>SJYO01007492.1:7136657-7514532 GCA_006410555.1 Capra ibex | reverse complement strand
CCTCCCCCCACCGCACCTCCCTTCCCACCGTCCTCTACCCCCTCCACGTACCGTGACGTTCTGTACACCTAGAATCAAGGGGTTGGTCCCTAACTTGGACGTAGGAGACGCGACCTTCGTACCTGAGCATTGGTGACCTGACGGTCCCTTCAGGGTTTTTTCACTAAAATTTAGTTGGTGTTAGGAGAGGGGGTGTCCGGTGTTAGTGGATGAGGTGGGACTGGGGACCGTCTACCCGGAGGTCGAGTGGTGGAGGTCTTTACCCCTCGGGTGAGGTCGGGGGTCCGTCGGACCGGGAGGAACACGGAAGGAGGTTCCTAAGGTCCGAGGTTGAGGACCCGCCCTGTCCGAACACGACAAGGGTAGTAGGGTCCTGTCAAGACGTTTGTGTCTGTGGTGGGAGGCTCACACGTCCGCCTCTTCGGCCCCACCACGAGACACGAGTCTCTCGGTTTGTCAACAGACGGTTCTCACATTGACTGGTAAACTTGGACCCCAGGTACCATTCTTGATGTCAAGTTATCTTACTCAAAGGAAACATTAGGACACATAGAATTTTATTTTTACGTAAATTTTCGTCATAAACTCCACCCAGGTATCTGAAGTCAATCGGTACTTACACCGTTCAAACCCGAAGGGAACATCGAGTGAGTCATTTCTTAGACGGACGTTACGCCCTCTGGATCCCTCTAGAAGGGACCCAGCCCTTCTAGACCTCCTCCCGTACCGTTGAGTGAGGTGATAAGAACGGACCTCTTAAGGTACCTGTCTCCTCTGATCGCCTGATGTCAGGTACCCCCGTGTCCTCTGCCTGTGCTGAACCACTGATTTGGTGGTCTCACCGTCTAAACCCCTCCAGTAAGGTCAGACCCGTATAGAGTGTCGAGACCTCTTGGGAGGAGGGGTGGAAATTTTCACTTTCACAATTGGCGAGTCAGCACAGGTTGAGAAGCGGTGGGGTACCTGACATCAGGCGGTCGGACGAGACAGGTACCTTAGGAGGTCCGTTCTTATCACCTCACCCATCGGTAAGGGAGGTGGAAATTTCCTTGAGGAAGAAAATTAAGAAACATGTTAAAAATTTCTAATGAAAGGTAAATATTAATAATGTTTTATGACAGGTATAAGGGGTACCACAAGCAATGTGGGAACTCAGATTGTGGGTCGTCAAATATGGAGAATGAGGGGGTAGGAATATAACGGGGGGTAGGGTGACCATTGGTCATCAGACAAGAGATATTGACACTCAGATCAAGAAAAAACGATATTAGTCACCAAACGACATAAAAATCTAAGGAGTACATTCACTATAGTATGTCATAAACAGAAAGAGACAGACTGAATGAAGTGAACCGTATTACGGAAGGTTCAGGTAGATCTAACAACGTTTACCGTTTTAAAAACAAGAAAAATACCGACTTATTATGAAGTAACATATATATATATATATATATATGGTGTCAAAGAAATAAGTTAGTAGACAACTGCCTGTGAATACAGTGAAGGTATAGAACCGTTGATATTTATTACAACGATACTTGTGACCCCACATGCATAGAAAAACTTAATCACAAAAATAAAAGCCCCCTATATATGGGTCCTCACTCTAACGTCCCAGTATACCATCAAGGTAAAAATAAAAAAACTCCTCGGAGGCATGACAAAAGGTCTAAGGATGGTAGTCGCATGTTCGACTTCATTGATGAAATTTCATTTCAACCCTTCTGGTTCTGACCGAGGGTCGAGACTGGAAGTGGTAGGATGAAGAAGACAAAAGACTCCGTTGTTCCGTCTGAGTTGGGTCGTCCGAGTTGTCGTGAGGACTCCGGACTCGTGACAAGATCTCCCCGTCCGTTTCTACCAACCCTGGGTTAAGTCCGAAGACCTTCAAGAGTGGTCCATTCCATCTGTGTGTAGGACGACGGTGAGAAGGGGTCTTGTGGTTCCTTAAGGACGTACGAACCGAAAAGGTACGACTAGGGACCCGGATTACGGACAGGGCACGGGAAAGGTGTCGACTGGGAGGGAGTTGGAGGGACACGGGTCGACCTGAGGGAATCAGACTTACGGGACTGAGGGTGCCTCTCAGGGTCACCTTATACTCGGAGGTCGTTTCTGGTGGGACCGGAACCTGTGTGACGTCGGTACCGTGTGTCTCTATTTTCTACCTCTTACGGTCCCTCGTCCTTCGGGGTCGGAGACCGACCAGGTACTTCTGTGAGTTGACCGAGTGTCCAACCTAGTCCTTAGTGGTGTGTCCACGAAGGAGGACCTAACCGACGGGAGTCATCCTCCTGGTAACCTCTTCCGTTACCGTGGGGTGAGGTCGTGAGAACGGACCTTTTAGGGTACCTGTCTCCTCGGACCATCCGACGTCAGGTACCCCAGCACTTCTCAGCCCGTGCTGACTCGCTGAAGTGAAAGTGAAAAGTGAAAAGTGAAAGTACGTAACCTCTTCCTTTACCGTTGGGTGAGGTCATAAGAACGGACCTCTTAGGGTCCCTGTCTCCTCGGACCACCCGACGGTAGATACCCCAGCGTGTCTCAACCTGTGCTGACTTCACTGCTGTCGTCGTCGTCGTCGTCCTCCTCCTGGTATCCCGTTCAAAGGTAGACTCGTAGGGGTGGTGAAGTGATACGACTTCGACTCTACTACGACTTCACTGAAGACAGGTCTCGATGGGAACCATTAGAAACTAACGGACTCAACCATCTGTAGGTGAGGATACAAAAGTCAAGTCAAGTCAGAGAGTCAACACAGACTGAGAAGTGCTGGGGTACCTGGCGTCGTACGGTCCGGACGGACAGGTAGTGGTCGAGGGTCTCAAGTGAGTTTGAGTAGAGGTAACTCAGCCACTACGGTAGGTTGGTAGAGTAGGAGACAGCAGGGGAAAAGGACGGAAGTTAGAAAGGGTCGTAGTGTCAGAAAAGTTTACTCAGTCGAGAAGTGTACTCCACCGGTTTCATAACCTCAAAGTCGAAGTTGTAGTCAGGAAGGTTACTTGTGAGTCCTGACTAGAGGACATCCTACCTGACCAACCTACAGGAACGTCAGGTTCCCTGAGAGTTCTCAGAAGAGGTTGTGGTGTCAAGTTTTCGTAGTTAAGAAACCACGAGTCGAAAGAAATATCAGGTTGAGAGTGTAGGTATGTACTGGTGACCTTTTTGGTATCGGAACTGATCTGCCTGGTAACAACTGTTTCATTGCAGAGACGAAAAATTATACGACAGATCCAACCAGTATTGAAAGGATATGAAACCCTGAGAGGTTTTACTGTTCGTCAAGTAGGTAAGTTGTTGTTAAATAACTTGTGGTAAGGTCTATCACTTTTGTTTCTGTTTTTAGGGACGAGAGTTCCTCGAATGTAAGAGAACATTCTTGGAGAATGTTCTTAAGAGAACATTCTTGGTATGACCTCTCTCTGTTCGTTGGTATCCTTTATTTATTTTTCATACCGTGCTATATGATCTCCCACCATTTACGGTGTCTGTTTTTATTTAACCTTTCTTGTCCGATCAGGAGTACCTTTTCCACTGTAGACTCATTACTGGACTTCCCCTGTTGGTAGTCTCATTACTGGACTTCTCCCTCGGTACTCCTATAGACCCCCTTCTCGCAAGGTCGTTGGCCGTGCCTTGTAAGTTTCCAGGACTCCGTCCTTGCACCGACTGTACAAACCCCCTGTCGGTCCTCTCCCCACACCAACCTTCCTTCACTTTACCCCCTCTTCTCGTCTCTGTCACTGTTTACCTCTCCGACTCGGCCACCCTGGAATGCCGACGACACTACTAGAAACGAAAACGAGGTTCACTCTATCTTCGGTGGCTTCCAAAACTCGCCTCTTCACTACACTACACTGAATTTACCATTGTCCTAGTGACACCGTCGTCACATCTCTCATCTGGGGACCCCCTAACCCCGCCCCCTACCACGAGTCGGGCGACGGTGTCGTCGTCTCCATTCAAGACCCACACAAGAGTTCCGTCTTACTACGTGGTCCGTCACGGGGACCGGGACGTGTGGCAGAAGAGAGTGGGCGTGTAGGTGGGATACATCATCGAGGAAGTAGGGGTGACATGTCTATGCTTTTACTCCAAGTCTTTCCAGTGTTTCGGTCACTTACTCTCTAAAGTTGGGTCCGAGTGCGTTGGACTCGGGTTTAAGAAGTGTGGGGTGAAGTGACGGACGAACCAGTCCTAAGGTTTTCCTCTTTGTGGACGATCCTGGGGGTTGTCTTTCCTTGTTTTGAGTATTGAAGTGTTCTTAAACTTTAACAGGTATTTTACCAGTAGAATTGTGCAAAAGAGAAATGCAATTTCAAGTTTGTTATGAATGGCTACAATTCGTAAAAATAAAAGTAAATATCTCGAAGGTTAAAAATTAGTCAGAAAAAATGACATTTGCGGTAGGTTTTAGTAGTCACATCCCTCTTCTAGTAACCTTCCCCCTTCCGTAAACCATTAATGTTCTGTACTCGACCAGAAAAGGATTCACATTTTTACTATAAAATACTTACGGACCGAAGGTTTGCCTGAGACTCTTGTCTTGACAGGTGAATTAACAGAGAAGAAGAACGAACTTTAGTGTAAGTTATTTGGATATAGTTTAGACTCGTTTTTTTTTTTTTTTTGTACTCGACCCTGCAAAACAAAAAATGGTCTTAGTAGGTAGACGTAAATACAAGGTTCGTCACGGCTCTCCGTCCCTTGTCATGACGTCTCTCCCAACTCAGACTGGGCCAGGGACGTCCTGTCTTGTCTTCTCTGACAGTTGTATGCTCTCCTTGGGATAGTCCGACTCCGACGGATCCTTACTGGGTCCATTGACTTGTCCCTCCCGGTCGTCCTGTCCGACATTAGACTCGTGTCAGTCCTCCTTCTTGTCGGGGCTCAAGTTAGGGTCTTTTCCAGTTGGCCACGTCTTCCCTGGTAGCAGTATGTCACTTCGACCCCGTCTCCGCGAGACTTCAGGTTCGGTCGTCCAGAAGGTCGTGCATCACCCCGGTGGCAAATCGTCGTGACGTCCTTCCGACCCTGCAAAACAGAGGTCTCTCTTCCTCCTTTCCCGTCCTTAAGACTGAGTCCCGATGAGAACCTCACTAATAATTTCACGTCACCCGTCCGTTTCTGACATAAAAAAGTCTAAAATTGTGGAAAGAAAATCGAAACGACCCGGAAGAAACGACGGGTGTCCGAAAGAGATCAGCGTCCCTCACGCCCGACGAGAGATCAACACACACCCACAGAGTGACGTCGTCGAAGAGGACAACGTCTCGCACCCGAGATCCCGAGTTCGCGAAGTCATCAGTACCGCGTACCCGAATCAACGAGGTTCTATACACCTTGGAAGGATCAGGGTCCTAACTTGGGTGCAGGGGACGTAACCGTCCGTCTTGGAATTGGTGACCTGGTTGTCCCTGCAGGCGTCGCTGAAATTTCTCGGGGTCTCGGGGTCCTCGCACACACCAAGGCCCCAACTCAGGAGTCTTCCCCTACCCTCACCCTTCGGGGAGAGACCTCCCGAAGATCCCGAGTAGACAGTGGAGGTCTCGGGTTCCGGTCCAGAAGAGTTCACTCAACGCTTTTCCCTTCCTTTTCCTCTCTCTTTTCTCCTCCTTCCTTCCCCTTACCCCTCCTCCTTATCTTTTTTCTTTTCTTCTACTCTGTTTCGTTTCCTCTTCCCTCTTTATTTGTTCGCGGTTTCCCGTCCGTCCAGGCCGAGGTCCTCATGAGGTTCTCAGCCCCGTCGTTGGACCCTTTGTCTCTTTTCGAAAGAAAGTTTGTGTCGTGTTCGTGCACTTACAGGTCCTCCGAGGTCGATGTCCTGTTTCTGGCTTCACTACTGGACCTCGACGACTTCGGTGTACCTTCTAAGGTGGGTCGAGTGGACCTATGTGACACGAACGTAGGACTTTCTCTATGGTTGTATGGGAGTGTCCATCTACACGTGTGGGTCTTTACGTGGTTGTTATGTGCCTGTGTAGATGTGTACACACGTTGTACGTCTCTCCGTGTCCCGTAGCCCTTCTTGTGTGTACGACGTGTCCCTGCGCGCGACCTCCGGTGGTCTTTCCGGACTTGAGTGTCGTTGTCTGTGACTGCCTCCGCCAGTCTGTACGCGGTCACACCTGTGTGGACGCCGCGACGTAATTCGGATGTCTGTGCCCCTGTAAGTCTCTGTGTCCGTCTTTACATGTCTGTGTGCACGTCCTTATGGTTGTCCACACGAACACGTTCTTCAAGTGAATGTGTGTATATACCCGTGTGTCGTAAGCACGTGTGACTGTGTGTGTGTGTAACTGGGTGTCTACACATGTTGATGTGTGTACATGAACTAATTGAGAACATGACTATCTGCTATGTATATGTGCGCATAAATATTCCTGTGTCCGAGGGTCCGCGTCGGAGTCCGTGTACATGCACGTGTTTTCGTGTGAGTCTGTGGTCGCGTGTACGAGTCCGTAACGGTCGTCGGTCCGTCTGTGTGCGTACGTACGCGTGTCTGTCCTGGTCCCAGAGTCGAGCCCTCATAGGAGTTCGGTCCAGGGGACGACGGGCGGAGGACGGTCGACGTGTCGAAGTCGATCGAGGACTGCGGGTCCGAGAGGGTAGTAGGAAAGTAGACGGGGTGACCGGGGTCGGGTCCGGGGTCCGAGGTCCTACCGTTAACGGGGTAAGAGGGTCCACGGCTGAGTCGGTTCAAAGTGTGGGGTTTCACCTCGGTCCGGTCGCCCCGGACAATGTCGGGCGAACCCCGTAGTCGCACCCCCACCGTCCTCCCTCGGTCTTAGGACGTGATCCTCTGTCTCCTTGTCGGGGTCGGTACGTCCGGACAGGACGTTCCGACGGTCGAAGGAGAAGAGGTTCAGTAGGTGGGAGACGCCCGGAGTCCACCGAGTGGAGACTTTACCCTGTTATACAGACAGGGAGGCTGTGGAGGTAATTTACCTGTGAAGTAGAGGGCTACTACCTTAAAACAAATTGGAAGGAAACAAAGTAGAAATGTTATTGGGATTCTGATATATCCACAAAAGGGGGGGACAAAATTTCGACTCGAGTCAAAATGAGTTCTCTCGTCTCTCGTGACCGTAGGTCCAAGGACGAGGTTTAAGACGAAGAAAGCACCAGTTATTTGTACGTCGGGTTTTCGACGGTCACAGGCTACTGAACGGGCGTCGTCTGTAGGGATTAACTAGTATTAGAAGGAAAGCCACTGAGGTCTGAACCTGAACCTTAGGAGGAAATGTGTAGTAAGGTCCGTCGGCAAACCAAAACCGGTCTCAGCCGTGGGTGCCGCTTTTGATGTCGGTGGCAGGGATATAGTCTAAGAAGATTAAGTCTCCCACCTACATTTCTCTTTTCCTTTAGTTCCCGTCTTTCACGAAACCTCCTCGTGTTACTACACAGAGAGTCTCCTTAAAATCATGACAAAGGTTTCGGACAAATGTAGGTTATAGGGGGTTCATAGTGGGGAGAGCCCATCTCCCAATCTCTCTTCTGACGGTGATAGAAACGAGGTAGAGTGTCTCTTTCCCTGACTCCGAGCCCGTTCACTCAGGTCCCCGTGTCTCGAGGCTCAGTCTCCACCCTAACCAAGAGAAACCTATAGGTGTCGGGGTCGGTCTGTCCTGTTCGGTCTCACACCCCCGGACCCCCTCGGTCCCGACCCTCCCGTCGTCCTCCCGGGTCAGAGGTAAGGGGTGGTGGGGGTCGTCTTTCCTTAGCTGGGATGTTGATTAACCAAGTCTCACGAAGAAAACTGGGATTAATCGATAAACAGTACAGAGGTAAACGTATGGTCTTTTCTACGTTTAAACGTATAAACATTTACTCCGACCCGGACCTACACCCAGACCTTCTCGAACCGTCAACGACCGTCCGTCCCTCCGTCGACCGAGAACGGTGACTTCGGACCCGGTGTCTTGCTCCTCTAGACCTTCTGTCGAGGAACCGAGCCCCGAGGTTCCACGAGAGCCTCCCCCAGTCTGTCCTGCGGGGTGGAGCGAGGGAGGGGGTCCCGACTCACCACCCGTCCCTCTTACCCACTCGGATTACGACGATAAAACTAATCTACTCTGTTCCTCCCCCCTTATATTTCATTAAAGTCCTGCGAGACACGACCCTTCGGAAGACAAGAGCAGGAACCTATCTTAGACATTGTGAACGTTTCCCCCTCTCCCCCCCTGCAGGGGGAGGTGGAGGGACCTCTCTTTTCCAACCCTCCCTTCCCACGTCTCCCCTCCCCTCCCGTCCAGTCCCCTTTGCCGGGGGATTGTTTGTGTGGGAGAAAGAGAGGGACTCCGAGAGTCTTCGGGTGTATGTGTGAACACGTGTGGATGTTAAGTGAATGTGTATGTGTGCATATGTAAGTGTTTGTGTTCGGAGTGGCGTGGGGGGTGGTGGGGGAGGTCCTCATGGAAATGGGTGTCGGGAGGGTCTGGGTGTCTCTATGTGTGCGTCGAGATTGACCTCTCCGTGTAAGTGTGTACATCTGTAAGGGTCTGAAGGGCGGTGTGTGTGTAAGTGCGGGAATGTGTATGTCTGTGTGTGAGTCTGTGAGCTAGTATCTACATCCGTATGTCTGCGTGAATTCGACACGCATTTATAAATGTGAGTGTGTGTGTGTGTGTTCGTGTAGGAGCGACTCTGGTTTAAGGGGTCGTTTAAGACCTTTAAGACTGGGGAGACGGTCTCAAAGACCTCGGAGAGACCCTTCTCTGTTTCCTTCGGTCCATCGACAGGAAGGGTCTTCCCCTCGTCCCCACAGGGTCCCCTTAACCTGGGACTCATCCGTGGACAAGGAAGAGATCCTCTCGTTACTACCCGTATACGGGAGGTGACGGAAGGGTCGCAACCACACCCCGAACCTCGTCTCAGACCCACACGGAACTGTTCGTCCCCTTGTGTCCTCCGTCTCCTGACCCCGTGTTCCTATATGACCACCCCGGACCGGGTACGTGACTCGTCTTTTCATAGTCACGGAGCCTCACAGGTACAGCTAGAACCCCCGGTCACACCTTACCCCACTGTGTCCGACGACGGAGGAGTCCGTACACCCGTGGTTCTACGATTTGGGTCTCCCTCGGGGTCCGGGCCCTCGAAGGGTCCTCGACCCCGGGCCCACGACCTGGGACTTCCGGGTTCGAGTCCCTGGGGTGCGGAGTCGGTGACAACGTACTGGTCGCGGAGGAGGGGTTTCGGACGTGGAGTTTTCCGTTCGATTTCTCGAGGCATAAACATTTAATTTATATCGACGTGAGGTCGAAAGGCTCCTCGACCCTTCCTCTCTTCCTCTTTCTTTTTCTCTCGCCCCTTCTCTTCTTTTCGACGGCGGGAGTCCCTTCAGACCGACCATGTCTAACGGACTCAGTACTTATAAGTAGACCGCTTACTCCTCTCGCCCTCAAACGTATTGTCGAGGTGGGTGGGTTGACTTTCTTTACAGTGGCGGAAACGGTTATTTCACGGTTTCCTTCGGCCACCTCCGACGGTCGGTCTGCCACGGTTTGACGACTGAAGGTGAGGGTCCGCACCTCTTTCGTGTAACAAAGGCCGGGTTCCTCGGCGGTGAACCCCGACCCCCTTACCTCGACCGACGACCCTCTCTTGGTCCTTCTTTTCAAAGTGAACGGCGGGTGTCCTTCGGACCACCCGTTTCACGGATCCGGTGTCGGGAGGGGTCCCGGGAAGGTTCCTCTCCGAACTTGGGATGACTAGAGTCCTCAGGTGAGACGTGCTGGTGGGTCCCGGGCCCAGGGTCACCGCTGGAGGTCCTCTCGAGGTCCGAACCCTGAAGGAATTTCTTTAGAGTTCTCCCAGGAGTACTCAGGACCTATATCAATAATCTCTGGTCCTCCGTTCTCCTGGTTGATCCGTAGTGACACCCTGGTTCTCCAGGCGTCACTCGAACTGGGGTAAAACGTCTACCCCTGTTGGGCGGACGTCCACTGAGAAGGGAGGGACCCGGTGTGGGTGAAGATTCCGAGTTTTGACAACAGAGAATAAGACTCTTCAGATGAGACTGGAAAAGGAGGTTCTGTCAGATGGAGAGGTAGGAGACCCGGGGGCCAGGACTTTCGAGTAGAACCGTGGTCGGAAAAGGACAGGTACCGATAAAGGAGGGGTTCTCCCGTCTCCCCCTCCGACTAGGTAGGTGGAGTCACAGGGTAGGGACGTGCTCTAAGTCCCTTTCGTGACCGCGTCAAACAACTCACCTCAGTAAAAGACGGTTGGTAAGGGTAGGGGTGCGGACATGGACCGGGAGCCAGGAAGGACGACGAGACTTAGAACGAACAGTCCAGGGACCCTCCACTGCGTAGGACAGGGTCCTTGAGTCAGACCCGGGTACCCCTAGTTCTGTCCAGGACTCGTCTGCTGGAGGGTAGGAGTCCGGGGCGAAGGACGTTTTTGTCGTCTCTCCAAGGTCGAAGGGTGTCGTAGGGTAGACACCCCCGTGGGTTACTCCCCACAATGTTTGGACGGACGGATGGGCGGTCAGTCGGTGTCGACCGAGTGAGGTCATTAATGGATTTACTTACCTTCTTCGTTTCGACCTCTCTCCTGCAAGAGAAGCATGTCTTTTCGTTAATCCTGACACCCGCAGAGGTCGACGACGAGGACAATACATTTCAAACCCTACACATAAACCCTGAATTACTCCTATAAATACACAAGCACAGAATGGAAGTGTCTGACGAGTAAAGTTCACAGGGTTCATAAGAACTCGACTCATGCGCCGTTATGTTCGGTCCGTTGTCCGAGGTTCCCTCATCATGGTGGAGACCCAACGGTTTATCGGGAGAGGGTCCCGAGTGTCTTGGGGTCTTTAGTTGCTACTGTGGGTGACCTCGGGTCGAGGGAAGACACCGTAGGAACTGTCCAAGTATGGGACGAGGTCCGGAGTCTCTGACCTAAGGGAATTACGGAGAAAGTGTCGATTTTGTAGACGTTATCAACGTTTGAAGAGGGAATTCTTGACTCGGGTTTGGTCGGAGACGTTACAGGAGTGTAACCGGGTTTGTGATAGGGTCCCCGGTGTGTCTTGTCGCGATCAGGACGTCCTCCATCCGACCATAATTCAATTTCTACAAAGACACCAACTTATTTGGGCCCTGTTAAACTGTAACTTCAAAGAAACGCCGTCCTAAAGAGACTCGGAACTGACACGAAGGTACGAGACTCAACAAGTCGTTTATGTGACTTGCATAAACGAGTGACTTGAGAAAATGTACCTTGTTGGAGTTCTTTAATCCCAAGGTTGGTGCAAAATCCTTTGTTACGAAGGAGTCCAATTCTCGTACCGGACCCAAGGAAGTTCGTAACGCAAAGAGGATCTAACCCGTGCTACGGACCCGGAGGGGTGGAGGGGTAGGACGAGTAAAGGACGTCCACTCGAGACGTGTACATAGACGTAAGAAGGTGACGAGGTCTGTTGGAGACCGGTGAGTCTCAGGTGTTCTCGGATGTAGAGGACTTGGATCCAGGTACACGAAGGTGGCTGCGGTAGTTTTACGGTCACCTCCGTGTCGGTGACTTAGTGTACCTCACATAAGGACAGAAGGCACTTTCAGGAGGGTTGTTCGGTGTCACCTTGGAGTCGAGGAGTAAGACGAGAGTCCGGGGCGGTACCCCTGTGTATTCGTCTGGAGGAAGGTAAAGGAGGAAGGTGAAGGTCTGTCACCTGTCACCCCAGGGATGATACGGAAGGGACCTGTCCGTCCACCACTCGGTACCACCCGAGGGTCTATAGACGTGTGGTTAGTTATTAGGTGTGTGACAACCCGAAAAAGTGTCGTAGTAGGTTGCGTACCTAAACAAGACCGTAGAGGAATGGAGTCGGAGTGTCTGTCTCGTGTGGGTGGAAGGACCCGAAGTCTGGGTCTTTATAAGGGTCCGACTCCGGTGTCAGGTGTGGACGTGATCTCCGGGACCGACGGGGTCCGGAGGAGAGAGGGTCGTGGAAATTAGTGGGTGGAGAGGTACGGAAGGAAGAGTAGTAGAAAGTTCATACACAAGTTCGGGTCCGTACCTTTTATCCAAGTACGGTGGTCGGTTCAAGTCAACTAAAGATCACCGAGGGACCGGTGATCCCTGTTTCTACGACTCCGAATTGGACCCGAGCTGCCTGACTAATCACTACGGGCGGTCACGACCCCTCGGTCGTCCCATCGTGTGCACGACCCCTAACGGTAGGGACTAGTTCCGGGCCAGGGAAGGGAGTTTAGACGAGGGGGTTCGATAGTGGGAGGGAAGAGGCTAGTGTTTGAGAGAGGGTGAGGTGTGTGTGGTGCACGTCGGAGTTGGGGGTAGTTTGTCGAGAGAGGTTCCAGTGGTTGTTTGAGGATAGACAGTTCGGGACACCGGAGAGAAACTACAGTCGCGAAAACGTCGTAATCTATACCAACTGGAAAGAGACCTTTCAGTGGGGGTAGGGGTGCCTTGAGACTCCGTGAGATACGGGGACCATCGGGGAGCGGGAGGACTGAGTAGGACAAAGAAGAGGGTAGAGTAGTGGCACCGGTCCAAGGTCCCGGGTCACAAACCGGAAGAGGACGACTACGTGGGGAAGGGACTCTCTGGAGCAGGCACTGAAACAGAAACCCCTTCTCTGGGTGCGGGGTAGACACGGAGACACTACTCACAGGATTCTCCGTCCGGACGACGGACGGTCAGTGACGGGGTTCGATGTAAAGACGTTTGGGTCGAGGAGGAGGAAGGAGATCTTAGTCAAAGACGGAACCCGAAAGGTGGGGTAATCAGGAGGGGTTTAAAAACCAAAGACAGAACTGAGGGATGGGTGTCAGTACTTTAGTGGTGTACGACTAAGAAGGACAAATTATGGATTAAAAGTTTTACTTTTATCGAACTAATAAATAAGACTAACTTTTCGTACAATATCGGAGTAATAATTTTTTTTTTAGTTTGGTTATGAGATTTCATACTTTTTCTTTCAATTTTTTTGTGAGTTTTAGGATGGAGGGTCTATATTGATGGGGATCGTAAAACCACTTGTCCGAAAGTCTGTATAGAGATACGTATATATGCGTGTCTCTAGATACATATATTAAAATATCTGCTCCTTAACATAATATGTATGACAAGAGCGACTGTGGACGAAAAGAGAGAGTTGTTATACAGTATCTGTAGAAAGATACAGTTATTTATCTCGAAACGTTTTAATAAAATTAATGAAGTATCATAAGGTAACGCACATATATAGTATGAAAGAACTCGACCCAGAGATAACTACCAAATCTTACAATAGTTCTAAAATGAGAGTGTTTTGTTGCAACACACGGATAGAAAAGTGAGGAAAAACGTTACGAAAGGAATCTTATTTTAGGACGTTTACTCTAGTAACGTTATTCCCATCCGATAAAGATTAAAACGGTGAGACGGGAAGTCTTTTGAATACTGTCACTGAAGGGTTGTTATCATGGGTTCGTAGACAGACGGGTGTGGGAACGGTCGGGCCCCAAAATTACAAACCGGTTTAGTTTTCCTTTTACTGTGAGTAAAAAGAACCGCAACGAAGGTAATGATCACCCTCATTTACTCATAGAAAATACAAAAAGTTAGTAAATGTTCATAAAAGAAACACTTAACGGACAAGAACAGGAAACGGGTAAAAAGATTATTCTATCAATAGAGAATCACTTAACATTGACAAGAAACATGTAAACTCTAGTCTAATTTGAAAAGGGATTATATATACAAAGGGAGACGAAAAAGGAGAGGGTGAAAGGAAAATTAGTAGAGAGTCCGTTAGTTTAAATTTAAAAGCATATAGGTTTAACTAGTTGGAAAAGAAAGACAAAAGACCTATAGTACAGTACGAATCTGCTGGAAGAGGTGGAATTACTGGTTTTATAAGTAAGAATAAATATAGCAGTACCAGAAGTGCCGAGCTAGAATAAACGTATCATCTTTCGATCTAAAACAAAGTTTAATGATCGGGTAATCAGGTTGAGGTAAATATTTTATCGGGTATAAAAGGGTTGAGTTAACTTTACGGTAAAATCGTCTATTTTTTAAGGGAATTTTTGAACCTAGTAAAGACCTAGGACAACCTAGAGATAAGACAGGGTTACTAGACAGACAAGAGTGTATTCTTAAAAGAAATGACAAGAAATCTTTTTATAAAATTATAGTCTATCCGATTCATAAGTAGTAAGAAAAAGTCTTGAAAGGACTGTTAAAAGTAAAAAATAAGAAGGTGTAATCAAAATATGAATAAAAACAGTTTGACTTTTTCTTTTCTTAAGACGACCTGAGAATAAACCTAATAGAATTCAAACATATCAGTGAATTCCTCTTAACTGTAGGGATTTCTTAATTTAGAAAAGTGTGTTCTGCATCCTCATACAGTATAAATAATTTCGGGGAAAACATTAGGAATCTTCTCAAAAGACTAAAAGAAGTACATTTGAGATATACAAAGAACATTTCGAGTAAAGGTCGATAAAACACAACGACAAAAGAAGAGTTGTGACACCTACTCCGGAAAGTAAAATATTTGTCTTTTCGATAATAATTATTAAGGACATATATAACAAAAGAATGTCCAGGAAAATGATTTAAGAAATAAAAAAGATTAACGAAAGTCCTTTAACAGAATCTAAAAGGTCTGTTTATTAGTAGAGTAGACGTTTGATACTGATAAAAAGAGAGGAGGGAGTTATAATTTTGAAAATAGAAGAGCAGATCAAGGTTACAGATCGTGAAATCCTTTTTATAAAAAAAAATTATAACTATTGTTCTCGATAGGACTAAATCAAGGACAGAGATTGTTCTTATATGGATTCCAAAACGGTCGGATCATAGAGAACAAGGTAGGAAAAGTCGGAACACTGAAGATGGGACCAGACCGGGTATAATTGAACAGTGGACACTGTAGTGTTTGTACTTCTTATTCCTATGTCCCAAACTTCAGTCTACTGGACACAAGTTCAGGACTGATAGTAAATACTCGTATACTGGATCAGTACAATGATGAATTCTAGAAACTTTAATTCTACTCAAAATATTCCTAATTCACTCGATTATATATGTGATGCACGTTATAGTTGTTTACTATTATAAAAAAGTTCAGAGTCAGGGGTTTAAGAGAAAGGTAAGGTTGGATATAGGGTTAGAATACGACTGTAAGAGTTTTATGGTAACACTAGTGTGACAAGATGGTGAAGGGGGAATGGGGGTGCCGAACGTTTAGAGGTCAATAAGGGGTGACGGCTGTCTTAGTCCGAAGGATCCACTACGATCACCATTTCTTGGGTGGACGGTTATGTCCATCTACATTCTCTATGTCCAAACTAGGGACTCAGCCCTTCTAGGGGACCTCCTCCTGTACCGTTGGGTGAAGTCAGAAGAGTGGACCTCTTAGGGTGTCTGTCTCCTCGGACCGTCCGATACCAGGTAACCCAGTGTTCCTCAACCTGTACTGACTTCGTTGAATCGTGTGTGTGTGTGGGGTTGTCTGAGTTCAGGTTTAAGAATTCAAACGTAGATTCAGGAAGAAAATTCGTTGGGGTTTGAAGAAAGGTCCGAATAAAGGATATCTGAGGACGACGGGGACGGGTAGTGTGTAGGTGATGGTTGGGAAATGAGGTCGACTTTACAAGAGGAGTAATTGTCGACGGATTATGGTTCGTCCAAGAGTGAGGGTCCAGTCTAGGGGGTTTGTCGGAGAGAAGATAAACGTTCTTTATGTTTTTACTTTAGGTTTGACCAAAATTTCCGTTTAAATAAATCGTTGAATTGACTTGTCCGAAGTCCGTCAAACAAGTTCCAACCTTACGGTAAAAAGACACTAAAAGCCGAGAAGGGTGGAGACATACAACTGTCCTTAGAATGTAGTACAAGGATCAGTGGTCTACGGGTGGTCCTTGATCCTAAAGTAAGAAGGAGTAAACTTAGGTCTCTAATCCACATAAAAGGGTCGGTAGATTGTTTACAAGGCTCGAAGACAGACTGACCCGGTGAGATTTGGTTGGTGATACTGGTCTCCCTATACACATAATTAACGAAATGTTAGTTGGTTACACGGTTCCAACCCTTCTCTCACCTAATAGAACTGACCGATTTGGTTGGTTCTGTGAAGAGCTCAGTGTATGTGACACTTCTACCTACCCTATGACTGTAGAGTGAAAGGACCCTGAATCCGAAGGAAATTCTGGGTTCAGTTCGGGGTCTTGAGACTAGTACCCGAGGAAGGAAAATCGAAGGTCCCGAGAATGAGAGACGAGTTGTGGACCATTGGTTCGGTATACATTAAATATATCAGTAGACAGGTAAAAAGGGTCAATCATTACTATCTTGAGTAATTTCGGGTGTTTTGTAAAATATTTTTGTTTGGGAAAACTGGAAGTGTTGTTAGGAGACTCTGAGTCTCTCCAATTCACTGAACGGAGGTCTCCAAAGATCTCGTTCAAGAGAGAACGCGAGTGAGAGTGAGAGAACGTGTATATTTGTGTGTATACGTGTGTGTGTGAGAGGTGTAAGGGAGGAGGTGAGGGGTCAAGTTTAGACTGGACTTCTACGTCTTTAGGGGACCGTGGTGGAGGGAAAAGGGTAAGTGGACTTAAAGATCTCGAGAATCTGAAGGAGGTTCTTCATGTCTCTTTCAAAGAACGGTCTGTCGTCAAAGGTTCTAAACACACTGTTCTGGCCCATTTTAAGTTTACTGAGACCCACTAAATTAGACGAACCCCGGTCCCACCATTTAGTCACGTCGGGTCCGACGGTGTCGGCGGGGTCTTTGGGTGCTCGCCTCGACTACTATCCTCAAATAGACGTCTAGACGTCCACTCCCGGGACCTTCGCACTTGATGCCGGGGTCCCTCAAGGGGAGGTGACGTGAGTCTTATGTAAACCATCCAGGATGTCGGGTGTCGGAGAGGGCCGGATGTACAAGGTGGTCTTTTGTGGAAAGGGTTCCTACGCTGGGGTAAGGAGGGAAGGGAGTGGAGAGTACCAGTCTCCCCCTCGGGTTTAGGTGTGGCCTGAGAAGTCCTTTCCTCTCGTCGTAGCCAGTTCGAGGGTGACTTTGACGACGGAGACACGGTCCAGGAACGTACGGGTGTGTGAGTAATGGAGTAAAGTAGAAGTGTTGTTGAATTACTCCCTCCGTACAGGTAGGAGTCAAATGTCCACTGAATTAACTCCGAGTCCCGTTAATTTATTGAACGAGTCCCAATAATATATCGATCGTCCTCCGTCTCGGTTCTAGGTTTGGATCTAAGTATTGTGAGATTTGAGGAGTAGGAAACCTGAGGTGGGGAGACACTTCAGGGTCCCTCGTTCTCTTCTACCGTCGAAGGTAGTCTTGGTAGAACAGACTTTCCCCCTCTTCCGGGACCGACTTCCCCTCAACAATAAGACTCGTTTCCTTTGTTATCAGAAAGGGTTCGTTCCCTTTACAGTTTCCTCTTCTGTCATTGTGAATACTGTGGATGACACACGACTCGTACATACGTGTGTACCCCCGACACATAGTCCCCGAGTTGTAGGTAGTAGGATTACATTCAGACACTCGTCACCATACGACCAATTTATAAATGGTTGATCGTTAGACCTTCTTATTTTCTCGGGACTGAACGTGACTGTGGTATTTCTTTCGACTCACGTCTTCTTGACTACGAAAACTTGACACCACAACTTCTGCTGAGAACTCTCAGGGAACCTGACGTTCCTCTAGATTGGTCAGTTAGGATTTCTTTTAGTCAGGACTTATAAGTAACCTTCCTGACTACGACTTCGACTTCGAGATTATGAAACCGATGAACTACGTTTCTTGACTGGGTGACCTTTTCTGACACTTCGACCCTTTCTAACTTCCGTCCTCCTCCCCTGCTGTCTCCTACTCTACCAACCTACCGTAGTAGTTGAACTACCTGTACTCAAAGTCGTTCGAGGTCCTCAAACTCGTTCGAGTACCTTCGGACCAGAGTCTCAACCTGTGCTGACGCTGACTTGACTATGACTATGACTGAACGTAACTTATCATAGACGGTTAAAGACACCACATTTATAAGGGTGGTGCCAGTTGAAAGTCGAGGGTCACCTCGACTTGTGTCTTAACCCTTCTCTACAGGAGTCAACCAAGATATTCGGTTATCCACCCTAACTGTATATATGTGATAACTATGATACATACGTTTCTCAGCCTGTGCTAACTCGTTGACTTGACTTGACTTGACTTGACTATGTTATCTATTAATTACTCTTGGATGACCTATCGTGTCCTTTGAGATGATTACGAGATGCCCCTGGGTTTCAGTTTCACAATCAGTGAATCAACACAGACTGAGAAACGTTAGGGTGCTTGACCCCGGACGATCTGAGGAGACAGGTACCTTACGAGGTCCGTTCTTATGGGTCCACCCAACGGTAAAAGAAGAGGACCCCAGAAGGACTGGGTCCCCAGTTTGGGTCCAGAGGACGTAACGTCTGTCTAAGAAATGACAAACTCGGTGGTCCTTTCTGGTACCACTGGATTTGTCCTTCCTTTAGGGTCTCTCATATATACACATACATGTTGAATAAGTGAAAGGACATAGTCATCTTTGATTATGTTGTAGCATTTCGTTGATATGAGGTCAGTTTTTTTAACAAATTTTTTCTGTTATCTTTATGTAAGATCGTGTGGAGGTGGACCTTCTCTCCAAAAATTCTTTGGGTGAATTGTCTACTCTGACATATTTTTCCATGAGTCCGACTTTAGGCAAAGAAGGGTTAAAAGATTTCAGGTGTAATAGAGCCGTCGAGGTACAAGGGACTTAGTCTTCGTTACGTCCCTCGGTTCCAGTGACTAGAGCTTAGAGACTTCCTCCCATCTGAGGACTCTCCAGGATTTCTGTCTTCTTCTGGTCGCCCATTTTCGAGTCGTCTAGCACCAACTCGTATTCCTCCCTGAAAGACTTACGGGGCGATCTGACTGTCGTGGTCCTTCCAACGGTGGTCGACACGGACCGTGTATCCTTTACGGGTCGTTACTTACTTACTCACTTAGTTTTGAAGTAAGGTGCATACAAGGTGACTACGGAGTGTGAGTGGTTTAGGGTTTGACTTGGGTAGTGGAAAGGGTTTTCCGAGAGGGAGGAGGTCACAAAGGACAGGGCTACTTGGAGTGGTTCGACCTTTGGACGTCGAAGACTGAGAGGGCGAAGGAGTCAGGGACGTAGGGCAGTTAGTCGTTCAGGAGAGGTGAGGTGAGGGGTGAAGTAGACTTTGTCTGTGAATGGTAGTGTGGGTGAGGTAAGAGGACCGAGTCTGGTTGTGGTACAGTAACTTGACTGTGTGGTCAGAGGATTGACCAGAGAGTTGGGAATAGGGGACCGGACCTGGGTGAGGGTCGGGACCGGTTTAGGTAGTAGTTGTCGACGGTTTCACTACAAAGTTTTAACGGGGAGACTCGTACAGGGAGGGTAGGGAAGTCACCGAGGGGTAATGGGTCTCCTACCCTGGTTTCAGGGAACTAAGAAGTTCCAGATCGACGTAGAGGGGGAGGACAAACTAGAGTCTGGCGACGGAGGTGGGGTTCAACCGGAAATAAGAGGTGTCGTGGTTCCTCGAACCACAGGGGACGTGTGGACAGAGATCGAAGGTGGGTACGGAAACGAGTAGGAGATGGACGGGGAACGGACCTTGTGGGAGTAAAAGGGGGGTAAACTGGAAGGGAATGGAGTACTTGAGAAGTAGGAAATTCTGTATTTCATTGTACCAAGTCAACTACTAAGGACCCCCACGAAAACGAAGGGACCACCGAGTCTGCCACTTTCTTAGGTGGACGTTACACCCTGTGGACCCAAACTAGGGACCAAACCCTTCTAGGGGACCTCTTCCCATACCGTTGGGTGAGGTCATAAGAACGGACCTCTTAGGGGTACCTGACTCCTCGGAACACCCGATGTCAGGTGTCCCAGTGTTTCTCAGTCTGTACTGGTTTGTTGATTCATCGTCGTCGTCCCCCGAGAACATTTGTGACGATGACGACGACGACGACGACGACGACGACGACGACGACGACGACGATTCAGCGAAGTCAGCACAGGTTGAGACACGCTGGGGTTTCTGCCGTCGGGTGGTCCGAGGGGGCAGGGACCCTAAGAGGTCCGTTCTTGTGACCTCGCCCAACGGTAAAGGAAGAGGTTACGTATTTTCACTTTTCACTTTCACTTCAGCGAGTCAGCACAGACTGAGAATCGCTGGGGTACCTGACATCGGATGGTCCGAGGAGGCAGGTACCCTAAAAGGTCCGTTCTCATGACCTCACCCTACGGTAACGGAAGAGGTAAATATTTGTGATTGTAAAGTATTAGGATTGTGGTTCAGAACTATCAGTTCCGAAAGACCTAAGACGTCAGTCGAAGAGAGAAATACCCTGGGACGTTCCCAGAAACCCCTAGGAGGTCAGGTTAAAGTGGTAAAAAGTCTGTCTTTTAGATTCCGGGTCTTTCTCTTTCCCTAAACGGATTCTAGTTTGTCGTTCGGTCATCGTCTCGGTCCTGTTCTTCATCCGTGGACGGAGGGTCGGGTCCCGAGAAAGAAACGTTATGTGAGAAGTTGGACTAGTGGGGAGGTGAGGTTGAGGTTGTGTCTGTAAGGAAAAAAACAAACAAATAAACTGACACGGTTCAGAATAGACGTCGAACACCCTAGTAAAATCGTCGTCGTCCACCCTAGATTATGGGACTGGTCCCTAGTTTGGGTCCGGAGGACGTAACCCTCGTGCTTCAGAAACGGTGACCTGGTGGTGGTCCCTTCAGAGGTTGTGAGTCTAAGAATCGTGTTAGTAGTGATGGGGTGGGCCTGAATACAGGGGTATGGGTTCGGTCTGAGTCTGGAAAGAAAGATGGAAACGAATGTGTCGTTCCAGTAAGAGAGTGGAGGTAAGTTGAAGGTCCGGGAGGTGGAGGTCCTTCGGGTAGGACTAAAAGTTCGGTTTGGGTAAGTGTGAGGTGTGGGAAGGGATGACGACGACGATTCAGTGAAGCCAGCACAGGCTGAGACACGCTGGGTGGGATATCTGTCATCGGGTGGTCCGAGGGGGTAGGGACCCTAAGAGGTCCGTTCTTGTGACCTCACCCAACGGTAAAGGAAGAGGTTACTCACTTTCACTTTTCACTTTCCCTTCAGTGAACCAGTACAGGCTGAGAAGCGTTGGGGTACCTGACGTCGGATGGTCCTAGACGGTAGGTACCCTAAAAGGTCCGTTCTCATGACCTCACCCCACGGTAGCAGAAGAGGCTGTGGGAAGGGATTTGGTGGGTATAAACGGTCTTGGGTCGTTGATCCCGAACCGAGTCAGAGTAGTCGGTCGCAGAATAAGACAGAGTGGTCCACCCTACGGGTGAGGAGTCACCAGTTACAGAGGAGTGGAAAGAAGAAGAGGAGGAGAAGGAAGAGAATATAGGGGGTCGAGTTATATGTTGACGAGTCTCATTGTTCCTCCTCGTTTTTCTCGTACCGAAAACTGTCTGTCTACCTCCAAGTTTAGGGTCAGGACACGTAGGGACCGACCAAGTGGAATTAGGGAGACTCGGAGGTGAAGGGATTAGATGTCTTACCCAGGGGAATAGGGGATTCCAACGATACTCCTAGCTTACTGTAATGAGTATAATGTCCGGATCGTGAATCATCCAAGAACTATTTACTCTCAAGGGAAGGGGGTGTCGGAAAGAGTCACTTAGGGGTTCTGTGGTCCTCTTTTTCCGAGAAGACCCGACCCTCCACCCGTCTTGTACTTGTGAGAGAGAATGAGGGGAGGAGTTGTCCGATACTCGTCGGACACACGTCTTTGTACTCCGCAGAGGTTGGGGGAAAAGGGTGGGGGTTGTTAGACGAAATTGGGAGGGTAGTGTTTACGGAACAAATAAAGTTATAGTAAGTAAACCTAAAAGGTAAGTACGTTTTTTTTTCTTTTTAATGTTTTAGTCTAAATTCTCCTTTTTTCATTAAATTACTCAGTTTGACAGACGTCGGGACAAAGAAAGAGTCCTTTTTCACCGACACTAAGACCGTTCTCTCTTCCTTCACGTTGTCGAAGTGAAGTGACGTCGACGGTCTTCTCACGTAAAGTCTCACCTTGTCTCGGAGGCTTGTCAAGGAGAGGGGCGGTCCGCGAAGGACACGGCTTAAGTCGAACCGTCCACTGCGAGGTCGAGGTCGTCCCTGGGTCGGGGTTGTACTCGTTGGCGTTCCAAGAGGCAAGGACGGGCGGAGGTCGTGCCCTCCTTGGTCGGGGCGGTCCGAGGTCGTTTGACGACTGGTGACCCGAGTCCGGAGGTTCTCGCCTCCTTCCGTCGACCTTTTCGTCACCTGTGTGGACCGGCCACCGGTTCCTTTGGACCTGGGGAGGGACAAGGTGTCATAAGTCCCTGATCTTGAAAGAAGAGTAGTTTACTCCCTCCAGACCGTATTTCTAGTCTAGGTCCTGAACGGCGAGTTTTTTACAAGTCTTTTAGACGTCGAAGAAAGGGTGAAAGTTTCCACAGCAAGATTTCCCGAAGAGACCTAAGGTTCCTAGCTTGAGGTCCTCCCAAGATAGGGGTGGGGGAGTTTTTTTCCTCTTCTCGACTTTTTCGTCTATGATCGTGTACTGGAAGTCTATGCGTGTTCTCTCTGACGGGGTTCCGTCTCCGACCTAGTCCGACCACCAGTGGAGGGGACTGAGTTTGGGGTATGGAGATAATTACATCGGGTGACTGAGTATGATGGGACGACCCGGGGACTTGAGGATTTAGGGAAAGAGTATTCGACGATAAGGAGAGATGTTAAAAAAAAAAGGACAGTCGTTCCACCCGGGGTCGTAAATAGGGGTACTGTAACGTAGGACGATTCAAGTGGAGAAGTGAGGTCAGACAACTCTAGAGGGATCTGGGACTCGGACGATAGACTCGAAAAGAGACAGGAAAAAGAGATAGACGAGATGAAGGATGATAATTTCCGGACGTGTGAGACGTAGAAGACCAGGAACCGTATATGACCAGTCTTGACCCCTCGTTCGTCTCGGGGTGTCGTCGGAGATTTCTGGAAATGTCTGACTGGACAAGGGTGAATATTCTTGTAGGGTACCAACAGGAAGTCTACCCTCGGGGAAGACACGGAAGTGTGGTAGGTAGCACAGAAGTTCTCAGTATTCTCTAGGAAAGGTCACAGACCCTCTCGGTGCACTATATCGTCTTTCCTAGTCCGTCTAGGTCCGAACTTAGGGTCGAGGCGCCCAGAACCCGTTCAGTGAATTGAGGGAACCTCTAAGTCAAAGAGTAGACGTTTTATTTCTTACCAGTGTAGATCACGTGTTCGAAGACTTCTAATTCTACTGCATACACTACCCTGAAGGGACCACCAGGTCGCCAATTCTTAGACGGACGGTTACGTCCCCTGTACTCAAACTAGGGACCAGACCCTTCTAAGGTGTACGGTGTCCATTCTGGTCCTGGGGACTTCGGGCGTGTGGTGTTGTCACTCTTCGGACTCGTGGAGTTGATCTCTCCTCGGGGACGAGCGGTGTTGAACTCTTTCGGACACGTGTCGTCACCTCTGAACCCCGTCGGTTTTTATTTGTTTATTCTAAAATTTTTTTCTGGTACACTCTGTAGGTCGACCGTAGTGGCTGAGCTACCTGCACTCAAACCCACCTGAGGCCCTCTACCACTACCTGTCCCTCCGGACCGCACGACGCTAAGTACCCCAGCGTTTCTCAGCCTGTGCTGACTCACTGACTTGACTGGGCTTGACTCTGTAAGTCACGTTCGTCCACGAGCCATTTATCTAAGGTCAGGTGGTGCACGGTCGAATGAAGGAAGTCGGTGGTCAGCCATTCGCCCGCTCTTAGACTTTCTGCACGGACCAGACCACTTGGGTGCACCCGAGGTTCCCAGCGACCGAACAAAAGACTCACAGCGTTTAAAATGGTGGGTACGAACCGGGAGTGCGATTAAACTCTAGTCGGTTTTGGGACCGAGAAAAAGCACACTTAAAGAAATCCTGTAAGAAGGGAAGGACCTAGACACGTCAAAACGAATGTGTGGATTTTATTATTGTCACTATTATCGTCGGATTAGGAAAGTTAGGACCACGACGACAGGTACCCCAACGTCTCAGTCTGTGCTGACTTCGCTGAATCGTACGTACGTACGTACGTACTTTAATTTTCGTAGAGACAAAACGGATGCTCCTCTGACTGAAGTAGAAGATTGCGTTCCCCGCGCCCAACCTAGGGACCAGTCCCTTCGACTCTAGGATGTACGGAACGTCGGTTTTTTGGTTTTGTACTTTGTTGTCTTCGTTATAACATTGTTTGAGTTATTTCTAAAATTTTTGCCAGGTGTATTTTTTATATTTGTATATGTATTTATACAGTGTTCACTTGAATAGATGTTTTGTCTTCGTCCGAGGGTTTGTCCCCTCTCTGAACACCAACAGTTCCCGCCCACTCCACCCTACCTGACCCTCAAACGTTAATCGTCTATATTTGACAATGTATATCCTACTTGTGTGTCGTTCCAAGACGACATATCGTACCCCCTGATATAAGTTATAGGACACTATTTGGTCTTACCTTTTCATATATATATATATATATATATATATGTACGTAGTGAAACGACATGTCATCTTTAATTATGTTATAACATTTGACATGACGTTATTTTAAAAATTTTTTCCTTCACTGTGAATGTACGAGTTATCAGTGTGTACGAACCGGTTACGGAGGACACAATCTTTCGAGTCTTGACCTGTCAAAAGATAATTAAGGGAGTAAGTTACTCTATGAGGGACAATGTTTATGGAGTTTTGGATGAATTCAATGGTGTATGGTACCTGGACCCAGCGAACTGTCTTTCCAACTACTCACAGTAGTACAGTCACTCTTACTAAATCCCTGGGGTTACGGAGAAGGTCGATTATACAAAAAGGGCGGGGGGAGGTTGAGAAGAGGTTTTGTTGACAGAAATGGACCAGACGAGGTGGAGGGAAAAACTATGGGACTTTAGATAATAAGTAAGAGTCTTGAGACAGTTTTGACGAGGACCTTTCTATTCGTTGAAAGAAAATTTTTCCTTGAAGGGGAAAGAGGACGGAAAGGTAGGAAATAGACGTGGAACCACTACAGTCGAGAATGACCAGGTGTCTACCACGAGGTACTAATTGTATCTTCCCCTTTCTTTCACTGTGAATTCTCTTGAGAACCTTTCTCTACTACTTCAATAAGTACCCAAGTAAGTAAGTTGTTTATAAATAACTTGTGTGTTACTCTGTCTCTGCCAGGATTATCACCCCTATGATTACACTTGTTTTCTCGATTTTAAAGAATGGGAGAATCTCAAATATAAGACCGTCCCCTCTCTCTTTAATCTTTGATTTATTTATATTACACAAGTTATCACTACCTACGACTCTGAAGGGACCACCAGGTCGCCGATCCTAAGGCGTAAGGGTGACGTCCCCCGGTCGGAACTGGCGACTAGTCCCTTGATCTGGGGTATACGGTGTTGATTCCGGGTCGTCTCGGTTTATTTATATTTTTATAAAAAATTTTTTTATTACTACCGACGCTACCTCTTAAAATTTCGTCTCTTCCTCATCCTTTGTCCTTTCCGTGTCAAAATTCGCTAGTCCAGGAGTAGGAGTGACTAAGAAGATAATTCGTTTTGTGTGAGTATTTAGAAAGGGGTTTGTGTGACAGTGTGTGTGTGCGGGTCAATGAGTTCGGAGTCCCAGTGCGTGGGAGCTCCAGTGGGTCCCTCCGTTTTCAGTCTTGACCGTCTTGGGAGTCGCCGGTCTCCCTTCACTACGACCCTCTCTCCGTGGTCGAACGGACTCCGCTCACTGTAGGTGTTTCCATGGGTGTGAACCCTTGTGGGTGTGTATTCGTGTGTCTGAACATGTGTGTATAAGTGTGTTTTTGTGTTTGGGGTAAGGGAAGAATATCCGTCGGGCCACCCCACTCCAAACTTCTCGAGGACTGTTAAAGCCACAGTGAACGAGTGAAGTGGGAGGGGGTGGGGGGGATGGGAAGGGTCGACAAAGTCGGAGAAGAAGGACGGGACTGGTCGTCGGCGTTCAAGGGACCTACCGTCCACACACGTGTGTCTACGTAGGATGCACTTACACCTCTGTACACCAAACGTTGACTCCCCCTGTGCAAACACACATTCTTAAGTGTGTATCCCTCAGACACCGTACACACATACACACACACACATGCGTGTACACACACGTGCGAGGGTTCTTCTGTCTCTTTAAATATTAGATTTAGAACGAAGAGGTCTCCTACTTTCGTTTCGTTTCAAGTCTAAATTTAGTGTGCTGGTGCCCGTCCTCCCCAAGGGAACGGAATGTACTAATAGACGGCACACGTCGCCTTTCCCGACCGTCCGTCCTCCGTCGGTCGTTGGGCAGTCGTCCCTCAGTAAACAACAGAGGTCCGGGGACCCTGGACGACACGGACGAGACCCTCCCGCCCTCTGGGTCTCTCGTCGTCGCTGTTCGTGTACGGACAGGGTCCACACCCCCTACCCCCTCCTTCCCCGGCCGTAGGCCGGGTCCGAAGGACCACGATTTCTTTTCGTCTCTCCCCCTCGTCCTCAGACGTTCGGTCTCTTCGGGTCGGTGAACCGGACCTCCCTCTTTCCCCCAGGTCCGTTCTTCACCGGGGTCACGTCTAGGGTGGGACGGTTGGAGAAGTGGTCGGTATCGTTGTGGGAGTCCGAAGATCCTACAGACTCAGAAACGGACTCAAACGGACTAAGAAAGAGGGTCCCTGGAAGCTGCGAAGGGAGACGAGGTAGGGAGAGAGAAACAAAGACACACAAACAAGAAACAGAGATGGAGAGACAGAGACCCTAAACAGAAAATAGACACAGACCGACAGACCGGCAGAGAGAGGTAGACAGACAGAAAGCGAGAGGTGCAGGGAGTCCCAAAGGGAGGTGACTGGAGACAGACGACACCGGAACGACCACTGTGGACTGTGTGGAGGGTCCCGCCGTGTAATAAGGTAAACTCGGAGAACGGTAAACGGGCACTCCCCCGTACACCATGTCCGACCCTCTCGACCCTAATTTTTGGGGTAAAATGTCTACTCCTTTGACTCGAGGGTCTTCGATTTTCGGAACGGGTTCCGGTGTGTCGACCGAAACTTAAATTTTAGGTCCACACAAAGGTGACACACTGGTCGAGGGGTTGGAGGTGTAGTGGACCTTCGTACTCGTCGAGGGGGGTCAGGGGGTTTGGGATTTCACTTCTCTCAAATTCCTGGGTCACGGTGTGTTGTCGAGTAGGGGTCGGGTTGGTGTTTTTGACGGAAACTAAGTGATTTGAAGGATCTTTTGTATTTCCGACTCTACCGTAGAACCCCTGAGACACATACAGGAGGTTCCTACGGGGTAGGGTCGGGGTGATAGGGCGGTATAGACTTCACACACGTGTAGGGTGTAAGGGGTTCGGGTGGACCCTACTTATCCGAAGGACGAAGAGTTCATCCACGGAGAACCCTCGAGTCAGAAGGGTAGACATGTTACCCCTGCAACCCAGAGGGAGTGTGACGTCTCGATCCGGGGCCGAGGTTGGTTGTATCGTCGAGGAGAGGGAGAGGTCCTGGGACTAGAGATTTTCTTTGGATTGAAGTCGGTGGTTCTCGGGAACCTGTGGAGCCCTCCTAGTGACAAAAAGGTTACCCCGGGTTTGATGAGAACTGGTGTACGTATCCGTCGTTGGTACTTCGGTGCCCGGGTCTGTATCTCCAAGTAGACGTCGTCGTTTCAGGGTGTCGGAGGGTTCGGGTGTGGTGACGGAGGTCGGGGGTGGTCCCTCCGCAGTCGCGGTTGCTGGGCGGTCCCGGTCGGGTAAAAGGAAAGAAAAGTAACGGCCGAGGCGCACATCAATATCTTGGTCCAGAGGTGTCTCATTAAATGACCGTCTTAGAGAGGGTCTTAGGTCGAACTTTGGTTCGACATTTTTGTCGAAGCTCACATTTATTAAGTACGTCTGTTATACTGAAAAAATACATTTAAGCCACGTAATTGGGAGATAATATTACTACCTGCTGTCTATCCCCGCTGCAACGGAACCATTCTCGATTACCTACCGGCGGTATTTAAGTGACGTGTAAAATAACACAACGACCTTTAACACGGAAGTCCGTTACGACAAATGAAAATACATTTTGAGATCCAAGGGATTTATAATGTTTATAAAATGTAGGTCGAGGAGTCGTAAACCCGAGACGGGTGTTTAGTTCGAAAGAGGTACACTCAACATTAATTTCCAAACAACAAAAAAAAAAGGACCCTGTTAATAGAGGTTGATATTTCTCTTTATAAAAAGGGGAAATCTACAAGGCAGTAACTGAATAATTGTTTAGGAAACTTCTTCCTCCACCATTCGCTGAGTGACACCATGAACCGTGCTCGCCCAGCACCCTCTTCCCCGCGACACCCAGGTTCTCGAACCACCGACCGAAAATACAGACCGTCGGTGAGGCCAAATAAATGTGTATACTATAAGACCCGGAAGGAGGGGGAAGAAGAAGATATTAAGTACTGGTGAAATCGTCCCATTAAGGAGGTCGGTGGAGACGTTCTCTACCCGGGGAACGTTCGGGGCACGTCGGGGCACGGGTACAAGGAGACCCCTACTTCTGTGGCCCCGGAATACGGACTCTCCCAGTCTTCACCGCAGAACCGTCGACCGACGGGCGTGTGTTCGGTTAAGTAGGGAAGGAACCGGGGGTAGGCGAGTGACCGGGTCTCGCGGAACCTGCCTTTGAGCCCCAAAGGACGTGACTAAGAGCAAGTCAGGTTTCACAACCTTTCCGGGAAGACCGAGTCAGGGTCGGGTCCCTTTTCCAGTGATCCTACGGTAACTCAGGACACACTCCGGACCCCTCTCCTCCCGACTCCGGGAGTCTTCGAAGAATTACTTGCCTCCGTTGTCGACCTCGTCGTCGGGAGAAATTTTTATTAGGAGTGTGAACAAATAATAACAGTAATTATAATTATCGGTGAGACAATTATAAGTAGATCGACGTGTAATTATAGGAGGTCCTTGTGGACCCTAGAGATTCGTGAGGATTACCGTACACCTGAGACCGACGTCGCGGGGATGGAGAGACGGACTGGGAGGGGTTCCCGTAGTGAGGGTAGGACGGGCCCACAGTTGGCGGGAGGCGGACGGAGTCCTCTGGGTCTCGGTACTCCCTAAACCTTAGTGAAGATTCAGGGCCCCCGAAATGACCCTCCTACCCTGGTGTCCGGTTCCTGGGACTTGTAAAGGACGGAGAGGGTCCCGTGTCCTTCCAAGACTGTTTCCACCGAATTCTTTCTTTCTATCAAGTAAAGGGGGGTTCCCGAGTTAAAGGACGTCTTAGCCTTTTTTTTTTCTGTGTAACCAATTTTTGTTTCTACTCTATAGTAAAAAGTGGCTAATCTAACCGTTTCTATTAATATTATTATTACCGTTGTCGTCGCTGGTCGAGCGAAGGGCACACGTTGGTGAATCGGGAGCGACGGACGGACGTGACTGAAAGTGACTGAGAGGACTGTTGGGGAAGGTGCATGGTAAATACTCTGACATTTTTCGTTGTGGAAGCGTCTTTCGTCAAATGTTATACACTACTTTACGTTCGAGGTGAATGGGAAACTGGGTCGTCAGGGTAAAAACCCTTAAAAGGCATTCAATCAGTAACTTTTATGACGAGGGAAATTCACTTCAGGAGTGTGTGGGTGGGTAGCGAAAGGGAAGGAGACAGAGGGCAGGTGAGAAGCAAGTTGGACTTTCAGTGGAGGAGTCTCTTCGGGAGGGACTGAGGACTCAGATTCAATGGAAGAGGACAGACTGAGAAAGAGAGAAAAGGAAGTATGACACACATGAAAACATGACGTATAGTACACGATTAACCTATCAATAAAGACATTTACGAATTCTGTATTCGAGTAGCGTTTTTTAGCGACAGAAGGGACGACCGTCCCCGAACAACAGGACAGAGGAGTGATGTAGTATTTGAGACGTTTTTGTTCCTGGTTGGTACATCAAAATCAGGGGTAAAGATAAGGGTCGGGACGTGACCGGACCATACATCTTGTGGGAACTAATTGTAGACACCGTACTTACTTACTTACTTACTTACTTACGTATTTCTGTCCGGGCGCCTGTTAGTGACGTCCCTACAAATGTTCTCGTTTTGTTAGCCTTTTTGTAGATAGCGGTAGTCGACCCCTGACCGATTCACTCCATATAAGCTTGTATATTATGTTCGTAAGGTTTAAACTCCACCTAGATGTACATAACTGTACTTCCTACAGGTACTGTATAACGACTCACCCCCTTTTTTTTTTTTTGGTCCACTGTCTTGTCGGACACAGCAGACTAGAGCGAGTCCCATCTGAACGTATGCACCTCAGATAAACACATATAAATACGTGTCTCTCTTCAGACCTTCCTGCGAGTGGTTTTACAATACACCAATAGAGACCTACCACTTTAGACTCCACTAAAAATGTAAAAAGAAACTTGAAAAGGTATAACAGACTTAAAAAACGTTGCTCGTATACATAGGAAAAAATGTTTTACTATTTCGACGGAAGTTTTCTTTTTTTTTCATATCCATGTAATTCTTTCTTACCCTCTCCCTTCACGGAATACTTCCCGAGTTGGGGTTCGGTCCGTTTGGGTCTTCTTCGACCCCGGTCCCGTCCCCGCCCTCGCCGCCCCGATAGAGGGGAGACGACACCGGATCCGTGGGAGGTTCCGATATCCCCTCTAAACCTCGGGGCCTCGGGGACGTGGGGTAGAAGAGTCCCGTGCAGTACGGACAGGTTTCACCTCAAAGATTTATCCCTAAAGGCGTAAACTAAGAAGACTGTACGAAATGGCGGAGTCTCGACAAAACGTTTTAAGTATCGCCAAAAGCGTCCGAGGTTCGAAGGACCCTGGTTAAGGTAAAACTTGTTATCGCCTCACAGACGAGCGCCCACCCCAGTCGGGTGGGGTCTCGTCGGAGGGTCGCGCACTCGACCCTGACACCCCGACTCACAGCTCCGGTGCCGTACTTTTATGTACTCGAGCGGAACAGGAGTAGGAGTGGAACGAGGTCAGGTCCGCCCCGTCCCCCTTCCTCTCTCGAGAGGGGGAAGGGCCGGGAGGACACGGGACTCCCGTCGGAGGGGTGTTCTCCACTCCCTTTGGTTCGAGAAGGGGTGTGGGGAGGCAAAGATGACGAAGTGGGGGATGTCGGAGGAAAGGTTCTTGGTGGATTTGGGACTCTTCGATTGACTGAACCGGCGCGGTTCCAGCGTCCCGATCTGTCACCCTCGCATACCCCACCCGAGAGGACGACAACAGGACTCGTACGGAAGTGACTTTTTGCGAACCATCCTCAAAGGCGACCGGGTCACCAATCATGAACCGCGAAAGTGATAGCACCGGGACTAAGTTAGGAACCAGTCCCCTAGACTCTAGGGTGTTCGGTACCCCCCGTCGGGGGGGTTTTATTTTTTTTGTCGAACCACGGGGTAGGAATTTTCTTTAGGTTCTCCAGTCGTCGTACCAGTAATGGGGTTTGATTCGGTGTCTTCTGGGGAAGCGAACGGAGACACAGGAATTGAGACGGAAGGGAGTCACTACTAGGTTATGGGGCATGGGTCTTGGTGTAAATATTTTAAATGTTTTGAAGTGTAACGACCCCCGTCCCGCCCCACCCGTCACGTCCAGTCCGCCTTAGAGACGAGGAATCCGACTAGCACGTCCAGAAATCACTATACCGGAGATAGGGTGAGGTTGGTGTGGGCAGAGGTCAGAGGTGACTTACTGAATGTTAGTAGGGTCGGGAGACGCGACAGTGCAAAGGGGGAGGGTGGGGGCGGACCTGGTACGTAGAGGGAGGGGACAGTGGACCGATTACAGGTGAGGTCGAGATCCTAGGTCGAACCACCAGTGGAGTAGACCCTTCAGAAGGGTCTAATGGGGATGTCTGGTGAATAAGTGGTTTGTGAATTAGTCGGGGATACTACACGGCAGTCTGTAAGGATCTCCCGTCCCTATATAGGGGTCCCGGGTCGAAATTAGTTGAAGTGTTAACATACCGTTACCGGGTCTAGTAGTCGGGGTAGACTAGACGTCTAGTCTCTTGGTTCCTGGGGGACCCGTTCGAAACCTGTTCCCGTTCTTCCCCTTTCCTTTCCAAAGGATTTTGTGGTTTGACTGGACCGTTGGGGATGTCAGTCCCGGAGGAGGGTTGACAGAGGGGATTTGTAAGGCGGATGATTGGGTGGAGGTCCGGGGACGTCCCCCGGACACGTGCGCGTTCGATAGAGAGAGAGAGAGAGAGAGAAAGGGGACGTAAGAGGGTGGAGGAAACGGAAAAGGTTAAGAAGGGTCTGTGGTGAAAGAGAGAACGACGACCCGAAAACGTGGACGAGGAGTCGAGACGGACCTGTCAGAAGACGAGAATAGATTAGTCAAAGACGCACCATAACTAAACTGAGTCGTTGTGGAACGCCAGGGGAGGAGAGGGGAAGGAGGGACAACGGAGCGAGTCCCAGTGACAGAGGCCTAATGGGGAGTGGACGTCAGTGGTGGAGGGGCGTCTTCGATCTGGGTCTGAGAGGAAGGATTTCCAGAAGAAGTGTCCGAGGGGGTACGTGACCCACCAGAGGTGGTCGCTGTGTGGGAGGTTGAGGACGTTGAAAGAGGGACAGAGTTCGGTGGGGTTTCTCCGCTCTGTTGAGGTACGGACACGAGGGAGTCGGACCGAACGAGAAGAGACGAAGAAGTAGACTGAGTGGGGAAGAGTAGGAGGTTCTGGGACGAGTTGTTGACGGAGGAGGGTCTTCGCAAGGGACGGGGGTGGGGTGGGGTAGAGGACGAGTCCCGATTTACTCAAAGTGGGGTCGTGAGACGCGGTAGCGGGAGTGCCGGAGCCACAGTGACGGATCCATACCCGAGCAGGGGGGTGACGTGGCATTCGAGGAACTGTCTCCCGCAGGCCGTGGGTCACTTACTAGTAATAACAGTAAGACGCGTCCCAGTCTAGTAGTCGGGGTCAAATATCCACTCCTTTTACTCCGTATCGCTCCCGTTCGCTGAGAGGGTTCCAGTGTCTTGCCCGTTCGCCACGTCGGTCCCGAACTTGAGTCTACAGTGATAATGGTCCCCCGACAAGAAAGGTGACGTAGTGTTGAAGTTAATCCTTGGTGAGATCGTTCGTAGAGTATGTGTGTATATGTGTGTGTGTGAAGTTGTACATGTCTTTACGTGTACCCATATAGGTGTGTCTCTGTGTGTGTCGGGATGACTGTGTGTCTACTTGTCTGTGTTTGTCGTCTGAGGTATCCGTACGGACTAGGTGTACTTATGAGTGTGTGCACACGATTCTATGTGTCTACTTGTGTGTGTATGTGTAGGTACGTGTGTACGTAAACACGTGTATTGGGTGTGTCTGTGTGTGACTCATATAGGTCCACGTGTGTGTCTGTATGCGTCTGTGTGTGAAAGTAAGTGTGTATGGGTCAGTGTTTATGTGTCTGGTCGTCTATACAGGGACCCGCGTGTTTCTACTTGTGTGTGTATAAGTCTCTACGTGTGTATGTTTTAGAGTAAGAATCTGTGAGTGAGGGTTCAGTAGTGTCCGTGTGTGTCTGTGTCTCCACGGGAGTACATGGTGAGTCCACGGAAGTACAGTTGTGTCTTCGTGCACATGTGTGTGCTCCTATGTAAGTTTGGATGTCTGGGAGTGTTCTTCGTCACGTGTGTGTGTTCTCGGTCGTAGGTGTCTTTGTGTGTGTCCGTCTGTGCGAATCACTTGGTGGTCCAGTTTCCCTCGACAGACGATCCCCGCCCCGGACAGACTCCATGGAGCCCCGCGAGTGTAAAAACGTCGAGTCCTTCCGTCGACTGTATGGTCGGGCCGACACTACCATAAAACGTATTTACGATTACATAATTAATGGTACATGTCATGTGTCTCGACGGTAAATTTTCTTTTTCAATTCTGAAAAATTAAGTTTTCGGGGTACGCCCCACCCCCATCCCCCGGACGGGGTACGTCACCCACCTTCGTCCGTCCCATCCGTACGGGTGCGGGTGACAGGGATGTGTACCCAGGGGCGGACGTCGGAGATCGGGTCCGACGGGGCCCCCAGTCGGTCGATCCTGAGTCGGAACCCCCGGGACCACGAGGGGCGGGGGTGGGGGGTGGGTCCTGGTGCCGTGTAGACCTCGGCGCCCCACCTCCTCCCCATCCCTCTCACCCCCTCCTGGGGAATTCCTCCCCCGTCTCGACCCGGTCCTAAGTCTCGGTTCTACCTGCCCGGCCGTCCTAGGAAAAGAGGTGCGTTAGGTAAGAGACGTTCCCTTGGGCTCATTGGAAAATTTGGTCACGTAGTCTAATACAGTACGGGACCGAAATTAGGAAAGTTTCCGAAGGGTACCGAGATCCTCCTTTCAAGTGTGAGGAATTCTCGGACATTTCGGGCTACACTCGACCAAGAGAGAATGGAGGGGTCCGGAGACGATCAGTGTATTGGTCGAGTAGGAGTGTAGAGATCCGACCAACGAGGAGTAGGTGGTCCGGAGACAAGGGGATCATGGAGAAGCCCCGGAGAGGGGACTGACGGGGACCGGTGGCGTAGATTTCCTTGGGGAGAGGGATGGGAAATAGGGGAGACACATTGTGTAGAGTAATTACATTGGAAAAAAATAAAAAAACTGAACTATGATAAGTGCAGGGGGTGATCTTTCCTCAAAACCTTTCGGTCCTAAAACGTCTGGATCAAAGTAGTGTTATAGAGGGGAGTCCCAGACCATGCATCCTCTCCGAGTCGATTTTCAAACAAGTTGCTACCTTAAGGGACCACCAGGTCACCAATTCTGTACCCAAAAGTGACTGTGTCCGGGTCCAAGTTAGAGACCAACCCCTTGATTCTAGAACATTCAGTATCTATTTATTTATTCGTGGGGGGGTTTTACAAACAATTTGTTCTCGTGTTAGACCCTACTTGTTCTCTACAGGACAGACGGGTCGAGGTAAGATCCATGATTTGAGTCCTGTCGGGACCGAGGAGATGGCGGGTGTCCCACCAAGTACCAGGTCTCGTCCTGTGGCTTCGGGTCCCGTCTTCTGTACAGGTCGTAGTGCGTCGTAGAATCTCTGTTCATAGGTCCGGAGGTCTCAGGGGGTCGGTAGGCCGTCTTATTCGGAGTTTCCTACGATGAAGTTGTCGTCGTTCCTTGCCGTTGAGTCGGGAAATGGAACGGGGAGTGAAAGTGTAGGTCAGAATGTGTCCGGAACGGTCCCTTCGTAGTAAAGGGGTTAAAGTCTTCTTTAATCCCACGACTCTATATCCAGTTCGTGGGTTGTAGAGAGTCCAACAGTCTCCTCCTCAGTCCTAAATTTAGGTACAAACGACGGTTTAGCTCCGAAGGAGACGACCTGGTGCTTGGACGAGAGGGGAGGTCTGGGAGTCCCGACGAAGACCGTCGACCTCGTGTCGTTGTTACCCGGGGTAGGAGGGCCCTCCGTCCTCTCGGTTTCACCAGGACGGTCCGTCCACTTCTCCCTTGGACCCTGGGTCGACCGGGCGAGGGATTTGTGTCCTATCTCAGGAGGTAGGTGAGGGTAGGGGTGGGTCGACGGTCGAGAGTGGTAAGATATACGACCTAGAGAGGGTTTGGGTCCGAGGGACGAGAAGGGGGGTCTAGGGGACGGGACGGGAGTAGGTCCGACGTAGTGGTTGTAGAGAGTGGATATGAGTACTGTCGGAAATCAGACCTATAAGTCTAAACGGGAGGTGGGTCGTCGGTGTCACTAGGAGGGATTCAAGTTTAGTATAAAGGGAAGGGTCACTGAAGAGGAGAGGGGTGACATGGTGGCTTAGGGGGACGTGGTGTGACTACCACAAGCATTTCCACGTAGTTACAATTAGGTATGAGGGACTCAAGTTTAGGATCGAGACGGTGAATGATCGACTCACCGGAACCTGTTTAGTGGATTAGAGAGACACGAAGTTGGTGGATTAGACATTTCACCCTTATTATTATCATAGGGGGGAAGGATCCCAGTAATATTCCTACTTTACTCAATTTTATACGTTTCGTGATTTTTATCACGGACCGTAGACTTTTCGTGATCCATTCTCACACGACAAGAAATGTTAAAAACACACACACTAACGAACTAAACACCGAAAAAGGAAGCACTGTAATATTTAAGATCCTTCTCCCCCATACCTGACCCTACTGGCGAGCCTCCGAAGAAACGGGCGAACGTAGGAAGAGACGGACGCCAGAAACAAGACGAAAGGGGACAAGAGCGACCCACAACCGGGCCCTTTCTTCTCCTCCCGTACGGGGGCCGTCCTTTACGACAGTCGTAGTCGCAGGGTCCGGACTACTTCTACTGTCCGTCGTCGGTCTCTGCTGACGAGGGGCGTCTCCCGGCCCACCCCTGCCAGGGGAGGTCTCGGGGTTCAAGGGGCCCCTCGGGGGTGTCCCGGTTTCGAGGAAAACAGGTCTTCCAGTCCTCGTCGACCGGTCGACGTCCTCTCAAGGCGACGGGACGACGTCGGTCGCCGGGTCTACACGCACAAACGTGTCGGCTCAGACCCGAGACTCCCTCGGAACAACTCGTAGTACTTTCCCCCGAACATTCCTCCGTTTGTCGGAGGCGTGGGCCCGGACGGGCGGAGGTTCTGTCGTTGGTCCTTACGTTGGGCGTCCTTCGGGAAGGATGGTCCGGACGGTTCACGGGACGAGGACGGGCTCCTAGGCCCGGCGACCGTGCTCGTCCAAGTTGAACGGTCGACGTCTGACATACAGACCCAAGACTAGGCAGGAGTCGGAGGAGAAGACATTCTACCTCTCTCCGGGGTTGGAGAGGGGTGTTACTCCTCGTTCCCTTCGAGTGTCGGAATCCCCGTCTTCTCTTCTTTCTGGTCTTTCTTACAAGTGGAGGTACGTGGAGTCAAAAAGGTAGACATTTGTCCCTACTATCGATGACGAAGGACCCCAACAGGATCACTGCTTTACGGTTTTGGCACGTACACGACTGTGTGTCCTCCACGAGTCATCGAGAAAGAGGAAGAGACAAGTAGTCCGAGATTTTGTCCCGGGGACTCCTACGGATGTAACTCCCACCCCCGAAGGAGGAGTGGAACAAGGTTTTCTTCTCGACGACGATCTTTGGGAGTGGGGTCCGTACCACGGTACATCGACCCGTCGGACACACGGTGTGTCCGTATTCTGAGGTAAGGGTCCATCCTCTCAGAGACAGGGGTTGTGCCAGAGACCTGTGTCGACCCGAGGATAGAATCAGAATCACCAGGTCCTTGTCGGGTAAGAACCCGGAGTAGGTCGGGACCCGTCTCCTCTTGACCCGAGTCGACGAAACGAGCCACCTCGAGAGGATTCATCTTGACCGGTGACCCGGTGAGATCAGAGACTGTGTGAGTCCGAGGCGTATGGGTCACAGACCGTATTAGTCGGGGACCCGTGCCATCGGGGCCCAGTCCCATCGGGGTCCAGGTCAGTCGAGAGCCCGTCGGTACCATCCGTCTCACGACCCGCACCTACTCGGGGTCTGTGTTTCCCAGGAGTTTCCCAGAGACTCTCGTCAGCAAACCCGAGTCAATAAGGCACCGGTGGTGGCCAGGGACCCGTCTCGGCCAAGGACCCGTAGTAACCGGCTGGTCCTGTAGGACTCTGTACCGGTCGTCGGTCCGTGATGTGAGCCAGGGAACCCGTGTCAGTTAGAATCTTGTTTCGTCTGGGGACTGTGTCAGGTGACTCATGGGGTGGGAACTAATGGTAAGTGTCTACGTAGTGGGGAGAGAATACCGGGGTCAGGGAGGAGCCTCCTGGACCTCTTGACCCCGGGTGGCTTCCTTGACCTTCGTGGGAGACGCCAGGGGTCTCGGGGACGTTCCGGACGAAGAACCGTCCACCTCCGTCGTCCCAGTCTCTTCTCAACCCCCTCTCGATCCGGACCCTCTTACGCCTTGGTCACGAGGTCTCGTCTCGACCGGAAGGTGCGTCCGTCTCCCTAGGTGTAATACCTCCTGTGCCGGGCCGGACCTCCGTCCTAAGGGGCGACGAGCAATGAGACGAGGGGACGAGACATGACTTACCTAGTGTCCAGAGGTCTTCTTCGTACGTCCTGACGATGGCTCGGAGGTGTACTGCCACCCATTCACTGACGTTGTTCGAAGAAGATCAAGATTCTTATATTTAAGGGAGGGTCACCGTCAGGACGAGAGATTGTTTATGAGTGTCGGAATCCACACCGAGATCGTCCCTTCCTCTTCCACCGGGCAGGGCCCCTGGCAGTCGAGGTCCTGTGCCAACCGAGACCCAAAGACTACGAAGGGCCCAGACTAGTCAGGGTGTCGAGGTAGTGGTGGGCCACGTCGATCTTTACCTCGTCGTTCGGGGTCCGCCCCCAGGTCGGGTGTGCCTCCGGGAGAAGGGGTCCGGACGAACCACGAGTAGGGAAAGCCGGACGCAATAAGAGGCTTCCCCCGTGCCAAAGACGTCCTACCATTACGTTACACCGTAGGGTAATCGGCCGTGGACGGGAGTGACGGGTGGAAGGAGGGGATCGGGGGTGTGTGTAGTTACAAATTAACTTAAAGGTCACAGCCTCACGTTCAGTGTAGACAAAGTCCCAGACCCCTACTCCACTCGTTGCGGGTGGTTCAGAGGGTACTACCCCCTCGGGGTGGTGTGTTCGTGGGACAGTAGGGTCGGGGCGACGGGTCCGTGTCGAGATCCAACCGTGTAAGTTTAGGGGGTCCAAGTGTGTATAAAAATTTTACCCCCTAAAGGGACCTCCCTCTTCTTAGACGGACGGTTACGTCCCCTGTACCCGAGTTAGAGACCGACCCCTTCTCAGGGGTACGGCGCTTTGTTGATTCAGACATGAAGTGCTTATGACTCGGACGTGAGATCTTGGACGCTCGGTGTTATGACTCCGGGTACGTGGACCTCGGACGTGAGACGTCGTTCTCTTCGGCGGAGCTACTCTTCGGGCACGTAGTGTCGATCTCATCGGGGACGAGTGGCGTTGGTCTCTTTCCGGGTAGGTTTCGTACTTCTGAGTCGTATTGGTTTTATTTATTTATTTTACCTTCCTTTCAGATGAACATCCTGTCTTTTCCTGCCCCCAGCCCCCTCGTGCGCCGTTCTCCTAAGGTGTCCCTGTCTACCCCTCCCCCAACTCCCCCCCACGGGACCATCTTGACTGGTTCCGTCCCGAGCGGTCGACACCGAAGGCAGACCTCTGGTGGGGGGGAGGTCCAGGGTCCCGCCGGAGAGGTTCCAATTATTAAATGGATGTGAAAGAAAGAGTGACCACAGGGTTGGTTTCGGTAGGTTGGCCCCTCAGGTGCTCTTCTCGTAGGTGTCCCTCAGTCTTGGGAGTACGACTTTCCCTTCAGTCGGATTTCTCTGTCTGACTTTGATCCCGTTAGGTCAAGTCTGACCAGGGTTGACCGACGTTGAGCTGGATTGACTAAGTTCGAACTTAGTTTGGTCTGGACCACCCCGGTCGTGTCTTACACACCTCAACCGGTCCTGACCTATTCCGACTTAGTTTGACCAACACTGGACGAGTTGGGTGGACCTCGGTGACCTTCCAGTTGGTCAGTTATGGAAAGGAAACACAACCGGAAACGACCTCTACAGAAATAAATAGGGAAGGAGAAGTTTGAAAGACCTAGGAAAACAAATGTCCTACGGAAGACATTTGGTCAAAAGTCAGGTGTAACGTAGTGTAAGAATCCTATACATTGCAAACATAATAGTGACGACGATTCCTCTAATGTACCAATTCACGTTCCCGATAGTTGACGGACCCAAGTCCAGGGGTGTAGATCGGCACTCTAGAAGTCATTCAATAGATTAGAACGAATGAGCGTACACAATTTTTTTTTTTTTTTAGTCGAGTAATGTCCTGAACGGAGTATCTCATATCAAAACTTTTGATTTTAAGACATCACGTATATAATCGTGACACGGACTATGGATTATTGGTGAATTATGTACAATAAAGATATGATAATAATAAGGAACTAAGAGTGGAGTATATTGTGTCGGAGTCCACTAGTTCTGAGCCTGAGGGTGTGATGGAGAAGGAATCCCTCACTTGACCTTATTAAGTGAATTGAAAGGAATACGAAGTTTTAGGAGTCGACTTTTACTCCCATGATCACGGACGGGGTTCCCAACAAAACTCCCAATTTATTTTACTTGGTGTGTTTCGTGACTCGTGGTACGGACCTTGTACCATTTGTCGTGAGGTATGTACAATCGATATAATGTAATTGCTGATATGAAGTTATTACGATTGAGACGTACTGTACTAAATACTTATACTTGAGTTAGAGTACCGTTGGGATTCTCCATCCACGATAATAATAACGTAAAAGTCCTCTCCTTTGTCCGAACCTTGTATACTGTCACGGACCACTGAATCCTTTATAAAATTCTTCCTTTTATTTAAGATGTAAACAGTTCCACCTCCCGTCATCCGTCTTCCGAACCCTCCGTCCGTTACTAAAATTTCTTCGAACCGAAACTTCAGTTCATTCGGACCTGAGTACAGGGGTCAAGTTTGTGAAGGATCCGGGTCACAGGAGCAGACAGTTTACCCTTATTGTTAGGAATAGAGTATCTTAGTACTCCCAATTTACTCCCAATTTACACGTTTCATCCACGAGTCTTTTACATTCGAAGGAGAGAAAAGAAGAAGGAGTCCCTGTAATCCGTAAGTTTCACCACACATAGATGGTCTGCTTGCCGATTTCTATACCGTGTGCGTACGTTACCTTATGACGAGTCTGTATTTTTTCTTGATTCATTACGGTAAACGTCCATGTGCCCACCTGGATCTCTGATGGTAGGATTCGTTCAGTTTTTCTCTTTCTGTTCAGGGTGTAGTGAGTATACACTGTAGAGTTTGCACGGTGCATACTTGGATAGATGCTTCGTCTTTGTCTGAGTGTCTGTGTCTCTTGTCTGAACGCCGACGGTTCCTCCTTCCCCTACCCCCTCCTTGCCTGACTCTCTGACCCCAATCGTCTACCTTTGATAATATATCTCCTACTTAGTTGTTCCAGGATGACGTGTCGTGTCCCTGGACATAAGGTATAGGACCCTATTTGGTGGTACCTTTTCTTATAAAATTTTGCATGTATACACATATTGACTTGGAGAAACGACATGTCTCTCTTTAATTGTGTCGCAACATTTAGTCAATGTTATTTTTTAGAAGTTTAACAAAATTTTTGAGTTTCACCGCACGGAGATGTGTCACTGTGAACAGACCCTAACACAAATCTCCTGTAGACGGGCGTACACGACAGGTAGAGATCACGCCGTAGACACGTCTCCAGTGGGAGGGAGCGGAGTGTGACTTGTGGGTGGTCGTCTCTCTGTGCCGAGGAGTGAGAGGGTAGAAGACCGGGTCCGCAGACGACCTTGGTTCGTCTCAATACCCTCCTTGGTACGTCTATCTACACTGTTCGACGTAGAGTCCGGTTTGTATGGACAACTCGCTTGTGGTCACTCCTTCCCCTCCCTACGGGCGCCACCCACCCCACTCGTAGGAACCTCCCTACGATGTTATACCGATCTAGACCCTACAGACCGGGACTTGGGTCCTCCCGGAGGAACTAGGGTGTAGTCGTTTTAGGAGGGGCACTGGTGGAACCCGACTTAGGGAAAACCCTACTAGGAGGAGAGTTGAGAGGTGGACCTACCTGTCCCGTTGTTATAGGGAACTGGGGGTGACTACTACTACTACTATTCCTACTTTTACTACTGTAGACCGTAAATAAAAGTTGTGTCACACGGTCTGAAAAATATTTTATGTGATAATGTAGGAGTCTAAGACTCTCTGGCCCTGAGGATAGAGCTAGACTGATTTTAGGTGTCTCCTATACATTGGTTGGTTCCTCTGTGTCGACCAGTCATTCCCTCGATCTCTAAAGTTAGGTGTAAACGAGTAAGGTTTCCCCTATAAAAGACAGAGATAGAACTACCTGGGTCTTCAAGGAAAAGAATGAGGGAATGAGTCGTTTCTAATTACGGGAGACGCACCATCTGACCCGGGACCCCCACTATATTTCTTATTTTGTACGAGTCATTGGAATTCCTCGAGTTTCAATTATTATTCTTAGTGGTGGTCCCGACTGACTCCTCCCTACCCGAACTGTGCTCCGTAACGTAACCACTACCTTACCCGAACCTCGGGTGACACTTATGCGTCGTACTGCCGGACAATCAGCCCAAACGATCCGACACGATGTCATTGTCGCTGGTGCTGTCGTCTTTACAGTCGCTGAATTGTGTACGTTCAAATAAAGTCGCGGACGTTTCAGGTGACGCCCGGGTCCTTGGGAAGTGCAGGTGAGGGAGAGGTGATCACTGAGTCCCTACGTCCGAAGGACACAGGATATCGTTACGGTAGACCTTGTGTACCGAAGGTTCAGAGGTACCGGTCCTTTTTCTTTACAGTAAGTGACCGAGAATTTACAAAGTGAGGTCTCACAGTGTATATTGAAGTCAAGTGTCTGGGGACCGGTCTAGCCAGTGTACCGGGACGTATCTGTGTCCTTCAATCTTTATGTCCGTCGTGCACTTAAGTCATTCTTCGTTTACAGAGACGGTATCTCACTTTAATAAGTAGGTCAACCCGACATGGTAATTTCCAGATTATAGGTTGGTCTTCTTCGACTACCAAGATAAGTCGTTACGGTGAAAGTTTGAAATTGATCTAACGATAAGACGTTGAACTCCGCAACATAAAAGTCTCGGAGGGAACCCTCTTCCCTGAGGGTTTTTTCTCTCCTCTGGTTCAACTTTTCCCCTAAACTTCAGATGAGACTCCTTCTCAACTTTTCTAAGAACCAGACCTTCTCCTATTTGGAGGTTAGAGCTTAAAGTCTAAGAACTTCCTGACGGTACCCTGTTTTTGATGAGACACCCAGAGGAACCATGTCTCGAGTCTGGTTCCCTTCAATGTGTCTGTTAAGGGTCTCCGTGTCAGTCTCGTCTCGTGAAAAGTTTTCTGACGATATCCTCTCTCACTTAAGGGACAACGTCCTTATACGTTCGTCTCAGGTCTTTCAGTAAACTAAACCAACGAAGCTAAGAAGTCCATAGACTTCTTCAACTTTATTTGTATGTTATCATCCGGAATGTCTATCTCAAGTCTGTCGTTCCCATCCCTCGTGTCGAGTAAGTGTGAGATTCGAACCACAATGTTCCGTAGTCTTTCCTGTGGTCGGGAGTCTTTGGGATGATCAGTCGAATCCGATCCGAAGCGTTGTGATTGTCGTTGTTGTTGTTTTTTCGTTTTCGAAGTGTCAAATTGTTTAAAGAGACCCCGTCTCATCTGACAGGTCTTGGGAGGAGGGACCCGAGGAGGTCATTCTTCGAGACAACAGACCCACGGAGGATGAGAGTCCCTGTGAATACTTCCTGTGGGTTGCACTTTTGTTTATTTTCCTTTAGTGGGGTAGTCTCGATATTCATTATTAGTTATTAAGTTTCGGAACTATTTCAGAACGACCTCTCGCAAAGTCTCTCTTCCGTGCCCGACTCAAAGTACCAATTAAGTTACAGTTAATCGACTAACGATTGAAGGGAGGTCGCTTTAGCGTACGTCACGTCCCGTCTCTTTAGTTTGCGCGAGAGCGAAATTGTTCGGACCGCAAAGTTAGTAAGTAGAGACCGGCGTCCGAGTCTTGGTTACGGTTGTCTGCGAGGAAGTGTCGAAATAGTTGGTAAAGACGTACAGTGACAAAAGAGTCGACGGGAATTAACAGGGTCCTGGTAGAGACCCTTGGTACCGATGAACTTTAGACTTCAGTTCTCTTATCGAAAGACGAAGGACCTTCCATACCCTGGGTGCCGGGGACTTTGAGTCAAAGGGGGACTTCTCGAGAAGGAGGTTCCCCTATGAAGGTAGTCAGTTCCACTGTTTCGTGCGTTGTCTTTACCGTTTCTCTGACCAGGTATCATCCACGAGTTGAGTCCATCAAAGGAGACGGGAGCGTTTAGGAATCTACCGATGGAACGAGCAGAGGTTCGACGACATCTTCGATACGGAGGAAGTCGTGGTACCGGTCTCAGAGACGGGTCTCCGATTTTTACTGTCCTCGCCCAGTTCTACTCTTCTACGACGTCCCGAGTCTCAACTCCCCACCGCCCCGCGTCACCCCGTAAGTCACACTTCCTTAGGACCTCTGGTCACTTCGGGTGACGAAAGGAAACGTGTCCTCCTTTGTCCGGTCTCTCCCGTTTCCTGAGAGGGGCCTAGTGTTTCTACGACCTAGAGGTTCGAGTGTTAGGGGTGTAGAGTACGGCAGGGTGTCTTCCGCTCCAGTCCTAAGACCCAGGGAAGACAAAAGATCCTTGAGGGATCCCACACTCTGTGTTTTCTTCTCAATGACCACATGTCCCTCTGGGGTACTTTCCCGACGGACCTCCTTGTCTGCCGACGTCCTCCGGATCCGAGAGGGATCCCCAAGTCGGGATCTGGTCTTGGGAACCTTTCACAGGAAACGGGTGGAGAGGAGGAGTGTCAAGACTCAACCCCGATATTACCTAGTAAGTGTACGGATCGTGACGCGTGTCGTGATACTGGTCCCATCCTTTTCCGAGGGATGTGTGTGGGTCGTGGAAGAGGACCGTTCGACTGTAGAGAGAGAGTGTTCACACACCGTACGACACTACCAAGTAAAAGACACAGTTGTACTGACCCGATTCCCCACGGATCTATCGACCTTTTTTTGTAATAAAGATTCATACAGAGGTTCTCGTAAAGGTCTTCTCTAGGTGTAAACTCAGTCATCTACCTCATTTCTGCTAGTGGGAGTGGTTACATCCACCCGTAGTGAGTCGGGTGGTTCCCGGACTTATCTCGTCTCTCCCGTCTCCTTCACAAGTAAGAGAGGGACAAACTCGACTCTACAGGTATAAGACGGAAGTCTGAAATCAAGAAGACGAAGAGTGTGGAAGTCTGCATCTGACCCTGAATATGGTTACTAAGGGGACCAAGAGTCCGGAGGTCCAAACTTGACCTTCATATGGTGACCAAAAGGACCCGAAGGTCGAATGTCTGCCGTCTGCCGCCTTGAAGAGTTGTAGGTATTAGTACACGACGACGACGATTGAGCGAAGTCAGCACAGGCTGAGACACGCTGGGGCATCTACCGTCGGGTGGTCCGAGGGGGCGGGGACCCTAAGAGGTCCGTTCTTGTGACCTCACCCAACGGTAAAGGAAGAGGTTACGTCCTGTCACTTTTCACTTTCACTTCTGCGAGTCAGTATAGGATGAGAATCACTGGGGTACCTGACGTCGGATGGTCCGAGGAGGCAGGTACCCTAAGAGGTCCGTTCTCATGACCTCACCCAACGGTAACGGAAGAGACTATTAGTACAATCGGTTAGGGATTATTATTTGGAGAGTGAGAGAGAAGGAGAGAGAGAGAGAGAGAGATATATATATATACATATGTGTGTGTCTGTGTATGTATATATATGTGCGACAAGAAGACAAAGAGAACTCTAGGGACTGGTTATTTATATGGGTATGGAACACCTGACGGGTCCACACTCCACTGATGTCTTAAAACAGGACACGTTCTGACACCTACAACAAAGGTACTGGTACTGGGGGAGGGGATGAGGGGAAGGGACCCCTACTTCTTTCCGTTGAGAGAGTTCGGAGGAGATAGTGTCTGGTTGGAACTTTTGTCTACGACACGGTTCGTTCGACTGAATACAGGGAAGGAGTAGTCTCTAGACATTCCACAAACGAAAACTTCACTTTTCACTTCAGCGAGTCAGTACAGGTCGAGAAACGCTGGGGTACCTGTGGTCCGAGGAGGCAGGTACCCTAAAAGATCCGTTCTCATGACCTCACCCAACGGCAAAGGAAGAGGTCCCTTGAAGGGCTGGGTCCCTAGTTTGGGTCCAGAGGGTGTAACATCTGTTTGTGAAAGGCAGACTCGGTGGTGAACTAGCATCGGTTTTCCGGTTCTTCTCCCCGTTTGATGTCAGAGACCAGAGATAATCCGTCACATCGAACTGTCACTTTTGCATGCCAGTGTCTGCGCACCCAAACTTAGGGTGGAGGTGGTGTAAGGTCGGTACTCTATGACTTTCTCGATAAATTGGAGAGTCTCGGGGTCAAAGAAGTAAATATTTTACTCCTATTACTATCATGGCTTGAATATTTATCAACTCTCCTAATTTACTCTGTCGAGTACGTTCACGAAGTGTGCCACGGTCCATTTCTTTTTGACAAAGTATTTATCGTCGCCAGAAGGAAATCATTTTCAAAGAAAACCTTTTTAAGGTTCGGAGTTCCCGTAGGGTCTTCAGACAGGTCTGTCTTACTCCGAGTTAGACTTCGTCACAAGTCCCGGTCAGACTTGGACTCCGGTTGAGAGTGACATTCCAGTCTCAAGTCCGAGTCAGACTTGGATTAGTTTCGAAAGGGTGACTGAGTGTTGTGTCGGAACACACTTCCAGGGAAGGGATCTTCGGAGTCAAGGGGATGGACATTTTACCTTGTTGCTCCGGTCGGTCGCACGGGAGACCTCCGTCACCCGTGGTAGTGTAGTACGCACACTTCCGACCACAGTTGGGGTCTCTGGTCACAGAGAGAGACCACACTGAACGTAGGGAGACCTGGAGCCCGGATGAGCCACTCTCCAAAGAGAGGTACAAAGGGATACGGGTACCACCTCTTGTTAGGGTTCCTAGTCTCCCTTCCTGTAGGTCCGATACGACGAGAAGGGTCCTCACCCCTTGTCTTTCGTACCCTAAGTGATGTGTGTGCAACCGACTGAAGAGACGTGGCACGGTCGAAGGACGTAAGTGACGAACCAAATAAGCTCCTCTGAGTCTACTCGGTCTAGACCCAAGTCGTCTGGACGGGTCTGGTTGTCCGACTCGGGAAAGAGTGACAGACCGAGCATGTGAGACGTGGAGTGAACCAAAGAGACAGACAGGCAGAGACGACCTGCCGAACGAGGAGGTGGAGAGACAGAGGAGCCCTCCAACTCAGAGGTAGACTAGGGGATGGAGCCTAAGTCAACGACGGGAAGAGTCAGGACGAGACACGGGATCCTCGGACTGGGGACTCCTGACATGTCGACCCCACGGGGACCAACCGAAGTTGGCCGTCCTCCGTACTCTTCTCTATCGTCCCACCCTCCCCTCCCGTCAGTCCCTAAGGAAGGGGTTCTGAGGAGAGGACCCGGTGTAGAAAGTTTTTCCGACACAAAGAGGTGCTGATGTCGTACGTGCTCCGTAAACCAGGAAGGACCGTGGTCGGGACCGAAAGATTTGAGGCCGGTACGGAACGTTCATCGGACAGGTAAGACAACGTCAGAGATACACATTTCGTAAACTCCACTCCATTTCTTAGACGGATGGTTACGTCCTCGACGTTCTCTACGCCCAAACTAGGGACCCAGTCCTTCTAGGGGACCTCTTCATTTACCGTTGGGTAAGGTCATAAAACCGGAACCTAAGGTCTTAAGTACTTAAAGTCTTAAAGTGTCTGTCTTCTTGGACCACCCTACCCCCCAGTGTTTCTCAGGTTGTCTCGATTCGTTGATTCACGTACACGCACGTGCACGTACGCGTGTGTGTGTGTGTGTGTGTGTGTGTGTGTGTCACACAGGACGGTCCTGGGAATGACTTGTGTGGAGTTGGATGAGTTGGTTTCTCCTACGAGAAAGCGTAGGAGTCATAGAAAGTCACAGAGAGGGGACGTTCGAGAGGACTTGGGTTCCACCCTTTGTGACTCTGACGGAGACAGTGGAGAGAATCTCTCTGGGGAGGTCCTACGACCCCAACCCCTCCCCAAGGACGATGTCTGTCTCTCTCGGTCTTCTGGGAGAGTAGAAGGAGTGTCCGGTCTCTCTTGATTCCCGTCGAATATGGAGACTACCCAATATCTTAGGGAAACGGTGTTTCGTCCATTTTGTAAACTATTGGAGATAAAGGAGGAAATATTGTATTTCTTTAAGTGAGAAGAAGGGTTCGACAAATCTCCTAGACCACCCGATTCCCTACACTACACCAGACATTTGATGTTGGTACTGCGGCTCCACCCTTTAATAATGACTCAAGGACGGAGGCTCAACGTTCCGTTTACCCCCTTTCTCATCGTCCGGATGTCTTCTCGGTTGTAGACTACAGATCCCGACGAGGGACGGGGTGTCTGTTCCTTTACAGTGACGGAAGACTTCTTGTAGTTATAGGGTTCACTATAACTGTAACTCTAACCTCCCCCTTGGACCGACTTTGACCCAAAGTTGACACCAACTTTAAACCCGACCCCAATCTAAATCCTACCCCCGACTCCGAACGCCCGACCTCAACTTCAATTCCAATCCCGACTCCTTCAACTCCGACCCCGACTTTAGTCGTAACCTCTACCCAATCTCCAATTCCAGTTCCAACTCCAGACTCGCCCCAGACCTCAACTTCTGACTATAGTCCGACTTCGACTCAGACGGGACTCAACCCCAAACCAGAACTCCAAGACCTTAGGAGGGACGTACGTGTCTGGGGGTGTCCCGGAACCCTCAGAGTGACTGGATGGGACATCTCCATAACTGTATCACTGTAGAGAAGGAAACAGGGAGACCCGACTGATGAAATAAATAAGTACATAATAAAGTGAGTTGGTAAGTCAATTTTTATATGACGAGTAGATAATGTACGGCTTGTGATATTGCCTACAACCTTTACGTGACATTCGGTTCGTCTGTGGCGACGATGGAGGTAGCTTGAACGCAAAAATTTCCCTGCTTTTCCGAAGGGACCACCAGGTCACCAATTCTTAAACGGAACGTTACGTTCCCTGTGGTCAAGTTAGGAACCGGGCCCTTCTAGAGTGTACGACACCTTGTTGATTTTGGTACGGTGTTGATGACTCGGACCCGAGATGCCGGGATTTCGGTGTCGATGACTTCAGGTATGTGGGATCTCGGATGCAGGGTGTTCTCCTCGGTGACGTTCCTATTCGGGTGCGTGGTGTACTTTTCATCGGGAGTACGTGGTGATCTCTTTCGGACGCACTTCGTCGCTTCTTGGTCGTGGTGGTATTTATTTATGCACCACGAGTCAACACGAAGCCTCTTCCGTTACCCTGGGGTGAGGTCATGAGAACGGACCTTTTAGGGTACCTACCTCCTCGGACCACCCGACGTCAGTACCCCAGCGCTTCTCAGCCTGTGCTGACTCGCTGAAGTGAAAGTGAAAAGTGAAAGGACGTAACCTCTTCCTTTACCGTTGGGTGAGGTCGCAAGAACGAACCTCTTAGGGTCCCCACCCCCTCGGACCACCCGACGGCAGATACCCCAGCGTGTCTCAGCCTGTACTGACTTCGCTGAATCGTTGTCGCCGTCGTCAACACAAACTGAGGAACACTGGGTACCTGACATCAGGCGGTCCGAGGAGACGGGTACTCTAAAAAGTCCGTTCATATGACCTCACCAACGGTAAAGGAGGAGGTCTCTCAGAAGGGTTTGGTCCCTAGAGCTTGGGTACAGAGAATGCAGAAGACGTAACCGTCCACCCAAGAAATGGGGATCGTGGTTTCCTCTCATTTCTGTTGGTGGGTCGTCAGCGTCTTTACTTTCGTTTCTTCACGGTTTCTGACACTTACTTTCCGGGTCCCTCGGTACTCCGTCGTGTCGTCTACTTCCCAGTACCTTCCGGTGACCTCCACTACTTTCGAGGGTTTCACCAAGTCTCAAGTATGGCCCCTTTGTCTACTGTCTTCCTGTCTGAGGACGATCATAGCCTCCTTACGAAGGACGTTCCCCACCGTAACACGATTTAAGAAGTATTCGGGGAGGTAAGTACTTCGACCCTCCGTCGTCCCCGTTACCGAAACCTCAGCCTATTTGGACCCGAGATTAGTCTGATAGTTCCATGTTTGGTTGACTCGACACATGGAACATGTTCGTTGAATGGGAGACGTTCGAAGGTAGGGTAAGAAATTCTGTCTCTGTCATCAAGGATGAAACTCCCGAATATACTCCTAAATTGTACTACACATATCCCTGAAGAGACTACCAGGCCACCAATTCTTAGGTGGAACGTTACGTTGCCCACGTCCAAGTTAGAGACCAGTCTCTTGACTCTAGGGTGGACGGAGCCTCGTTGATTTGGGTGTGCGGCGTTGATGATTCGGGCGCACTGAGTTGGTTTCTCAGGCACGGTCCGATACTTTCTAGGATGTACGGTGATTCTCGGTTGCGTCAGTTTATTTATTTGTGACTTTTTTTTCCCACATAAATTTCTAGGACCGTATGTATTTCACGAGTTAAGTACAATCGTGGAGAGGGAAAAGGTCCCGTTCTCCTTCTTGTCCTCGAACGGTGGTTGTCGACTGTGAGGTGTCCGTCGTTGAGTCCCAGGTCCAGAAGTCCGACCTCGACAGTGGGGGCGTCCGGGTCCGTACTAAAAAGGGACCTCAAACGTGAGGGGTCTCACGTTCGTACTAAATGTGTCGGTAGCCCTGTTGAGGTTTAACCTGATTTTGGATTACTGACCTTTGCTCTACTCATTACTTTAAGATGCGTCTTTTAAATGTCCCCTCTAAATAATCCACCCAAAATAAATGCTACGACTCGTGAATCCCGAGACCCCACCCCACACCGTAACCTGTTTATTTAGGTCAGGTGTGTGAGGGTTGGGCCTGTAGTGGACGGGACCGTGGTGGGGGTAAGTCACCAGGACCTGACATCTACCCATCCTCTGGGGACGTCGTGGGGAGGTCGGGTTACTTAAGTGTGGCGTGGGGACGGTGCGACACGGAAGGAAGCGATGGAGTAAGGACATGGTGGTCCGAGAGGTCTGGGACTTTGAGAGAGAAACCCCTCTTTCGACATAACGAGAGCTCGTCCGAGACGGACCTCCGACCTGAAGTCCTTTTGTTTCCCGTCACCGACCTTTCGTCTTCGTAGTTCTTACCGGCCAGGCCACCAATCGTAGATTACTTAGTCTGGAACCTCATTCACAAGGGACTCCGTCTTTCCTGTCGTCTTGGGGTTTCTCTTCCTCCCACCGTAAGGTCCGGTCGTCACGGGGAGTCCATCCTGCATGTTAGTCTTATGCTCTCCTCAGACCTTCCCTTTGACTCCGTTGAGACACGACGTGTTCTTCGGTTCCCGGGTCTGTTCCCGACGCTCTGACAAAACGTGACATCTTTCACCTTGGGAGGGGACGAAGAGGACGTGTCGGCAGGGAGAGGGTTCTACCTCCCTAAATATCCCTTAAGAGACACCAGGTCACCAATCCTGAGGTACGAAAGTAACGGCTCCTTGAGGTAGGGACCGGTCCTTTGATTCTAGGGCGTTCGCCGGTTTTTTATACATATATATAAATGTCTTATATTTATGTCTTATGGGTGGGAGGGATGAGTCGGTATTTTTTCTTACTTTCAAACGGTGAACGTCGTTGTACCTACCTGAACCTCCCATAATACGATTTACTTTATTTAGTCTGTCTCTCTTTGTTTAGGACCTACCATAGTGAATATACCCCTTAAATTTTATATTTTGTTCGCTCACTGATATTGTTTCTTCTTAGTCTGAATCTGTATCTCTTGTCTGAACACCAATGGTCACCCCTCTCCCTTCCTCCTTCCCCGTGCTGTCCCCGTCCCCTAATTTTCCTTGTCTGACAATACATATTTTATTCGATCCTCCTATATAACATGTTGTGTCCCTTATATTTGTCCTAAAATATTATTGCTATTTACCTCGTATTGAAAGTTTTTAACACTTAGTGATATAACATGTGGATATTGAGTGTATTATAATATGTAGTTGATATTAAGTTATTTAATTTTGTTCTTTTTTATGTCCCCGAAGAGACTACCAGGTCACTGACTTTGACGTAAGGGTCACGTCCCCCGGGTCCAAGGTAGGGATCAGTCCCTTGTTATAGGGAGTGCTTCTTTGATTCTGGGCCGTGTCGGTTTGTTTATTTATTTATTTTGATTTATAAATTCACTTTATGTTCTTACTTTTTTGTATATGTTACAGATGAGTAACCTGCCGACACTTCTACTTTACTTAACTTAAACGTTTCGAGAAGTGTGACTGGCTTGTCACTATTCGTGTGTTATTGACCGCCGAGTCTGCCATTCCTCAGACGGACGTCACGTCCGCTACACCCAAGGTAGAGACCCAGCCCTTCTAGGGGACCTCCTCCCGTACCGTTGGGTGAGGTCACAAGAACGGACCTCTTAGGGTACGTGTCTCCTTGGGTCCTTCATGTCAAGTACCCCAACGTTTCTCAACCCGACTCGCTGATTACGAGGTGAGTGAAGTTTCCAATCGGTAATAACAGTGACAAAAATAAATAACAATAACTTTTAATTGTCCGTTTCCCCTTCTCATTTCTCAAGGCTCCTCGTCCGACCCGTCGTCAATTTCCGTCTCACGTCCACGTAAGTTCAAGTCTCGTCTCGGAAGGTATGGGTAGAGCCTCGTCTCGAATTATTTACGGATTGTTGACAGAGATCCCCACCCCCTGGGACTAGACGTCATGGACGACTAAAGACACCCCATCTATGAGGGTGGAGTAAAATTTGATGGTTCCACTACAGTGACTTACTCTCCAACTTTCTCTTTGTGGTCGTCCGGGTATCCTCACTGGGGGTCGGACGTCCGACCGAGTCTCCTGTATGGGGTGGGACTGGGGACTGTCCCGACCGAGATAGACAAGGGACGGGAACCGCGAGTGTAACCCGGGATCTTCCCTTTTCCAATCCGTATCCCCACCCCCCGTCCTTCTCTGTTCGAGCCTACACCGGACTCCAAGTACACAAGGACCCTTAGAACCCTCGGTTACAACGCGCGCGAGAGAGAGAGAGAGAGAGAGAGAGAGAGAGAGTGTGTGTGTGTGTATGTGTGTATGTGTGAGAGTGTGAGTTGTGTGGGAACTTAGGAGTCGGGACTCAGGGTCCCGGTGAACCGATGTCTGTGTACACGGAGATCCCTCCGGTTCCACTAAACTCGGGTACCATATAGGGCCCCCTTTACTCCCTGTCCCGGGACGGGTCTCCGTGTGAAAGGTTGGAGGGTGCACTTAAGGGAAATCTCCGGGTCCACGGGAGGACACCCGAGTCTACCCCTTCAAGATCTTTGGTTGAAGTCTCTGAACCCCGACCCGGTCGGGGGCGTCTCGTCAAGGTGACCCCCCGCCCCCTCCCCGGGACCTTCGAGGTCCCAAACGGTGGAACGAGGGAGGGAGGGTGGGCGGGAGGGGTCGTCCAATAGTCGCACTTTTGTCCTTCCGACCGTCACGATAATTATTATGTACTTCGGCGAGACGGGGCTAGTCCGTCCGTCTCCGCCTCTCCGTCGAGGTCGGGGTCCCTCCCTCTTTCGGTCCGACGGACCGACTCACCGCCCCGTCCCCACCCCACCCCCCCCGGTCCCCCCGGGAGAGAAGGAAGAGGGTAAACGAAACACGTACCACCTGTGAGTTCCGACCACGAGGGAGATACGACGACTTGCAGTAAAGGGACTCGACGACGGACCCAGACCGATTTCGACATTGGTCGTCTCTTTTAGAAGATGGGACTTACGTCCTCAGGGTCCAGGACCCTAAACCCTCTGATGTCTCCTATCTCCTTGTTGGGTTCGAGGCCACTAGTTTGTCTAGGTCCAGGTTTAGGGCCGGATGCGGGTGGATGATACACTGAAGTCTGTTTAGTGAAATCGGGAGACTTGAAGGCTATGAAGTGGACGTTTTAGTCTCTGATGTTTCCTTTCTCTCCCTTGATTTTTTATATCTACCCTTTGGGGACCGAATATATCATCCACAAGTTGTTTACCATCAACCCCCCCTGAAGGGATCACCCCTAGGTCACCAATCATTAGGGGACAATTGCGTCCCTTGTACCCAAACTAAGGACCAGGTCCTTTTAAGGTGTACGACGTCCCGTTGATTCGGGTACGCGGTGTTGATGACTCGGACGTACGATGTTGATGATTCCGGGCACGTGGGATCTCGGACACGAGGTACGTTACTCTTCGGGCACGGGGCGTTACCTCTCGTCGGGTACGAGTGACGTTGATCTCTTTCGGGTACGAGTCGGCTTTTTTTTTCTATCGACCCATAATAATAAAGTCACTGAGAGTTGAACCCGTCCGAAGAAGGAAAGGACCCGAAGTCAGAAAGGTAGATATTTTACTCTCACAACTTGGTCCACTAGAGTTCTCGGAAGGTTCACAGTCACCCCAAAAGTATTAATGTCCCGTTCCTTAGTGTCTGGTGTCCACCTTAAAGTCTTCTGGGGGTTTTGTGGGGTGACGAGACCCTCGGGGGACAGACCTATACAGGACGGGGGTCTTATGTGCACGTGACTCTGTGTCTCACGGAGACACCAAGACCAGGAGAGACGGAGTCAAAGGGATCAAAACTGCATCTCTGTCATTAGGGTAGGACCGAGGGACCCCTTCCCCACTGGTCTACCGTCCCTCTCTCCATTTTCGGTCTTACAGGGACCCTCCCTCTTCCTCGGAACTGACACCCAGAAGTCGTCTGTTAGTCACCCAACCCGGGTCACGGGTCCCTTTTAGGTCAGGAAAGGCGGTGTGAGTACGTGTGTGAGTAAGTTAAGTAAGGTATTTATGAATTCCTCGGGGCAACTCCAAAGCCATCGTCAGCAGACAGACTAAGGGGACGACGGAGGAAACCAGGGAGACTCCAAGGAAAGGTCGAGCAAAAGGGATTTACCGGAAGATTTCGTTCCCAGGGGTCAAGACAAGAACTGTGAGTGGAGGAGAGTACGGTGTGTGAGGGGACCCGGAAGAGGGTGAGGGTGTCTAAATGGACAGAGAAACGGTTATTGGGGGTTGGAGGAAGGGACCTCGTTTGACGGGAGGTCTCGGCCCTTAGGTTAACGGGGGTCCCGTAGAGATACGACTTCGGAGCGTCTGTGGAGTTTGAGTTGGTCCGGGTTCAAGTTGAATGGGGGACGGGTACGTGGGGGATCTAGACCAGGAGACTGACAGGGTGGACGTGGAAGAGACTCGGGACGTCAAAAGTCCCGAGAAGAGAGAGGGACGAGGATAGAAGAGTATAGACTCAGAGTAACGAGTGTCGGCACTGGAGGAGAGATACGGGGTGTGAGTCGTAGTGTGTTTGTCATAAAGACGGGGGACCCTTCTGGTATGGGGATAAGGGGATATCAAAGAGACAAGGGGAGGTGGTAGTAGGTTCCCGGAAGGAACTTGACCCCTTAGACTCACGTGTCCCCTCCCTTCCTGTTTGACCGTCGACTCACGGACACGTGAATCCGTGACCTTTAGAGTCAGGACTTTCAGAGGTCCTGAGTCTTTTAGTCTCCAGGGTTTTTTTCAGACGACGGAGAGACGTCGGTCTAGGGGAGAGAGGGTCCGTTACGGACAGAAGGGTACACTACTCCTTCCTTTCTCCGAAGTCCGTCATGGACATCACCCGTCTCGGACCCGGAGTCGGGACTCGATAAGGGAGGAGACAAGGACGGACCGACACATCGAAACCCGTGTTCAAGTAGAAGGACCTGGTCAAAACAGTAAACATTTAAAGTTAGTGAACTGGTTATGAGTAGCTGGTAGATCAGATAGTGTCCGGGTCAAGGTCTGTGTCCCTATAAAACCATTCATTCTGTTTGGTTCAGACAGTCTGATTCTGTTTGGTTCGAAATATTTCAAATGTAAGTTTGACCCCTTTGTTAGTTTTACATTTGTGAGTTTATCTATTACATTACAACATGTTCCTTTTTACGAGACGGGGTTTGCAATCTCTCCCTCCTTCTACAAAGTCGGTCCCATTTCTTTTCTGGTGGGACCCTCCTCCTCAAACTCGTACACTTCTCCACCCTTTAGGGAGGACCGTCTCCCCTGTCGTTCACGTTTCCGGGACTCCATCTTTACTCAACTTGCTCGAATTCCTCATTTTCCCACCGACCACATCGGTCACACCGACCTTGTTCCCTTATACCCTCTCCTGCCGTCCTCCCTTCTAGACGTTCCTTCTTCTCCCATCCAGTCCGTCTAAAACCGGACACACTCTACCCTCGTAAATTTCCCGGCACTTAACTCCTCCCTGGACCAAGTTATTGCCGTGGGGTGAGGTCATGAGAACGGACCTTTTAGGGTACCAGCCTCCTCGGACCCTCCGACGTCAGGTACTCCAGCGATTCTCAGCCTGTGCTGATTCGCTGAAGTGAAAGTGAAAAGTGAAAGTACGTAACCTCTTCCTTTACCGTTGGGTAAGGTCACAAGAACGGACCTCTTAGGGTCCCTACCCCCTCGGACCACCCTCCAGCAGATACCCCAGTGTGTCTCAGCCTGTGCTGACTTCGCTGAACCATCGTCATACCAAGTTGGGTCTAAAATTTCCTAGGAAGTCCGACGGTACCTTATTGTCTGGCACGTCGTCTTACCTGCGGTGTATATACTAAATTTTCAAAGATTATCGGTGTAGTTTTTCATTTCTTTGTCCCTGAGGGGACCACTAGGTTGTCAATTCTGAGACCCGAAGGTTACGTCCCCGGACCCAAGGTAGGGACCAGTCCCTTGATCTACGGTGTACTCTGTTGGTTTATAGGGTGTACGACGTTGACTTTGGGTCATGTCGGTTTATTTGTTTTTATTTGTGAAAAGTTTCCATTTCTTCTTCCACTTTAAAATTGTTATGTAAATAAAGTAGGTTAATAATAGCAGAGTTATACTGTAGATATGAGTTTCTAATAATCTACCAAATGTAAGAAAAAAAAAAGTATGGTTCAGAAGTTTTAGGTCACACATAAATTAGGAACGTCGAGTAGACTTAAGTCTGCTCAGTGTGAAATTCATGGGTTGATCGACGGACACTAATGTCATGGCCCGTCGGGGCGATATCTCACCGTCTTCGTTTTCGTTCTTCTGTTCCATCCTCCGTAACGGTCCACGTCCTCCCTGACTCTCGACTCACCTCTACCCCTAATCCTTCGTTTGTTCCTACGGACCCTCCCCTCGACTCGACTCGTGTCCACCACGGGTGACCGACCTAATCGCAGTGTCCAGTCTGAGGGACCTTTACGAGACTCTGATACTCTAAACGTATTTCCTACAACTGTCCTCTTCTGAGAATCCTGTTGACGTTCTCTTCCTTCGTCGTGACCTATTTCCCCCTTTGACTGCGTGTCACGTTAGTGTCGATTGAGCTGTGCCTCTAGTCCCCGACCCTGCCGGGAAGTCTTCACAGGGTTCAGCGTCGTTCCCCTGGACGGGAAACGTGTGGGCGGTCGGTTGTCTGGTCGGTAACCGTCGTCCGACGGGGGTCCCTCCCCCGATTAAAACCCGTTTCACGGGGAGAAGGGGGTTTCCGTTAAGGACCTGTACCTAAGTCGACCTTCGGTAGTTGTCGGGTGTGAGGATGCGATGTCGGTCCGTCGGTCCCCTCTGTCCCCTTTCCCCTGGTTCTCCCTCCGGAGGTCTGATCGTTGTGACGAAAGAGTACCCTTCTCCTCGTCATTACGGGTCGCGGTCCTCCCAGGTCGTGGTTGGTCCCGGAGACTCGTGTCGACTCTTTCTGAGTCACCGACCTCCCTGGGTCCGGGTCGGCCCCCGAGACAGAGGTTCGGGGAGTGACGGGTGAGACATCCCGGGTAGAGTGTCGGTCAGGAGTCCAAGGTCAAGGTCAGGACGTCGAGGGAGAAGGGAACGGTGAGGGGTGTTGCCCGGTGGAGGGACGGGGGTAGGAACCTCCTGAGGTTCGGGTAGAGTCAGTCCGATAACACTTAGAACTTACTCGAATTCGTTCACCTTTTCAAAACAAGTGACACCCCACGATAGGTGTATCCTCCCCCGACAATAATTCGAGGTATGAAGGACGGAGACCTTCTCGATAAGGGGGACCCGGGTGGCGAAAGAGGAGAACGACACCTGAGGGAGGGGGTTGGGAGGTGAAGTCCCCGAAACTCAGAAAGAAGAGAGTGGGTTAAGGTAGAAAGACTCAGAGTCAGAGAGGGAGGAAGAGAGAGAAAGAGAGAGACTTCGGAGTAGAGATATTGGGAGTCGGAGAGGTACAGAGAAACAGAACTTATACCCAGAAACAGATTCGGGGAGGAGGAAGTCAAAGTGGAGGATGGTCCCGTCGAGTCTCGACGGGGTGTCCAGACCAGACCCTTCCCTCCTCCCGTCCCTCCTGCCGTCCCTTCTCATCGGACTCGAGAGGTCGGGTGTCGTCGTCGAGCCAAGTTACAAGCGGGTGGGTGAGGAGACTCGGGGTACTCCGAGGTGGAGAACGGTCGTCTCGTCGGTAGGGGCTGGGTCAAGGACGGGATTCAGGGTCGGACGAACAAATAATGTCGTCGTTGTCTTCGTACCTCTCCGAGGCTTCGGTGTGTTGAACTGGCGAGGTTTTCGAGCCACGACCGTTCTCCGGTTGTCGGGGACGTCGTCACGTCCGTCCGACGGTCCGCCACTCAGGGACGGGGACCTCGTCGTTCCGTAGGAGGTTCGACCCAGTGTCACTGTCAGTGTCCGGGTCGGGTCGTCCCCACCCTCGTCGTACGTTCTAAGGGGTGCTGAGATCAGGGGGTCCCATAGGTTCGGTCCGTCGACGACTGTTGGGGTGTCGGTTCTGTTTTGGGGAGGAGAACCGAGATATCCTTATCCCTGGGACTTAAGAGTTCCTTGAAGACATTCTTGGTCCACCCCTTTCCTTAATGTATTTGTTTTCATATTTGTGACTGGTCGAGAGGTTGTATGTGTGAGTCATTTGTATTGACTTGCCACCGACACAATCCGTAAGTCAGTCACCTACGTACCTACGTACCCATCCAACTCCCTACCTATCTACCTACTACCTGCCTACCTACCTACTTACCCACTTACCCACCCATCCAACCCCCTACCTCCCTAACTCCCTGACCCCCTACCTATCCGCTAGATCCCCGACCTACCTACCCACTTACTTATCTGTGCACCTTCTTACGTATCTATCTACCTACCCACCTACCCTTCTGTCTACCTTAGTACTGAAGGTTCAATCATATCGGGTAGTCTTGTTCTAGAAGGAAAAGGAAACACGATAGGTTTTTCGGAAGAAAGGGTCCAAAGAAATAGGTGGTCTGAGGAAGGAACCGGAGACTTAAAACTCGTTGAAAAGGTAAAGGAGAAGAGACAAGGAAAAGGACTTCCTCTACAACTTCTCGGGTCCAGTGTCCGTGTCTACCTACCAGTCCTGGACTCTTCGGGTGGGACCCACTCCGGATACACGAGCGGTGGACCCTTGCCCTGTCTCCCTCGGCCCGGTCCACTCGTGGTAGGGACGTTGGAGGTAGTCTCAATCACTTCGTGTCCCTTACGGAGTCCTGTCAGGGTGGTCTTTTGTTCATGTCTCGGAAGAAAAGAGGGACGGTTCTCGGTTATAAGGTTCGGTGTTGAACCGAGGGACCCGTCTCGGGTCTTCTGAATCGAGACGTCCCTCGACGGTCCCCCGGCCCTCGATTCGCTACCTCCCCTATGTCCCTTCTACGCTGACCCTCGGGGTCCCTCTCCTTCAAGACTCCGTCCGGACCAACCTACCCTAATTACACCCGTGGGGTGGGAGATGACCCACCGAAGGTCCTCCGAGTCCCGGACTAGGACCCGTCCCGGATCGGTCCTGTACATACTGAGGTCTCGGTACTGCAAGAGTCCTGGTGGGACGGAGTGGGTAACACGTCTAGGACGGGACAGATTCACCGTCTGTGACCACGGACTCCACCAATCCTCCACCCTTCTCAGACTTCCTTAGTTTCCATCGGGTTGATAGAGGGGTTCTAAGGAACACAACGTATTTTTTATGGACTTTATTGTATGATTTCACGAATCTGTATATCATTCCCGAGTTATTTACAATCGGTAGCCGTGTATCCTACCACGGACCGTATTTTACTTGTGATTTATCAACAACTTAATTACATGCTTACTTACTTCCTTGGGACGAGGGTGGATCGAGGAGATGGGGTTTGTGGTCTTCTATATTCAGTTATGACAGAGGTATTGATGACCCCTTCTATGTGTAATTCGGGTAAGATTGGGGTCTCGGAAACGTGAACGATAAAGGAGACAGTCACTGAAAGGAGTATAGGAGTGGACTCCCAAGGGAGGGAGCTAAGTAGAGACGGTGACCTTTACTCTTTCCCGGGACTGGAGACGGACGGTTATCTCGAGAGTTTCAACAGAGAGGAAAGGGTCAGTTCCTGGGAGTGGCTTTTACATGTGTGTGTGTGTGTGTGTGTGTGTGTGTTTAGGTCCGTTAAGATTGATCTGTTGAAGTCTCAGGGGTGGGATGGGTCCCAATCCTGATCTCGACCGTCCCCGAGACCGACCGTCCACCGGGGAGGGTATACGTCTACCGGTCGTCGTAGGTACGTGTTGTTCTCGAGTGTGTTGGGGGTCGCCTCAAGACGAGACAAGGGTTGGTCGGGGGAAGGTTGGTCGGAACCGTTCTTGGTGTCATGGTCCGTTTGTCATCTCAGGTGACCTGGTGTTAAATTTTAGGATCGAGATAGTGAATTCCTTTTTTTTGAAAATAACTCGTGAATGACAAACGGTCGGTGACACGATACGAGGGATGTATGAACTCGAGTAGATTGGAAGTGTTGTTAATTCGTTCCACCCATACTAGGAATAACATATGTACCTACTTCGTCTTATTTGATTCACGGGTCTGATATCTTACTTTGTCTTGACCCAAGTTTAGACTCGAGGAAGTGAGTACCACACTGGAACCCGTTCAGTGACGTCGAGAGACTCAGAGACGAAGGAGGAGTCATTACATCTCTATTCTGTCAGTGACGGAAACTAGGACGACTGCTAGTTTCCTCTATTACCTATTTTCATGTACGTCGGAAGTTAGTTCCGGTCCCGGGACGGGAAGGGCGGAATAGAGTGGTCGAAGAGACGGTTCCAAACGTCCGACCCTGACCGGAAGGGGTACCACGGTCCGTGTCCCGACCCGTGGTGGCCGTGTGTGTCTGATAAGGACGATTACTCGTCTAAAAGGGTTCCGGAACTAACGTCTTTCGTACGGGACAGGGTTTCGTAGGTTCCTTCCCTAGGGACGGGACCTGTCGTGGTCCGCCTTGTGGAGACCTCCCTCCGAGGAAGGACGGACAGTCGAAGACGGAACAAAATAAAAAAGAAAAATTGAAAAATAAAACATGACCCAATATCGGCTAATTGTTTGTTACAACACTATCAAAGTTCACTTGTCGTTTCCCTGAGTCGGTATTTATACGTACATAGGTAACAGGGGGTTCGAGGGGAGGGTAGGTCCGACGGTGCATTGTACCTCGTCTTAAGGACCACGATATGTCAGGAACAGTCAATAAGTAAGATTTATATCGTCACACATTTACAGGTAGGGTTTGAGGGATTGATAGGGAAGGGAGGTAGGAAGAGGGCCCGGTGACATTCAAGTAGGACATTTAGACACACAGAGAAAGACAGAACATTCATTGACGTAAACATTGTAAAGAAAAATATAAGGGTATAATCCCTACAGTATCATATGAAGAGGAAGAGACAGACTGAATGAAGTGAGTCATACTGTTAGATACAGGTAGGTCCAACGACGTTTACCGTAATAAAATAAGAAGAATTACTAAAGACGGAACAAAATCTTCGGGAGCGGTCCAATCTGGTCCAAAGGAGTAGACTCGGGGTGTAGGCAAAGGATCCTGAGGATCGCATACTCAAGGATGGGTCTTTCGGACTGACCAGCGGACCGAATAGATCCTGCCACCGGTGGATCTCCCGGTGGTCAGTGGGTGGGGTCACGGACCGTGAGACTGAGACGGGGTCGGGGAATCAATCTAGGACGGAATACGACTGTTTGTCGGGGTGAGTGTGATCGATGGGTTTGGTGGGTAAGGTCTTAGGATTCCGGGTCAGATGGAGGAGTCTGGGGTCCGACGGTAGGTGGAGAGGGGTCTACAGTGAAAGTGGAGTAGGTTGTTGGAGGGGTCCGTCCGTGAAAGCCTTGGACGTCGACCAGGTGTGATTGGGTACGGGAGACGTCCCGGGGTTTCGGACCGTCTTTTTAGTGGTTCCGTGAAACTGTAATTAGTTTCTGTGAGTATTTATTTATACACATTTAGTTTACGTTTGGCTCCATCCTTAAATGTAGAAAGTGACGACTCAGTCGTAGAGGTCTGTGTCCTCTCCGACGGACGTTGAGTTCTCCAAACCCTGTTCTCGGGAGGGTAGATCCCCAGGTGACTTGTTGAGATCTACATAGTAGACTCTAAGAGCTTGAAAGTTCAACCTTCGTAGTTGGGGGTAAATAACTAACGGATGATGTACGGTCCGTAAGATGTATGATATCCGTAAGTTGCTCTATTGTGCGTGTCATGAATCTTACCATCGACCGTGGATGGATCGTTTGTGGGTTACATGTACCCGATAATAAGTACCATTATAGAGAATCAAAGAGGCAAACATTTTACTCTTAATCTCAACGTGGATTAAGTCTCACGAAACCACTCCTACGTTCCACCTTTGGGTCCGTCTTCGTGTCGTATCCCATCGTGAGCTATTTAGAGTCGTTAAAATAATTTATGACACACAGGTGCGTTTGTTCAAGACCTTTCTATATCGGAACTTCTCGTCAATTGTCTCCCCTCCACCTCCCTACTTGTCCCCGGGAGGTGAAAGTATATAAAGACTCCGGTTCTTAAAACTGTTTACTCAAACGTACCGAAAGTGGTCGTCGTTTTTGTTCTTTCGACGAAGATAAACCACCTTATTTTCGGTGGTTCCGTCTCTGGGACACGACCCTCGTGGGTGAAGGATCGATGCAGGAGTACCAAGACGTGCGGAGGGATGAGTCGGAGACAGGAGTCTGTGAGAGGAGGTTTTTGCCAGTCCCTCTCGTCAGACGAGACCTGTACCACAAAGATCATTGTTGTGAAATACACTGAAGGGGAGAGACCGTCCTAGTCATTCGGGTCCTTGGGACTTTGAAGAGGTTGTTCGACCCGGTCCACACGGAGCTGAATCTGCCCCAGGGTAGGGGTCTCGGGAGTCTGTCCAGTGAGCCAGACCTGAGCAACGACGAGGGACTGGTAGTGACGAGGACAGTCCTCGCATACAAAGTTTAGAAGTAGGTCCAGTGTCTGTCTCTTACCTTACTCTACTGTCTTCGTATTGGTACAGTAGTAGGTTGTCCAGAAAGAATGACCGTGGCGGTCTCTGGTCCTTAACCCGACCCACGACCCCTCTGTCTGTACTTGGTCTCGGTCGACGAGGAGCCTCGAGTGTCATGACGGTCCTCTCTGTCTAGATGTTTCCCGTTACCGTTACCGTACGGTGGGGTGTTTACGATTGCGTCTCCACCAGAAGTGTTATGTCGTACCTTCGTCCCGTCTTCAACACCGAACCAGATCTCTCCCTCACTTTTCTTTCGGGTCTCGACCACGGGGAACTTGATCCTGGACTTCCCACACTACTCTGCTGTCCCCTCACCCATCTCTCTTTCCGTAAGGCTCCTCTCCCTCGACACACGCGTTTCCACTCCTTGGTAGTCCTGGACTACACAAACACCCTTTCTGCGAAGTACGACGACCAAGTCTCCTCTCCGTCCCCGTTCTGGTCTCGCCCGAAACCCAACCTATATGTGTTACCCCTCGTTCCTTGTCGAAGAGCCCTCCGTTCACTGTACGGGTTCACACAGAACCCCCCTCGAGAGACCAAATTAAGTTGTTTCCCTGACCTCCTTCCTTCTTACCAGGATCGGGAGGGTTGAACGTGTCATCGATATAAATAGTGGATAAGTGCGGGGGAATAAGAAAATTGAAGTCAAAGGACCTCGAAGACCCCACATCCGATACCGACAGGGAACTCCACGGGTCTCAATCGTCCGGTTACCCGGATGTCTACCTCCATTTGACTCCGTGAGATGTCTTCTCGGGAAAGAACCAGCTTTACTCTCGCCCCTGCACTTAGACCGTATATAAGACAAGAGTCGGTGTTTGGTTTCAACTCTGAGGTCCCACTAAAATAGACGTTACTGTTCAGGTGGGGGTCCGAGTCTGTCCATAACAAGACCCGAATCGTCTGTAGGGGTTCAGTCTGTCTACAGGTCCTGAGTTTGTCTGTAACGGGGGTCCGGTCCTCCTACAACGTGGTCCGGGTCTGTCTACGACACGGTCCAAGTCTATGTACAGGACCCGGGTCTGCTTTCGAAAGGACCCCGGTCTATTACAAGACCCGAGTCGGTCCACAAGGTCGGAGTTTGTCTACAACAGAGGTCGGGTCCGTCTACGATGGGATTCGAGTCTGTCTACAGACGGTGGTCTCTATATATTTCTACGATTCTCCAGGGACCCTTTTATATTAAGGATTTAAGAGGAAACGGTGACGGTGGGAGGTGGACGATGAGAACTCTTTCGACTCCTCCTGGTCATGACTTGGGTCGGTCGAGAGAGGTCCGGGAGGGTTGAACGTGTCGGTTTGTCGATATAATAAGACACAAAGGGGGCTGAGGTTCGACCGGACGACGTATCTCCCTTTCTGCCGTGTATGCCACCCCGTTGCTTCCTCCGTGCACCTATTCTCATGTGTCGTAGACACGGTAGACACCGTACCATCTGTTACCATGGGTCCGGTGGCTCTACTGAGACATGTTTCCCCTGATCCGCCCCTAGTCTCGACTACATTTCTGATTCGGGTGAGTCACAATGGAGTTTGGGGTGTGAGACCTTGACCTCCCCTCTTCAGGACACTGGAGTTGAGGTGTGAGCACATGGAACTGGTTGCGGGATCTTTACGGTAACGACTCAGTAAATTTTCATTGATGACGAGGTCTCCACGTGATTCGATCTCTCTTTCTGTCTTTAATCCTTCACACCTGTAATTCACTCTCGCTCAGGGTAAGCAGTCGAATCAGGACCGATCTTCTTACTGGAAGAGAGGGGTCCTCTGGAGTCTCCCCGTAGCGTCTGATCCTTCTTTTGTCTTGAAAGGGTAGTGTCGGTACGGCGAGGGTAGTCCTCTGTCTCGACACAATTGACGTCGAAACGTCTTCAGTATCGAAAGGGTCAGGTTCGGTGATCTGAACTTCATCTCCTTACTCTCCCCAATGTCACTCTGGAACTGGAGGGGTAGACGGTATTCCCCGAGGGGGTGATCTGAGTCAGATAAGACTTCCCCTCAAGGATCTCCGTCGTCGAGTACGTATACATTTATTTCGTATTCGGTGTGTGGGGATGTTCACTTCAGTCCTGGAGGGAGGTCGAGATGGAGGAGGGGGAGTTCTCGAAGGACCTCTGATTCCTTCCACTCCACACCAGAAACGTTCATGACAGTTACCGTTCGTCACAGACTTTGTTGATGTTTGTGATTACGTGTGTATAATTATGTTTGGTTCGTGTTTGTGGGATTGTGTTCGTGTCTTTATGAATACGCGTAGACATTTTATGTTCGTCCTTAAGCACGTCCGTACGATTGGACGTCAATGGGTGGATATGTTCGTGTGGTTCGGGGGTTGAGTGACAACATTTGTGACATTCCATGTGTCTGTGTTCCTTGAGGGAAGGTCGAGGGAGGGAAGGTCTGATGAGTCCGACGGGTGGGGGTGGGAGTCAGCCGGTCTCCGTTGTGGTTCGGGTCCTTCCGTGTAGGGAACAGATTGTTACTACTGTTCTTGAATTTAATAGTGAGCAACGAGGGTGGGGTGGGACACCACCACTTAAAACGTCGGTAGGTCTATTTTTCACACAATTTTTTTTTTCACTCTCTCTCTCTTTGAGTTTGGGTCGGGGTCGGAAAGTCTCACTAATTAGGGACGATTACTAAATGGCTAAACGTCTCTCGCACAAGACGTATTGGCCTAACACCCGTAATTGTGGTCGAGTCTCCGACGGTAAGACGATTTTTACTTTCATTTAAAGTTCTCGTTAACTGGTGGGGATTAAACTTATAGGATGACTACGTGACCCTCCTGGGAATGGGGGTGGGTAGCTGGATCTTCCGACTCCGTTCCCCTTTTTGTGTTCCTTTCCAAGAAAGGATTTTCTATAGAGTGGAAAGTAGTAAGAAAGGGCAGGGGTTCTGACTCTCTATCCCTTTGAATTTATCCATTCTGACGAGGAAAGAGACGGTTTCCGTCGACACGGAGAGGATGTGAAACCAGGGGATAAGCACTGAGAGTCCTCGTGTCCTTCCTGTTTTCTCCTTCTGTGGACCTCCCCGACTCAAGTCTCCCGCTCTCCTCCCCCAAACTCTCGAGTCTCACTAGGGTAGGGGACACCCTTTCTAGAGAACTATCACCCCTCACGATACTTAGACAGATCGACCGTGGTTGGACGTCCCTCCTTCACCTACATGGATGGGTCCGACCCGAAGGGTCCCCCTTGATCACCATTTCTTGGGGGGACGGTTGCGTCCTCTGTATTCTCTGAGTCCAAGTTAGGGACCCAGCCCTTCTAAGGGGCCCTCCTCCCATACCGTTGGGGGAGGGTAGTAAGAACGGACCCTGTAGGGTACCTGTCTCCTCAGACCACCCGATGTCAGGTACCCCAGTGTTTCTCAGCCTGTACCGACTTCGCGGACCCGTGCGTCCGTCCGACCTTAGACTCCGTCGGCCCTGGGACGGTCTGCGAAGGTCAGTTTTTGTCCAAGGTCGGGTCTTGTTCGTCCCACACCCGCACCAGCGAGGACTGTGGTGAATCGTTCTTGACCAACTCCCTTGTCCGTCCAAGACGAGGTCGAGAGTGTCGGAGAATGAGTGGGGACCGTCGGTCCGTCCTTTTGGTTCGGTGCGAGAGGGAAAGGTTCAAAGGTAGGTCCGTCACTAGAGTAGGGCGGAGGTGTTCTTGGGTCACCTCTGGCAGGACGGGTCGAATGTCTACTCCTGTGACTCCAAGTGTCTCTAGTCCTCTCGACTCTAACCACAGTAGTCCGTCCAGACTCTGTTCTACTTTGGATCCCGAGGAACTGTGACTTTTGTATCCTAGACCTCGTATTCCCTTTCTGACCACCCGACTCTTCCCTTACCTTCGTCCGACGGGGGTAAAACGGGGGGAAGGGTGAGTCGGACGGAACCTGTTTCCGAAGTTCGGGTGCGTGTGTTCTCCCGTAGGATCCTGTACTCGAGGAGGGTCGTCGGGAGGGATCCTCAGACTAGAGAGGAGAGAAATGGAGGTGAGTCGTAAGGACTGAACGCTCCCTAGGTCCATCTCCCAGGCCTCGGGGAAAAGGAGGTTGTAATCTTTCCGGAACCCTTGAGGGGAGCACCAGGTCACCGATCCTTAGGTGTGAGGGTTATGTTCCCCGAGTCGAAACTAGGGACCTACCCCTTGATCTAGGGTGTACGGTGTTGATTCTCAAACGTACGGGGTCGATTTTGGGTTACACCAGTTTATTTATTTATTTTTATTTATAATTTTTTTTCTTCTTTTCCGGAATCCAGACACCGACGTAGACGAGAGTCCCGCGGGGACCTGAGGCTCCTGGGTGACTGGGTAACGTTGTTCTGTATTACCGTCCTCGGGTCTCTGGTTTCGCCCTTTCGTCGACCTGGGTCGACGGGGGAAAAGGAGGGAGGGTTTAGGGTAAGTCACGTGGTAACACGGACGAGCGGACAGACCCTACACGCAGATCTTATAATATCACGTACGCGCCGACGGGACGACGAACGACTACCGCTCATACCAGTATAAGATGTCTGGCGAAGACTTAGAGAGTCCGCCCTCATACTTGCATCTAACACCCCAAACACGGAGACTGAACTCTGAAAAACCTCTCTCCTATACCCCCGAACACATCGACGTCAAGTAGGGGTGTCTCGGAAGGGAGACGTCGGGGAGACCGAGTCTCTGGGGGGTGTCGCTCCCGGGGTAGACGACCTCCGAGCGACTGGACACAGTTTACTCGTCCGCGAGCCAGTGTGAGGTCCCGGACCTCCTCCGGAGCGGTGAGACCCTTTCGGGTCCGGCGAGGACCGGGCCCCCGTCCGACCCGTCCCCGGGGGCGACCCCTCCCTCCGGTCCCTCGGAGACTCCGACCGCCGCCGGACCGACCCTCGACGGGAGGTGTCTGTTCCTCTCACCCCCCACCCCCCCCCCTTGTATACTTTTCTTTCCCGAAAGGACGAAGGAAGTTTACTTACCCCGGCGACTTAACGTGCCTGATTCGAGACCCGACCCGTGCCGGGGTAGGACCCGAAAGACTAGGGAACACATCTACCCAATCAAGGATGTCCCACATCCATAGATACACTACGTACCCCACCCGGAGAGACATAGACACGTACCCCACCCTCTCACGTACGAGTACAAACACTTGTGTTCTTCCACGCGGGTAAACACACTTGGTCGTACGGTCGACTGTCGGAGGTCCGAACAGTGGGGTCTCCGGACATCCAGAGGATATCCAGACCCAGATCATCCGACTTCCTTACGGACGAACTCGGTTAAAGTCGGAGCCACACCTGAGACGTTTACAACTCTGTGTACAGACATAAATAGTAGCACACAACCAAACTTATAGGCTGGGTTACTGTACTCAGGTACACAAGGATAATACTTAGACATACAGACAGGAGTCCGATTTAAAGTACACACATAGACGTGCAATACACATAAACACACACACACACTTACGTGTAGACAAGTGTACGGATTTGGTGAGACACATACGTACCCAGTCCACCCATAGACTGAAGACAGAAGGTCCAAAAGAGACACCAGACGCTCCCATCCCGAGGATCTCTCGAGATCCTCGAGAGGATCTCTCCATCTCTCCCCTAGAGGATCTCTCTCCCCTACGAGACATGACCCATAGAGATGGTGATCGGTACAGAAGCGGGAGTCACAGGACGTGTCTTAGAGTTTCTCGTTCTCGTTTCCCCTACCCTGAAGGGACAGTTAGGTCGTCAATTGTGAAGTGGAAGGTTATACCCCCCACCCCCTCCGACGCCCATGTCTGAACTAGGGACCAATCCCTCGATTCTAGTGTGTACGGAGTTCCGGTTTTTTTTTTTTTGGTCCTTTGTCTTTGTTGTAACATTGTTTAAGTTATTTCTGCAATTTTCACCAGGTGTAGTTTTTTATAGAATTTTTTTTTTTTCTCGTTTGCCTTATGACTCTGAAGGATCCTTTTTGAATTGAGAGTTTATGTTCTTTTAACACTGAGTTCTGGTTTGGGTATAGTAACACCTCCTAGATTTTGAAACTTTCGTCTCTTTCTTTACAATAGGAAAGGATCAAGTGTGACGACAAGTTGGGTCCCGTTGTAGAGTATGATTCTCCCGTCGATTTAATGTACGAAACAAAGTAGGAACATCGAGGTTTTGTTTGGACTCTTCATCCGTAAAGACAGGAACAAAAATATACTTCTTTGACTCCGAGGTTGTCCGTTTCGTTTCTCGTCCCGACAATTTTCTTAATTACCCTAACGTTGATCTAAACGATCGGCTGTTCGACCGTTGAACGAATCCTCAGACCAAAACGACGTCGGTGGGGAGTTAAGTCGTGTCTGAACCTTAAACGGAAGTCCTCGTGGTCCACCGGTCTCCATCCCGTCATTCGAAAGAGACGATACTTTCGGTTTCAGCGACGGAGGTGTCCTTTGGAGGGGAAGGTGTCGGACGGTTCTTGCTACCCCTCGGTACCCCTCACCCTGAAGGGGTAGTAAGAGGGGTCCCACTCCGAACAAGACTCGGGAACTTGTCCGGAGTCAAGGAAGTAGACACGTTACCCTCTTGTTAAGATCACGAGAGAGGACCCCGACTCTCATCGTCCATTGTAGTACTTACTTTTCGTAAATAAACAATTTTGTTGGTAACGAGTACCACTGGTAAGGTTTGTTGTAGACCAGGTGACAGGTCTGTAAAGGGAAGGAGGTTGTCTTTGACTCTGTCCAAGTATCTGAGTCTGGTAGTCTCGACCTTCCCTCCAATGGTTTCTCCAGTGGACTTAGTTTGGAGGTGTAGGGGTGAGACGTCTACTCCCTTGACGATAAATCAATCTCTCCCCCTCATTGGAGAAGTAAGTGAGAAGTGACCCACGATTGTTATCTTTCTTGTTCTCATTTTCAGAAAAGACTCAGGATAAGGGAGGGTGACAAAACATGGTGAGATACTGAATGGAATCACTCTGTCCACCCGACGGATACCATGACAATAAGGGTTAAATGTCCATTTTTTTGTTTGGTCGTTCAATAAGAACGGGTCCTTCTGTCACCGCCCAGGTCCGACCTTCGGATTCGAAGTTACAGTGTGACAGGACCAATCGAGACCTCACTTTCCCCTGAAGTGATGTCTTAAGGGTCCACACCAGGATTGAGGACCCGGACCCTCTCTCCAGTCCTTCAGGACCCTACGACGTTCCACTGTTGAAGGAACCGGTCTCAGGTCCTTTCGGGTCGTAAAAATCGATCCAAGTCTGTGAGTCGAGATAGTGTCGAGAACGTTACCTCTACCCTGGATTCGTCGAACGAGTCCTGTCACCGGTTTCCGGTGAGAGGGAACGCCCGATCGGTCTCCGATCAGGACCCCGTAAGGTCCGGACCTACTCGTGTAGACACGGGACAGTGACAACTGAGACAGGGTCAGTGGGGGTGACGTCGACGGTGGACTCGGGGGTAGTAGGAAGTGTGTGACTTCGAAATAAGGTGACAGGACTGGACGGTCATCCCGGGATCGACCCGGGAGTCGAACCAGGACGTCAGACCTCGGGACCCCGGGACCTTAGATACTTAGGTGACCTCCGTTCCAGTCACTGTCTTATCTCCACTTGACCGTCGACCTTCTGAGCGACACTCTGTTCGGAGTCGTACCCTTCTCACCTCCGAGTCGAGTAAGGTGTGTTGGGGGTCGGTCGCACAGTGCTTTCTCGACTACGACTCCGGATTCAGGCGATTTCTAGGAAGTCCCTCGGGAGTTTCTGGACCCCCTACTCCTCTATGGGGTCGGAACGGTTGTTCCTTCCGGAGAAGTTAGGGTCACGGGAAAAGTCGTCGGGGCCCGTTCACCCAATTTGAGGTCGGGTCCCAAGGGACGCTTCGACCTGTCGAGGGCCGGACTTGAGGTCTAAAGACTCCGCGGTCACGGGAAGGGGTTCAGGTGCGCCGAGGAGTGGATCTCGTTCAAAGGGGGCTCCGCATTGGGGCGGTACTGGGTCCGGTTACTCGGTACGTCCGTCCTTCCTCTTCCTCGCTCTTCCGCCGTCACCGCACCCAGTCTATAGGCACCCTGGACAAACAGGTGGTCGGGACAGTCGCCGCAAAGGGGCCTCGGTCCGAGGTGGAGCTCCAGGAGAGTGAGTCCTTGGAGCCTTAGCCGGACCAATGTCCTTGAGGCCAGAGGGGGTGTCGTAGCGACGGCGGCTGGCAAAGCCGCGCCTCGGTGGGCCCGCCATGAGTGGACCCGGTGCCATGGGACCTCTTCTCGGGTACTCGCCGCACTTCAGCCCGCCCATGCGGGGACGGGTGCGGCCTACGAGAGAGTCCCGGCGCCTCCAGCTGCCTCAACGTGACCCACCAGGCCTCCTGCTTCTTCCCTTTGGCTCTGTCCGGCCCCTCTGCGCGTCTCCTCTCGAGGCGTGGGCGACCTTCGGCACCCTCCGCTCCGCCCGTTCCACTCGTTGGCGCGGCGTTGGCTCGGCCCCTGGGCGCGGCGGACGTCGAGCGCCGGCGGCTCTGGGCGCCCTTAGGGCCGGGCGGCCGCCGCCGTGACGCCTCCCTCCTCGCGGCCCGATTCGGCGAAGAGTCTCGGGCTCGCGGAGGGCCTCGGGCGGTAGGGGCGGTGGCGGAGACCGGTGGGCCCGCCCTCTGGACGCCCTTAAGACGAGCGCACCTCGCACCCTGGGCGGCCCGAGCCTCAGAGGTCTCTGGCCCCTTTCGCCCCGGGTACGTCGGTCCTGCTCTTCCCCACGCCAGGGTCATGGTGGGGGCGCGGTGAGGGGTGCACCGCCGGCGCGGGGGCCCCGCACTCACACATGCGCCTGCCATCCCCCGGACACTTACTTCGGGGTCGCCGGTTAGTCGTACCGGCTGCGCGCCCTGGGGTCCTCACTCCGGGTTACCTCTCGAGACCCGCCGGGCCGGCCCTCCGTCCGCCCGCGCCCCCCGCCCCCGGCCCCGGCGCCCCCCGCCCTCCGCCGAGGCGCCCGTCGGTTACCCGCCGCCCACCCCACCCCGAGACCTCGCGGCTCGCCCAGGGCCGAAATTCGGCCGCCTCGCGCCGCCGCCCCGGGCGTCTGCCTCTCCTCGCCGCCGCGCCGCGCCGCGCCCCGCGCCCCGCCGTACCGGTGGTGGCGCGTCATGAACGGCGCCCCGGGGCCGCCGCCTCGGCCCCCGTGTCCTGGCGAATACGTGGGCCTACGGCGCCGTCGTCGCCGTCGCCGGCGCCGGCGTCTCGCCAACGTGCGCCCCCGGCGCATGGCGCTTCACGTCTTCGACTACGTGGTGCTCACCGACCCGCGCCCGCGCCCGGTGGGTCACCCGGATCGCGTGGGGGTCACCAATGGGTGCCCTCCTCCGCCGCCGCCCCTGACCCGGCCGCCGGGCGTGGACCTTGTGCCGTTCCGCCCTCCGCCGCCGTGGCCGGCTCGGCTGCTGCCACCGCCTCCGCCGCCAAAGGTGCGCGCGGACCACGTGGTCCCCCGCCGGGTGCGCCCGCGCCGTACCCGCGTCCCGCCGTGCCGTGTAGTGAACCCGGGGCGGTACAGAGGCAGCGGTCCCCGGCCGCCCCCGGTGGTCGGGGTTGGCGACCCCGACATGCGCGTCCGCCGGATGGGGCCCCCGCCGCCGCCGCCGGACCGGCCCTACGACCGCCGCCCGCCACCGCCACGCCCCGGCCCGGACGTGGTGCGCGACGTGCTCCTGCCGGTGCTCCGCGTCGACCTCGGCAGCGGAGGCGGCGTGGACCCGCGGGTGCCTGTGCGTGTGCCTGTACGTGTGCGACCGCCGGACGTGCGCCGCCGCCGCGTGGACGTGGGCCCCCGCCCGCCGCCACCGAGCAGCCACCCGCTCGTGAGCCTGCTCCTGCGCGGGTCGAGCCTGCTGGACCTCGTCAAGCGGTTCGTCAAGTTCGTCGCCGCGTAGTTCGACCCGAAGTGCGTCCGGCTGCACCCCGACCGCGACCCGTGCGACATGCCATTGCACAAGAGCGTCTGGTGGTAGACGGCGAAGCTCCGGGACGTCGACTCGAAGTTCTTGTACACGTTCGAGTTCGGCGACGAGTTGTTCACCGACCTCCTCTGGCTGAGCAGGTCGCCGTCGGGGTGGTTGGACCTGTTCTAGCGCCGCGTCCCGGCGTTCGCGTTCTTCGCGTGCAGGTAGCTCCACCCCCAGTTTCCGCGCGAGCTCTCAGTGAAAGAGTTCACGGGGTTCGGGAGCCGCGTGCTCTAGTGTCCGAACCGGCTGTCGGATGTCGACCTCTTTCTCCACCACGCCCAGACCAAGACGTTGGCCGCCGTCTTCCTCTTCGCGTACTGGGGCCGACGGCCGCGGCCGGTGGGCGGGTACCTGCTGCAAATGCGGGGGCCGCTCGACCCCGGGCCGCCCCCGTCGCGCAGCGGCGGGAGCCGCGGGGGCGGCGGGGGCGGCCGGCGAGACGTGGTGGTGGTGGTGGTGTGTGACGGCCCGAGGCACGTCACTGGGGCGCCCGGCCCGGGGGGCGGCCACGCGCCGCTCCGCGGCGCGCCGGACTTGAGAAAAAACAAGCCAACGAAACCTAAAATGTTTTTCGGGTGTTTGAAAGCTTATTTTGGTTTGTGGGCCTGGTAGGAGAGGACGCTCGCCGCTTCTGCCGGCTGTCCGACGCAGCGGGCTCGGGGCTCTCTCTCCTCGCTTCTAGGCCTTGCGCGGTTGAGTGAGGCCCGTAGGACGGGTGGCGGACGAGGGACGGGGGTTGGGGAGCTGCTGGGGGCGGGGACGGGGGGGCCCGACAAGCCCCGGCCTAGGGCCGTCGCCGGAGGGGTGTCGCTGTCCATTGCGCCATGCCCCAATCCCTAAGGGGCCCTCTCTCCTGCTTCTCTCCGCTCGAGGGGTAGGGAGAAGGGGCGCGCCTAGGGGGCTCGGACGCCCAGTGCCCACCCCTTGACAGTGGAATAAGCGAGGTGCGGAGAAGAGAGGGTATTCCTACGCGGGGTAGGGGGAATGGGAAGGAGGCCCGAACCAAAAAATGCCAAAAATAAATAAGTACCTCGGAGAGCCGAGGACCCCAGGAAGATTGAGGCGGGCGCGGGAATTAAATTTAGCGACATATGACATAAATAGCCCCGGGGCCTCCCCTCCGGCGCTCTCGGCGCAGACACATATTTTCGTCCTTTATCGGTTTCGAAATTAGATCGGATTAAATAAAAAGGGGAATGGAAGGGATAGAATGGGGAGTTTCCTTTTTTTTTTTTTTTTTTCCGTTTTGTTTTTTTTTTTTTTGATTGTTTTTTTTTAAGCTCACAAGTAAAAAGCAAAGCAAAATGGGCTCGAAGACGAGCCAAGGGCCAGTGCGNTTTGTTTTTTTTTTTTTTGATTGTTTTTTTTTAAGCTCACAAGTAAAAAGCAAAGCAAAATGGGCTCGAAGACGAGCCAAGGGCCAGTGCGACCTCCTTAGGCGCGAGGGTGCGTGTGCGCCTACCCTTCCCCGAAGACGGGGCGGCAACTGGCTGGTCGTTCATCGTCCCGGGGCCGAGGGGCGCCCCGGGACGGGAGGACCGGAGTTTGTTTGCTTTGAACCTTTTCAACCTCTATAAAAAATTGGTCGACATCTTTATTCGGCAAGGGACTCTTGGAAGACGGACTTAGGCGAGGGAAAGGTCGGGGGATCCTACGCCCTACGACCCCCTCCGGACCTCTCTTTAAGGGGTTCAAACCCCACTCCACCCTTGGTACATTTATACACTCTATACATGTGTGACCGCCCCTCTTTCTTTGTAAAACACGAACCAAAAATAAAAACCAAAAGGCCCAACGGGAGGGAGGGATAGGATTTCCTAAAACATGTGAGTGATTAGGCTTTTTCTATAAAATTATACTAAAGGTCTAAAGACTAGGTAGAGATAAATAAAAGACCTACACAAACCTCGAAGGGGGAAGAGGTAAAGAACAAGACAATGGCAAACTTAAATTTAAAACAATAAAATAAAAATAATAAAAAACCTTGTTACAAAACCACGTAAGAGAAACATAGGAATAACGTTTTTTTTTTTTTTTCATTATTATTACATCTGACCCTTCAAGGGAAATATAAATACAATATCATTTATAAAATAATGAGTGTATTTGTACATGGGGTCCCGACACAGGACAGGAGGAATGATGATCCCGGCCCAACCAAGTACCCACTACACTACCCTATGGGACCGAACGGAGGGGGTTTCAGACCGTAGTGATAGAACCTCCTTCCACTGGTGTGTCTGGAAGAAGGTCCGGTCATAGTCCCGTCGAACAATGAACCTGTGGTCAACCCGGGGACGGAGTCTACTCACTTCAATCCCTTCTACTTCGGCGGAGTATAGGGGGAGGGTATTTGTCTGACAGGACCCTAGACTCGTCCCGTATTCTGGGACGTCTGTGGCATGACTTAAGCCTAGTTGGTAAGGAGTCCGTGTTGAGTTGACGGGAAGACTCGGTTCCTTCTTCGGACGGGGAGAGATGGACCGGGTGGTCGGTCCGTAGAGACATAAATGTAAGGGGGACTGCGTGTGTGGGTGGGGACTGAAACCGAAGTGAAACGTGAAGGACCCACCTCGGGTCCGGTTGAAGTAGTAAGGTCCAGAACCCCGTCCACCTTCGCTCAGTCCGGAGTGGTCTAGTGGGGTCGACCGCAAGGTGGACGTTTGTTTACCATGGGCTTGGACGGACCTAGGTGATTCTCGGGATCGTCGAGTCTGCCCCAGGACGTCCTCAATTTACCGGACCCCTCCCTTAGGGTGCACAAACAAACTCGTTTCGGTCATAAAGAGATGTCCGTTTGCTGGACGGGGTTGAAGAGAGTCCCTCCTTGTCCCCGCTCTTGTAGACACGGTGGTCTTTCGGGACCGTAGAGGAGAGGTCCCGACCCAGTGGTTCCTTTGGGGGGTGAGGAGTCCCTCACCAACAGAGACGGATACCTCCTGAGGTCCCGGCACGTGAGTACTGGGCCCCTCTCTTCGTCGGTACGAGTCGGTAGGGGGACAGCTCGGAAGTCGTGTCGCAGTGGGGGAAGGGGTCTCAGTCCTACCACTTCCGTCAAGGCCCAAGGTCTCGGTTTCGGGGACTGATAGACACAGGGTCGTTTCTAGGAAAGAGGAAATTTTGTTGAGGAGAATTTTTATGATTATTTTCGTCGAGAAGGACAAGGAGGCATCTACGCCAAGAAAAGGGTAGAATCCTCTTTGGTGCACTCCAAATAGAATGAGAAGCACCTCTGTTTCGAACTTCCGTGTTAACGAACGGCCCCCTCTTTCAACACAGGGATCGCTCCCATACACATACCGAGGGAGGACGGCCCCTTCGACAGCTTCGGGTCCAGACACTCTCCGGAACCGAGGTCGACTTTCTTAGAACCCACGGGTCTCTTCCCAAGGGTCCGGGAGTTCAGCCGACAGAGACCGTCCGAACCCGGAGTCCTACTGAAAAAGCTACGACGTCCAAGGATCTCTGTGGGTCTCGAGACGGGGTGAGTCAGAGCCCTCTCTCAACAGGTAGGTTCATGTCTTCGGTAGTACCAAAAGTGTCCGAGTCGGAGAGTGTCGAACAAATAAAAAGGGGAGTGTGGAAGCCAGGTCGGATCATTCGTTAATCCGGACGTGAACCGTGGGCACAGGGTCGGTAGGGTAAAGGGTTCAGTCGTCCGGTCCCTCGGAGGGGTCCGAAAAATGTTCCCTCCAATCTTTGAAATGGACGGTTAACACACCGTCGTGCTGGTCCTCGCGGTCGGTGGGGTGGATCCGGGGAGTAGAGGTCGAAACTTCCTTAGCGTGCGAGGGAGGGACAAGGAAGGAAGGGCCTAAGCAGGGTCGGAGTTCCGGGACTTTACCTTCGGTCACATCGAGTCTCGAGGGACGGCGGACTCGGCGTCGTCCAAACCTCAAACCTTTCCCGCCGGCCCTTCTACCCCCGGGTAGGGACCGGAGACGGACGTCGACTGTGGTTAACTAACTAACTAAAGGATTAACAGACGAATTAGGCCAGGTTCTCCCACCTAAATAATAAATTCGTTCAGTTGAGGTTTTGTTGGTTTGTTACGCCAGGGGGTTCTAGGTTGTCGTCGACTCCTCATCTTGTTTTTCTCCTTTTTTTCACCCTTTCCCCTGCCTTCTTTTAGAAGGTAAACCGCCACTAAAACGAATTACTCTGTGGTCGGACCCTGTTGATGGGCGACTGGGTGGGGAACCAGTGTCTTCCGGGGTCCCCCGAGGAAGGGGGTCAGAGGTCCGACCCAACTACCATCCTTGGCGTTGTGTAGACTGTAATATTCTTCCTTTGGTATCCTGGGTGCCTCGTTATAAAAAGGGATCTCAGAATGAGGGGTCCATCTTGTCTCAAATTTAAAAAGGTCGGGTATATATACCCCCAGATGGACGAGTGAGGATTCTCGAGGTTCGAAGGAAAACAAGTTCTCTCGGTCTACAGGGATCGTAACTGGAGGGTGCTTCGGGTTCGAAAGGGATCACCTAAACCCTAAAAGAGTAGGGTAGAGGGAGGAGAAGAGTGACCTTGTTTTAAGAAAAGTATCTAGTCTGTTGGTGACCAAGACCATCAATTTCTCTCGGAGGGAGAGGGACGTCCTTGGATACCCACAACCACACACTTCCACATGCACACGAGGACACGGACATTTAGGTATCGACGAGGGTCTCTATCCTCCCCCCTTTCCTTCAGGTACGATGTGACGGCGACGAAACTCGACCCTCTTATAAACGTCCCACCCTCAACCGATTGTACGTTTCTTCTTTCCACCGGCAACACCAACGGACCCTAGGAGTTCCGTCTAAGCCTTCCACGGGTGAGGACTTAAAGTTCCTACGGACATAAGGGGTGATGGTGAACGGGGTCCTCAAACGTGACCGAAGATACAGTGCATCGAATCTTGGATACGGTAGTAGAAAACTGGGGTCCTGAGGTGATCCCCAGGTGTCCTGATCGACTGAGAGTTGACGTTTGACGGACGAATCCCGAGAAATCTTAGTTAAGAGGAGGCTTCTCCGAGACCCGGTTGTACCCCCTCCCAGTTCGGGGGGCACTGTACAGGTCCGGGTCCGAAAGCGGTCGTCCCGAACTCGAGGTCTTTCCTCTGGGTGGACTCGTCCCTCTGCTCTTTCTCCTTCAATCAATGGACCGGACCTCCGAGGGGGATTCGAATCGTTTCCTCTAAGTAGGCCAAAAGACCGAATCACTGGTATCACTGGTCTCCTCGGTGGCTAGCACAGGACGTGTCGTATACCCTTCCGGGACCTCAATCATAAACGGGAGGAAGTTCCGAGGGGAACGGTGAACCCTCCGGAGGCACACCCTCCTGACGGGAGATAACCAGGGACTCGACCCTGCACCGTCGTCAGTGGTCCCGGTGGTGTGCCGACTCGTATGGGGTTTTAGTCGTAATTCAACCGATGTGTGACTCCCCACGGTCCATCTCGTCTCCGTTGGAATCGGAAGTTTCCTTCACTGGACCGAAATGTATGTGTGTCCGAACGGGCACTGGGAAGGAAGAGGTAGATGGTGGGTCGGACACGGGGGTCGGTAGGAGTCTCTAAGAGGTAGTGTCGGAGGAGGAGACGACGGGGTGGGTGTGGGTAGTGGTGGCGAGGAGGAGAGTTGGTCGATTTTGGGGTCAGGTGTGAGACGGTCGAACGAGTGAGCGCGCGTACGACTTGGAGCGTCCGTGTGGGCATGGTGGCAGACCACAGGTTACGGTCGAAGTTCCGGAAATTGTGGCTCGAGAGGTCTCAGCGATCCATGGACGCGGAAACGAATAAACTAAATTGTGTGCGTCGGAGGAAAGGTAGGGAACCGTCCCAGGGAAGGAGAGTCCTAAAAGTTTGTGAGTGGGGTGTTCGACGAAAGGTCTGTGTAGGGACGGGTAGTAACAAGGGTTGAGGAGGGTCTAGAGCGGACGAGGGAAGTCTATTAATTTCAATCCGACACACAAACATACATACACACTAGAATAAAAAATTTGTGTGTGGGGGTGTGTATGTATACGCACATATATATGTTTGTGTGTGTCGTTAATCTAGATAGGCAAGGACGGCAGCAGGGAGAACACGATTTGTGTACAGGGGGTAGCGGTACGGTACTTGGGTCGTAGAGCATCAGTACCCGAGAACTAGAAGGAGAAAGAGAGAGAGAGAGAGAGAAAGTGTGTGTGTGTGTGTGTGTCTATGTGTGACCGTGAAAGTGTGTGGGTGGGGGTCGAGGAACCACAAAGAGGTCCCCGTGCTGGATGGAGGGTGGGTGGAGGTCCTGTAGACTTACCCGAGGCGAGTCTTCTCGGTTCATGGTCCTCCTGAGACGAAGTCGTGATGGGCGGGGGTGCGTGTGTGGGGGTCACCTGTACAGAGACCGACTCGGACTGGTCCCACCCAGACCCATAATAATCCGACGTCTCTGTCGTGCCTCCGTATACCAGAGCATGTGTTCTTTATTACAAGTACAATTTAGTCTGGAGTACGTATTACGTACCACGGACTAGAGTGTAATAAAACCCACAAGCAGTTTTAGTCACAAGAAAGAACACTCCCGAGGACCTTTCTTCCCCTTTTCCGCAAACGATTAACGTGGGCGTCGGACCTGGTCCCTCGGCTTACACGGGCCTCTCGGAGGGAGACCGGGGCGAAGTAGGTGGTCACCCAGAGTAGGGAGACAGGGGGAGACAGAAAGGTGTACTTTCCTCCCCGACTGAACCCAAACCTCGTCCGCATTCCGGGGCACAATAAAAATAAAGAAAAGAGAGCCGAGAGAACAGGGGCCTCCCAAGACCCCTTATCGTCACGGAGCAGCAAGTGTGTGGGCTAAGTAAACGGCAAAATACTTGAGGGGAAACTAAGTAGCGGAGGGATTCAGTTACTAAGTGAGGACTACCGAAAAGTCTTTAGGAAGAAGTTTCCGAGGTCTAATAAGTCGAGACTCGTCCCCGTCTGGACCTGGGACACGACTTCGACGGGAGGGACGAATCCCACCCTTCAACAGTGATAGGAGCCGGAGAGGGTCCCCGGCCGGTCAGGCCCCTCCTCCCTCATGGGGGAGGTGTGTCTTCGACGATCTCAGCTGGGGTCGTCGAGTACCTGTCTGGACCGGAAGACCGTTTCGGGGGAGGACGGTGACATCCAGTGGACGGAAAGGGGTCACAGTAGGTTCAGGGGTCCCTACGAGAGGTACAGAGTCCTCTCCGACTCTCACCTGACCACTTCGTGTCCCCCGACACCCTGGTCTGCCTAGACCCATGTCTAGGACCGAGGGGAAGAATAGTCGACACACTGAAATCCGGTCGAGGAATGGGACAGACACGGAGTCAAAGGACTATACCACCATTACTCTCAGGGATGGAGGGTCTCAATAAAGCTCCTAATTCCCCGTACTACATGAGTCTCACGAATCGGATTCTTCCACTACCTACTCACTTTCGACAAAATTACTCCCTGGACCCGTCACGTAGTATGTTTTTGTTCACTCGCTCCTCCTGTCGGTTTTACATTTATTTGAAAATGGTACTAGGGTGAGATTCCGTGGGACTGTATTGTGAACGGGTTCGTGACTGAAACACGAAACAAAAGTAATAGAGTGTAATTGATAAGGATAAAACGTCTACTCTTTTCACAACGGGTCTCTCAAACTCACTGGATAGGTTCCGTGGTTCTGATCAACTAATATTTCGGATCTTCTTTTGGGTACATTAGACTACCAGTCTATGTGCTTGTTGTTACTGTCCATATACAGTAAAAATCTGAGGGACGATGACTCCACTTGTCGTCACAGGTCACGAACGCCCCACACGGGGTTCGTCTCCCTCAAGGTCTTGAGTCCTGACTTGGTCCCTTTCTTAACCCCTGGTACCCAAAAACCTCAATCAACCGATCCTAGACAGTGGAAGAAGTGGCGACACGTTGGTCCGTTTAGGGCATTCCGAGTCCCTTCAACCTACTCAGCGGATCTTAGGCGTTCTTTCAGTCCTTCGGAAGTACACACAGGCAAGTCTCCTGACACGTGACTCTTCACTGGATGTATACCACCGATTCCTACACCCGGCACCGTAGACAGGTCTGAAGGTAGGACCGGAGCGGTGGACGATGGGTACCCTGGAACCCGTTCGATCAAAGGAGCGTACAGTTTTCTACTACTACTGTCATGGACGGACCATCCTGACAACCCTCTGGATCTCCTCTCTACTATGTGTATTTGCGAATCTTACTCTCGGGCCGTGTCACATTCACGAGTAATTTACAATCGATATTTTAGTTAAAATATACATGTTATATACAATAGCACAATAACGACCCCGACTTCGTCACGTCTTTTTATTACGGATCACGAGAAAGAGGGGGGAGGGGTCTTAATAAAAAGAAGTAAGAGTTTTGGTAGGACCCTTCTTTTCAAGTTGGAAAGGTGAGGGGTTGGTATCTTCTCCTTTGCGACCGGGTCTCTCCAACTCCGTGAACAGGTTTTACTGGGTCTTTTAGTCACCGTCCACGTCTGAGGAAGACTAAGAAACACCGTTGGGGTACCGGGACCACTACACGAGACTCGGGGAAGATATATGAATCATCGCGACACGACCCAAGACCCCTCTCTCGTGGGTCTCCCAGTCCCTTCCGGGGTATCTGTGACCATGGTGATTCGACCCAGTACTTCTTACTCAACCCCCAACGGAGACCCCGAAGATTGAGTCCTGGACTAGAGATTCTCCATTATACCGAGTTGGGGTCACGGGAGTCTGAGGTGATCAAGACGGAAGGACTTTGAAGTGTGGAGAAGGACGGTACGAGTCTTGTGAAGGTGTATGGACTAGGGTTGTGTCTTCTAAGTTGAGTCCCAGTTCCGACGATCTGAGACCCTTCGGTGGAGAGTCCTGTGAATGTGTTGATGTCTAAGGAAACCCAGGGTTGAGGACGAAGGTGACGTCGGGACGGGTCTCTGACTGGTGGTTTGGTACGGGGTGCCGTAGGGTCGGAGTCTCCGTCCCCGGTCCATGGACCGAGGTCTGAAGTGAGGTGACAAATAGAAATCCTACTGGGCTCGACCCAGTAAACAGTAGAGACCTGGAGTCATATATTTTACCTAGTAAGGGAGTGAATGGGTGGGTAGGTAGGACGCAGGTAGGTAAGTAGGTGAACGGTTGGTGGGTACGTGGGTCCGTTGGTAGGTAAGCAGACAGATGGATGGGTAGGTGAGTAGGTACGTTGGGAACTAGCGGAGAAGTCGGTGGGGGTGGATAGGTAAGTGGGTCGGTGAGGGGTAGGTAGGAGAGTAGGTTAGTAGGTCAAATTGTCCAGGGTACAACTCTTCATCCTTGTACCTCCATTTATTCTGGTCAGGGGGACAAGAATTTTGAGGATCGATCGGAGAAGGGAAGGGATGGAGAGTCAGTATTTCTCAGCTGTACACTCTCGGGTTCACTCTAGTGGCTGCCCCTCCTTTGTCACTTCAGACAACAATGTAGCTACCTAGAACACACAGTCTCGTGACCGTTGGAGGAACGGGGTGAGTAAAGAAGCCCCGGGATGTCTTCTGCCTCAGTCATACCGGAGACGTACCGGGATCCTGAGGGGAATCGAGGTTTAAGAGTAAGGTCCCTACGGTCCATGACTGGACTTGATCTCCTTAAAGTTTCGTTCACTCCCTCTCCTTCCTCGAACACTTATATTGAAGACGGTTCCGACTTCTAGTGGTGACCCAGACCAAAAGATGGTCTTTGTCGTCGTCGTAGAGTCGTGGTCTTTCTAGACCCCTTACAAGATCTGGGTCCGGACAGGGGTGGTTCGACACACTAGAACTCATTCAGGGACGGCAAGAGACCTAGAGTCACGTCAACCCCACCCCCACACAGGACCCAGGAGGGGTGAAACTCCACTGGGGTGAGGTAGGAGTGAAGGGAAGGCCGGACCCACCCGGACGGGAAGACTGTTACCTCGGACAGACTCGTCGGGTGTGTGCTCCTCCTCATACTTTACTGCACCAACCACAGGTGTCGGGACTCAGGAGACCGATAAGTTGGGGCGGGAGAGGACTGTGTTTGTTGGGAGTCAGTGGAGGGGGAGGGTGGGGGGTCTTAGGCCCGTGTCGACCCCGAACGATACGGGACCAGTGGGGTACTTAGTGGGGAGATACTAGGGGCCCCCTCACCAGGTCCCTCGTAGGATGCGGGGTTCGCCCCACTCCCGGTCTTGGTTCCGGGAGTTCGTCCGTCACAGGTGTCCTTGTTACCCCCGGACACCGACTGTCGGCCTTACACCGGTAACAGGGCGGGACCGGGGGTTGGGGTTCCGGAGTCCAGGGGTCCGGCCCGTCCGACCGCACCCAGCTACGCAGTTCGTGAGCACACGGTCCCGGTCCTGTGTGTCGGACGGCGAAGGGAAGAGACCCGTCCGTCTACCCACCCGGTGGTCCGGTCTAGGGTGGAGGCGTGGGGCCGAGTGTTTCCTAGTGTACGTGTCCCACTCCTCTTCGTTCCGACCTGGGTCCCTTCGGTTCGGTCGGAGCCTGGGTGAGTAGGGACCCCATGAACCTCGTCTGAGCCTCTTCCGCGGAGTGTCGAGGTTCTGGGTTCGATATGTAGTGTCACCCCTCCCCCTGGTGTAATCTTATTACGTCCTAATCTCACCCCAACGATATCGCTGCATAATCCCGTTATGTAGGTCACTCGGGCCGGGGAACCACTACATACTGAGACGAGTCGGCTCCCCTCGTCCCCCTCCCCTGGACAGGGCGGGGAGGCTCCCCGCTCGTCTGCGGTTTGCACGAGAAGTAACCTCCTCTTGTGGACGGAGCCTGAGGTTTTTTTCCGAGGAGTCTTGGTACAGTTCTGGTTCTGTCTGTGGAACGTTGGGTCGGAGGTTGTTGGGGGTGACCCCAGACGCGACTCAAGCTGAAGGTCAGGTCTAGGGTCGAGGTCGAAGACGGAGTCAGGACCGGAGGTCCGGGAGAGGAAAGACGAAGTCACGACTCCTGGTAAGGGTATGACACAGGGGTCGTAGGTCACCCCAGTCGTCCTGATATACCCCCACCCTACCTCCTCCGTTTCTTCTTTTGTCTCCCTCCTCTCTCTTCTCGTAGGTCTTTGTGGTGAGTTTCGATACGCAAACTCTCCAACTCCGACTCCCACGGGCACGGGCAGGGAAGAGTGTACCCGGAGGGGTACGGTCATAGACCCATGGGGTGGGGGTTGAGTAGGGTCTAGAACCTTAAATTGAAGTAGATATATGGGGGGTATGGTTCCCCAATAACGACATCTGATCGGGATCTCAGTCTGCACCTACTCCGAGGGTTGTTGCGTCTTATACGATTTTGTAGAAGTGCATTACAAACATTATTTAACGCACTGTTTCAGTCTGGTACCTGAGGGAAGGGTTGAAGACATCGTACAGTAAACATGACCGAACGGGGCAGAGTCTCCGGGGGACAAGAGTTGGGGGACCCCTGTAGCTCAAAGAGAAGTCTATTGAACGAACCGACATAGGAGGAACCACTCCTTCTTCTCCGTCCTACCTAATTGGGGGAAGTTCTTAGTATCCACACTCTCTCTCTCTATTTAATCCTCCGACCTTAATCGTATACTTTCTGACAGATATGTTTTATCTATTAGTTGTTCCTGGATGACATATCGTGTTCCTTGATATGAGTTATGAGATATTATTGGATCCTCCTTTTCCTTATCTACATTGTTACACATATTGATTTAGTGAAACGACAGGTGCACTTTGATTGTGTCGTAACATTTAGATGATATAAGGTTATATTTTAAAAAAAAATTCAAAAATTGTAAATAAATAAACCGACGTAGCTCAGAAACAACGCCACGTGTCCCCGTGTCCGAAGAAAGGCCGGCACCACACGTTCGAATTAACGGAGTGTCGTACACCCTAGGGTTAAGGGACTGGTCCCTAGCTTGGTCGTTGGGGGGGTGGGGGTGGTGTGACTTTCCGCCTCAGAGTTGGGGACCTGGTGGTCCCTTCAGGGAATTTTAAAAAATTTCTTTTCTTTTACGAAATCCTGGAAAGGGATCGAAGAGTTTTTCTTTTTTTCTTAACAATTCACACGAATATAGGGATAGATGGAGAGATGTATAGAACTGAAAGGTAGACACATTTGTACAGACACACATTGAGTAATACACACACGCACACACACACACGCACACACGTACGTGCGTGTACGGAACGGAGGACTGACTTACCATTAAAAACCAATTAAGTTAACTAATGTTATTAATGTGTTAGGGGGTTTTCAGAAGGAAAAAGGAACACTTCCATTGTGAGACCGGGTCACGGTCTCCCACCCCCTCACACCGAGGTCGGGGTCGACCTTTCACGACTGGATCTGAAGGGGGTAAGAGTGATCTCCTCCCCAGTGTCCTGTTCCGTCCTATCTCCGGAACGGGAGATGTATGTGCGTGTACGTGGGGGACTCGGGTGCTCGTGTACACCCGTTTATGTGTGTGTGTGTGTGTGTGTGAAACCGGGAAGGGACCACGACAGGGGTGCTACCTTCTTTGAAGTAGGGATACTTCCCGCAAAGAAGGGAGTGACAGGAAGTAGGAGACCCTCGGAGGAGTGAGTGTGAGTGTATCTGTACGTACAAGTGTGTGTTAAATACGTGTGTGTCTCGTCTCCCTTCCCCTCTCCGGTTTTCTTCCATCCACTTCTCTAGTGCACACGGGTCTTCCGTCGAGGGCCCACCCCCTCGTCCCCTGGGTCCCGACTGACTCACCCTCCCCTCGAAGTGCCGAAGGAGAGAAGGGGTCGGTCGCTGGTTTCCAGTCGGGTCTGCCGAGTCGGTGCACGCCGGGTTGGTGGGGGCAGCCCAGTACACTCGGGTCCTGGTTTCGGAGTAGTTGTGCGGTAACAGGAGGTCTCGGGTCGGAGTACGACCTCCCTCATTCAGGGGAGGTCGGGTTCTGGTAAGTCACGGGACACCAGGTCCTTAGACACCAGGAGAGGACTCCCCTGGAAGAGTCGGGGGTGGAGCTCCTGTTCGACGGACTACGAATCTGATTAGGATTGGAGAAGTCCTGGAGGGTAGGTGGAGACTCTGTACCTTCTTTACTCGAAAGGTGAACGTGACTCTCACGGACCCCACCCTCACCACTAGTCCGCCTCCTCCTTTCCTGGAGAAAGAGAACACGGGAGACTCCCCACGTATGTGGTGGGGCCGGTGGGGGTTGGGCAGGGTATGGGATGTATAAGACCTCTCCTCTCTCACTTCACCTCTTCCCGGGTTCTCAACGGGACTTCCAGTAGAACGTGCAGTCGTGTCCCTACCCGGGGTGTCGGGGAACTCGGGACCGAGGGCCGGACCTGGTGTTGTGTCCGAGGTAACTGAGGACCCGTGGGAGAAAGGGTTCTACGTGCGTTTTGACACCCGAGCACCAAGGTCGGGTACCCGGGGCCTCTGGGTGTTCCGAGGTGTCCCGGACCGGGGTGTCCTGGGTGGGTCCTTTTCTCTGGTCTCGACCGAGCGACCTGTCGCACCCACCTACGTAGAGGATTCTTCGACCGTCTTCTCTCCTTCTTCCTTCCCTCCCTGTGAAGCGTCCTAGAAGTGCTAGACCCGATTTCCGGGAGCACCGGGTGGGGACTCGGGGTGGGATGGGACGGTCCTCACCTCAGTTTCTAGAGTTCACGGGTTGATCCTGTCTAAGAGGTGGTCTCGGAGGAGATGGGTGGTGAGAAGGGAGGACTGAGGAACGTTTTTGTCCCTGACGACGGGGGCGGCGGTTCTGATTTGGACCCTTTTTCGGTGGGACCGGGTAGGAGACAGAGGACGTTCCCTTCAGTCCACCTTTTCCTACAATATAGACCCCCTCCCCCTGCCCTCCTTTCGGTCCGAGGTCGTTCCCCTCCCGACGGGGTCGTCCTACTGTTCCTCTACTAATTTGGGTGTCTCTTCTAACTATTCTCTCGATTTGTCGACGTCGAGACGTTCCACCCGACCCCTGTCTAGAGTAGAACAGGACCGCAGAGAGTCTCGTGAGCCCCGCCCCACTCCCCCCTGACCCGTCGGACCGACTCGAATACTGTATGGGTTCGAGGGGTCCTGATCCCTCACTCCCTCCGAGTGTGGAGGAAAGGGGTGGGGGGTCCGGAGACTACCACTGAAAGGTTTGAGGGTGGTCGGGTCTCAACGGAGGGGAGAACTGTGGGGAGACGTGGATCCGTCGCGTGGGGAAGAGTGGCCACGGGTGAAGTGGGTGTGGTAGAGCCGGTGTCGAGAGTGAGAGCAATAATAATCTACACTAAATGTCCCCTTTACGACTCAGTCTGTTTGGTTCTGAGGGGTCGTCTCCATCGCTCTCTCCTCTCAGGTCCCCTCCACCGGGAGAGCCCGTGTCCCAAGAGTCTTCTTTCAGTCCTCTACCCCTAGACCCTACTCGACCTCTCAGTAGAGAGGACAAAGAGGACAGACAAGGTTCGGGTCCTAGGAGTGGACCCAGAGAACTTGAAAGTCTGGGGAAAAAGACTAAGGGGTGGGTCGAAAAGTCGGAGACTAGAAGGAGCTGTTCAACCTTCTCTTGTCGGGTCCCTAGGTCTTCTGAACTGTAGCTCCAGTAAGACGACCCGGCAAAGAAGTGTGGCGACGAGTACTAGGTCTCTACCTCTCTTCGTCCTTTTCACGTAACGACCCCAGGGTCGGTGGGTCAGACGTCGTCTTTCGTACCCGTGACACGCGAGGACACCCGTAGGTTTCCGTGGCCCTGTGCACACCACGTGCCGAGACGAGGGTGGAACGCGGTTTCTCGAGTCGCCCGTCCAGGCAGAGGAGAGGGATCCAGAGACTGAGGGATCGTCCCTCCTTGACCCGTAACAACGGTTTTTATTTGCAAGCGAGAGGGCGAGGGACCGAGGGCCGAGGGCGAGTAATCCTACGCACCGCAAACCGACGCCAGGGTGTGGAACGTCGAGTAATATTTATACGTCAGCGACGACCGCGATGGGGTTAGTAGAGACGTTAGTCTCGAAAATTAATCCAATTAATTTAACATAGTTTAGAGCGTCCCTGCGTCAAGTGACTACGACTACTCCGTCGGTTTTGTCTGGGGTCGAGGACGCGATTACTTCCGGCGACGGACGGACGCGTCGCTCCCTCGGGCTCGCGTATTATTTGCCCGCGCAGGAGACCCTCCTCGACGACGACGGGTCTGGCACCCGAGACCCCTGGACCGTCCCCCAGACGGGGTCGGGTGGTCCGAGGTCGACGTCGTCTCTGAGGACGACGTCTCCTGGTAGTGGAAGTGAACTCTTGATTGTGAGCTCTTGGTTGGACCCGTCGAAGTCCTCCGGTCCGTTCACCCGACCCAGTCCCGGTGTGACTCTTGGACGGTGATGTGCCGTTTGAATCCACACGGGGGTTCTAGGTGACCGAGGTAGACCCTAAGGGAGAAAGGGAGAGAAGGTCTTACCGGGTTGTTCCGGTCCCGGGGTCGGGGATGTGTGTGTGTGTGTGTGTGTGTGTGTGTGTGTGTGTGTGTGTGTGCGCGCGCGCACGCGCGCGCGCGCGCGTGTGTGTGTGGGGATGGTGACGGGGAGACCTAACAGAATAATCCCTCCGGTCTGACTCTGATGTTTCGAACAGGTCAGTGACGACCGGATCAGAGGTAGACGGCACCTCCGGTAGACGGGGTCAGCCCCTCCCCACCCACACCAAATATTACGATGGTCGGTCATCGTTCTGTCCCATCACGGGGAATCAGAGGTGCACGGTCTACCTGGGATTTAGAGGGGTGTATGGTGAGGTAGAGTTCTTTAGAGAGATTCCCTCCCTGTGAACGGGAGGTTGGGGGACCCTAGTTTAATCGAGTTTTACGTTCTCCCGGTGGGAAAGGGGTCGGGGACGGGTAGGGTCTGGGGACCGTTAGGTGTCGACCGGTGTCTGAGGTCTTGATCTCCCGGGGCGTTTCCAGGAGGGGACAGAAATATGTCCTTCCGTCCACGACGGTGGAAATTTCCCTGACAGGGGTCACGAGATACGTCGGACCGAGGTTGGGGGAGGAGAATTGGGGAGACAGTGACCGGAGTCACAGTAACTCGTCGACTCTTCTCTTCTACCCCTTTAAAAGTCACGAGAGCCCTGCACAAAGACGACATCTTCGACCAAAAAACCAAACCTTTCCAAAAAACAAAAAAAAGGTATGTCATTACACTTTTGTACTTTGGACTTTGGTTGGGGGGGGGTAAACAGTGGAGTCTCTCTTCGGAAACCCCCTTGACCCTCTCTCGACATTTACTCAGTCCGACTAAGTCCCGTCCCCCCCGACGGGTCGACGGAGGCCCCGTGGTGTTAAGTAATTGTGAATACTAGACCCGAACCGGCAGTCCACTGTCTGCTGTCCTCCTTTCCTTTCCCGAAGGAAAGGTGGGAAATAGGGTTTCTCGTCAGGGGGCTATTTGAGGAGAACCACTCTTTGTCATCCAGGAACCGAGACAAAACTTAGTCGGAGATAGTGATGGGAGTCGTGATGGCGGGGCGGGTCAGTCGAGCGGGGGGTGTTCTCTTCTTTCCCGGTACCGTTAATGGTCCCGGTAGCTCCCTGTGTCGGTTTGACCCGTCCCTCTTACTCCATCGGGGAAGTCAATCCTCTCTATGTCTAATCTGACGTGAAAGGGCTTTCATGACTACTACGTAGACCTTTATTCCTTGTCCCTCTAAGGAATATCCCTCAGACTTCTTCGTCCTCTCTAAAAAAGGTAGACTGGTCTCCAGTCCTTTCCTCTTGTTCGTCTTCGTACTTGGCCCGTCGGAGAGCTTGGAGGACTCAGATGCGTGACCCGAACCCCTTCCTTTGAGACGGAGAACCTCAAGTCATCGACGAGAGACGGAGAAGGGGTGTCAAGACGACTCTCTCTGGGTTCCTCGACCCACCACCCTCGGGACGGTCGTCCCTCCGGGGCACTGGGCCGACCGTTCTCTCACGTGGGGGACTGGGGTCCTCTGTCGACGTGTTCTTTGGACGGCCGAGTCGGGGTTCTGCCAGAAAGTCCAGGCGGAAGCTGAGGCGAGTGGACCCCGAGACTCGGTCCTGAGGGTGGGTCCGAAGGGGGCGGGAAGAGACTGTGGGGCACGTCTTCCGAGACACTTGACCACGACCTTCTCGAGCTCCTCCTTCCCTCCGCTCGTGGTCTGTGGGTGAGTGGAGAGACAGAGTTCAGGGTCGTCCGGGCCGGAACGACCGGAGGTGTCCAGCCGCCTCGCTTAGATGTAGACGAGCGCTTGTCTTGACGTGTACCCGTCTGGGGTGGTACAGAGTCACCTTGGTGGGTAGTAACCTGTTGGACCCGAAGGAGGCACTAGGAGTGGTCCTTACACTCCCCTTCCGGGAAAGGACGGGTCAGAGAACCCCCAGTGTGACCAGAGTTCGACCCACCCCTCCGTCCCTATCTTTCCCCTGACCCCACTTCTTGTAGAAAAAAGTGTCCTCGAGTGAATGCACCGTAATTTAGGTTATTGGTTTACGGATGATTCGTGGATACCTCAAAACCCACGAAAGTTGCGGTTGTGGGACTCTCGATTGGAGTCGCTTCCCCGTCGTCGAGGTGGATGACCCGGGAAGGGGTGAGACAACGGTCCTTAGCCAGGTCATACTCCAAAAGAAGTTTACTTTGGTCTTGTCGGTCCCGAACTGTAAGAGAGCGAAGTTAGTCTTCCCGGGATTCTGCACCGGTACCTGATTCCGCCTCGACCCAATCGGCCAAGAGACACGATCTCTCCGGACCCCGAAGGTACAGTGGGCACACCGACGACGAAACCTTTAGACCCAAACATGTTCTCTAGACTAAGTGGACACAAGACGGTTCTCTTTACGAGAGGTGAAGACCTCCGACGGTGTAAGAGGAACCGTGTCGATCTTGTCTACGGTGGTTCTCGGGTTCGTGGGAGACCTGGACCTACCCAACCTAGGATTTCTTTGTCATTAGAGAGAAAAGGTTCGTTCGTCGGTCCTCAGACTCCAAGGTTGTCCGTGCTTTTACAGTTTCGGGAACCGGACAAAAGTCCTGGGTACTTCGACCTCGGAGAATCCAAGTAGTCTCCCCGTCGGTTAGAAAGGGGAATCTTAGGAACCCGGAACTTCTGTCTGAAGCCAAATTTTCGTCGAGGTCTGGGGATCCGAAGGGTTCACCGTGATCGATCACAGTTCTTGGGTGGACGGTTATATCCTATGTATTCTCTGCATCCAAATTAGGGACCCAACCCTTCTAGGGAACTTCCTTTACCGTTGGGTGAGGTCATAAGAACGGACCCTTTGGGTACCTGTCTCCTCGGACTACCCGATGTCAGGTACGGTAGTGTCTCAACCTGTTTAGCTCGCCGAAAGTCCTAGGGATCGAAATAGGGGAATATCTCGATCACGAGACTACTGAAGATGGGACCTTGAATGAGTCTCTCCTACCTGGAAGGACAAGGTAAACTGGACACGTGGATACCTAGTACACTCCTACACACCCATTCATTGGACACAGGTCCTCGAAGGGGCCATCGAGTCAACCATTTCTGAGACGGACGTTACGTCCTCTGGGGTCAAGTTAAGGACCCAGTCCTTCTAAGGGACCTCTTCCCTATCCGATGGGTGAGGTCATAAGGACCCGAAGGGACCACCGAGTCCTCATTTCTTAGGTGAACGTTACACCCTCTGGACCCAAGCTAGGGGCGCAACCCTTTTAGGGACCTCGTCCCATACCGTAGGGTGAGGTCATAAGAACAGTCGTCCTAGGGATACCTGTCTCCTCGGACGGTCCGATGTATATCAGGTACCTCAGCGTCTCAGTCTGAACTGACTTACTGATTCGTGTCGTTGGACGTAGGTACTTTGGGATAACAAACACTTGGTCTCCCATGCGTCTATACGTGTGTGGGCAAAGTCGGACTCGTCAACCATGGTGCACGTAGACAATTGGACTCTCAGATGTCACACCCGTCGAAACACACCCTCGCACGAGGTGGTTTTCGTAAATCCACATGAGGGGTGGGAGGAGGGTGGAAAGGGGGTTCGTCCCCGTTCCCTCAGTCTCGCCGTCCTAGTTCGACACGTCAGGGTCCTTGTCTGACGACGACCTAGTCGGACGAGGAGACAGGTTGTGGATACACTACTAAGCAAAGGACCGAGCCCAGAGTCGAGAGGTCTACAGAAACAGTATTCTGATACTTGTAAGTGAATCGAGTCGTGGAAAGGTCTGACCCTTCGTGAAGGAAGGACTTCCGTTTCGACGACCGAAGATTAGGGAACCGGGAAGAAGGACAAAAGGTCCCCGGGGTCTAGATATAGGGTGGTTCATGTGGGACTGCTTTGTCCGAAAGTAAAATTCGAAACATGTCTTGGATTGTCAGTGTCTTTAATTCAAAATTGTAAAAAAAAATTAGAAATTTTAGGTGTGCCTCGTCAAAGGGGAGATCCCTCACTCCACATTCGTTCGGAGGGTCTTAGGACGAGGAGGGTGTAAACGAGATTCGTACGAGTCGGGACAGGACTGACCAGAACCGGATGGTAGGGATATGCCCGTCCCTTCCCTTCCCACTTTGAGACCCTTCAGACACACAGATGACGTGTGTGGGACCCCGACCCCAGAGATAAAAGTCCCACTCCCGAACATGGTTCGGTAAATATCGGAACGGTAGTTCTTGACCGGTCCTCCCGTCCTTGTGTCTCGGACCAGAATCAAAGTAGTTATTTCTTCACGGGGACACTCAAGGACTAAGGTTCCCAAAGATGGATGTTGACATTTCACAATTTTTTTTTTTTTTCTTAGTAAGGACCGATTGAATACGTCGGTGGACTTATAGGTTATTTACTTCTTACTTACTCCCATTTTAGTCAAGTAGGTTACCTATTTTGTAATACGTTTATAAATTAAAATGACACTCATACATAATGAAAATTTTTAAATTACTACATTGGTTTACCTTTTCTCGATTACTAAATTGTCATTTACTTTTTTCATTCGGTATCTTCATAAATTAGTGCTGAGGTTTTGTGTTTTTGGTTGTTGTCACGGTTGAAAGTGTTTTACCTCCTTGAATTGGTCCTACAAGAACCATCGACAAGTGGGGTTGAGGGGATTACAGGATCGGACATTCATATACGTTTTCAATGGACGACAAGAACTTATTCATAGCCCCAATCCTTACTTGAGTAGACAAACGGTTTAAACGATATATTTTCTAATATGAGGAATATTTTACTTTTTTTACTTTCATATATTTTTATTCTGACCACAGTCCTCAGGGTGCCACCAAGTTACTAACCTTAAACCGTGAAAGTAACGGGACCCGGACCCAAACTAGGGAGCATCCCTTCAACCCTAGAGTCTCCGACGTGCCGAGTCGGGGTTTTGTCTGACTTAAGTTGTTGGGTGTTAAGTCTATCCCCTTCCCCGAAATTACAACAAGTATAGTTTACTGTTTAGATGTTTTTTTAATACCAATGTTTGTCCTTTTGGTTCAGTGAAGCTGGTTACCTTAAACTTCAATGACCCTTTTCTTTTACATTTGAGACAAGGTGCACCTTACTCTACCGAATAGATATTGTGAAGTTGCAAATGCTGCTGAGAGTTTAAACATTTATCGACCCCTCAAGTGACAAAGAAAGAAGTGAAAGTGGAAGGCTCAAAATAGGATGTTTTCTTATTTTTTCAATGGTCATTTAGTGTCCTCTCCCGACACATTTTATCTTTCAAACTATTGATTTCGGGGATTAAGTCGGGTAGAGTTGTAAGTTTTCTCTGTTTCGGGAAGCAGGATTCCGTAGGACTGACCTACTGAGTCCAGGAGGGGGTCCGAAGAAAGGGATTACTACAACCGACACGTCTTCCAGAACACTTTTGACTCTTCTTTTCATGAGTTTATTAAAAAAAAAAGAAAAAACCATCCCGAAGAGAATGCCTTGGGGTCAACTCTTTCCGTCTGGTTTTACTAGACGTTTCGGTTTCTTAAACTGTAAATCTCCTTACTATTATTATACTTTCCCCGTAGAATATAAGGAATCGAGACGATAAATTGATATGTTACAACAGATAAAAATTTATGGTCACTAGCTGTGCGTGACAAAACAATTGGACAAATTTACAATGTCTATCGACAAGTATTCGATATTTCAAGTGTACGGTGGGTTAGGATGGGAACCGACAAGGTTTCGTGACTGATTATTCGGGGAATAATGGAAGAATTAGTTCCTTGTAAAGTTGTGACAGTCTCATTGTCTGTGACCGAGTGTGGTGACGGGGACTCCTCGTCTGTAAAAGTGACCCCAACTAAATGTGTTTCGACTTTAGGTCAAAGTCAATTCTGGAAATGTTCCTTTTTTTATTTTACTTACGGATTTCGAGAGAGAGGAGTGGTCTTCTAGAAACGCTCAGACTTAAAAGACACGTTATTGCTTGTTAAAGAAGAGCGCGAGTTAGGCGACACAGTCCGTCAGTATGACGAAGACGGAGAGAGAGCGATAGGCGACGTCTTCTTCGTGTGTAAAAGTCACTTTGTTAATTGTCCGATTTTGACTCATTCTTTGACAAACTCAGGTGAGTCCGGGTTTACGTATTTACCAAAGTAGTTAAGGGAGGAATGAGGTCTTAGTTACATTGTTCTGTGAGACTACAACAGGTAAAATTCTCGTGACGTAAGGTCTCCGGTTACCTTGGAACCTCTGAATGGGTCCCTGTGTGCCAAGTGGACCTCGTCTCCGTCCTGACGCGGAGCTCTGAGTGTCTAGGGTCCTTAGAAAGGTGATGATGAGCCTCGACGAAGTGGGAAACACACTCGTAGGGTCAGTGGATTGCACTGCGTCATATCTCTCTTCGTCTCTTCCCAGGGACCCGTCACTGGCGTCTCGAGTTCTCTCGTCTTGCCGAGACAGGCATTTTGGACTGGACTTTTAAGAGTGACGACTACTGGGGAGTTTCAGGTTACCAGGAAGTGAGAAGGAACCACTGTGTCACCTATCCTTAAGAGGACGGTCACGTCCCCTGTGTCCAAACTTGGGAGCAGGCCCTTCTAAAGTACACGGTGTCTCGTTGGTTCGGGTGCACAGTGTTGATAACTCGGCCGTTCGGGATCTCTGGTACGAGGTCTTGTTCTCTTTGGTGGTGCTACTCGACATGGCGCTCTCTCATCCGGGACGAGCGGTGTTGGTCTCTTTTGGGGGCACGTCGTTATTCTGGGTCCCGTTGGTTTTTAAAATTTTTTCTTTCTTTACCAGGGAGTCAATCAAGTCAAGTCACCACGTCAGTACAGGCTGAGACGCTGGGGTACTTAGCGTCGTGCGGTCCGGAGGGACAAGTAGTGGTAGAGGGCCTCAAGTGAGTCTGAGTGCAGGTAGCTCAGTGACTACGGTAGGTCGGTAGAGTAGGAGACGGCAGGGGAAGAGGAGGACGGGGGTTAGGGAGGGTCGTAGTCTCAGAAAAGGTTACTCAGTTGAGAAGCGTACTCCACCGGTTTCATGACCTCAAAGTCGAAATCGTAGTAAGGAAGGTTTCTTTAGGGTCCCGGCTAGAGGAAGTCTTACCTGACCAACCTAGAGGAACGTCAGGTTCCCTGAGAGAGTTCTCAGAAGAGGTTGTGGTGTCAAGTTTTCGTAGTTAAGAAGCCGCGAGTCGGAAGAAGTGTCAGGTTGAGAGTGTAGGTATGTGCTGGTGTCCTTTTTGGTATCGGAACTGATCTGCCTGGAATCAGCCGTTTCATTACAGAGACGAAAACTTATACGATAGATCCAATCAGTAATTGAAAAGAAGGTTCCTCATTCGCAGAAAATTAAAGTACCGACGTTAGTGGTAGACGTCACTGAAACCTCGGGTTTTTTTATTTCAGACTGTGACGAAGGTGACAAAGGGGTAGATAAAGGGTACTTCACTACCCTGGCCTACGGTACTAGAAGTAAAAGACTTACCAGAAAGTCATGCTCCCTTAATACCTAAAGACTCTTTGACTACTTTCGAAACCTAAGAAAGAAAAAGACCTCTCAGAAAGAAGTGTATTTACATGTATATACAAACATATTTAATTATGTTTATATGGATGGATCAGTGTATTTTAAAATTCCACCTTTTTTTTTTAAAAATTCCACCCTTCTTCCACAAGTGTCTGAAGGATTTCGGGTAAGTACCTAAAGGGTTTGGGAGGTTCAATGTCTGATATTTAAGGGATTCGGTGGTGAGTCAAGTCAAGTCAGCGAGTCAGTACAGGCTGAGAAACGCTGGGGTACTTAGCGTCGTACGGTCCGGAGGGACAGGTAGTGGTTGAGGGTCTCAAGTGAGTCTGAGTGTAGGTAGCTCAGTCACTACGGTAGGTCGGTAGAGTAGGAGACAGCAGGGGAAGAGGAGGACGGGGGTTAGGGAGGGTCGTAGTCTCAGAAAAGGTTACTCAGTTGAGAAGCGTACTCCACCGGTTTCATGACCTCAAAGTCGAAATCGTAGTAAGGAAGGTTTCTTTAGGGTCCCGGCTAGAGGAAGTCTTACCTGACCAACCTAGAGGAACGTCAGGTTCCCTGAGAGTTCTCAGAAGAGGTTGTGGTGTCAAGTTTTCGTAGGTAAGAAGCCGTGAGTCGGAAGAAGTGTCAGGTTGAGAGTGTAGGTATGTACTGGTGTCCTTTTTGGTATCGGAACTGATCTGCCTGGAATCAGTCGTTTCATTACAGAGACGAAAACTTATACGAGAGATCCAACCAGTATTGAAAAGAAGGTTCCTCATTCGTCAGAGAATAATTAGTTTTATTAAAACGAAATTTATTAACTAAATTTTGGTGGTGGTGGTGGTCTGTATTCCCGTTCTAAGTTTGAAAGGGTTGAAGAGGTTTCCATACAACCACTTTATGGGATACGCCCTGGTTAGAGAAAGCCCTGATGACGTTATGAACTCTGCACAGTCATTGCGTCGCTTGACTTTTGTGTTGAGGGACTGTTTGTTCCAGTCGTGATCTTGTGATCGAGTCGGCCGAGAAGTCGGCCTTCACAATAGATGTTTCTCCCCTTATAATGACCCGGAGTCTAAATTTACTAAGTGGCTAGGATCGTATCAGAGTGTCGTCACCAAAGTCTGTCGAAAACAAAAGTGAAGTAACGTGTCTGACAGTTTAAATACCCTAATGGGTTATATCAGTTTGATTAATGCCCATAAATATAATGATTTCGTTCAAATCGACGGAGACTCGATCTCTTCGACGACACTTTAATTTGTAACCTTCGTTTCGACTACGCCACATTTACTAAGTTTAGTTTTGTCTTGTCGACAGACGGACTTTGTGTAACTGTCGTCAAAAAATTTACTTAGTCAGTGTTCACTCTCAAGTTGAGGTCTTCTGAACCTCTTTTTCGTACAGAAGACGTACTTGGGTCAATGTCGTTGCCTTTTGTGGTATTCCGGTTTAGCTATGTTTTGGACCCGATGTTTGCGTCTTGTACTTTCGGGAAACCTACACGTGTCCGTGGCCATTTCCGAATGATGGTTTCATGTGGTTTAGGGAAGTAGAAGTCACAGGAGGAGGGGGGCAGAGACATAAAATTTTGACAATGGTAGACAATGTCGTGACTTTCGTGTTCGGGTCCCAGTCTCCACCTCAGTTTACGTCTGAATCCCTTAAGGGACCACCACGTTGCCAATCCTGGAACACGAAACGACCCCGGGTCTAAGTTAAAGACCAGTCCTTGGTTCTAGAGTGTTTGCAGTGTCGTACCGGTTTTTTCTTTTTTTTTTTTTTTCCTCTTCTTCTTCTTCTTCTTTTATTTACGTCTGGATTTCTGGTCTTGGTACGAGGACTGGTGATACGGTGTGTAGGAGGTTAGAGTCTTTGATTCTTTGGAAGGAGGTGAAGGTAAGGGTAGTGGTTTAAGAGGAAGATGAAGGGATTCTCTTGAGTCATGAAAAAGGTGTTTATTAGAGTACCTTACGACCTCCACCTCCCCCCCCACCTGTCACCCCCCTTCCTCCTTCCCTTGGATCTAAGGGTATTTGAACCTGGACTTCTTTTTACCTCTTTGAATGGAAGTCAGCGCACACTAACAATTGAGGAAAGTGAAAGAGGAAGACGTTCCAGAGATAGCACCCAGACAATTTCTGAGACAGTTGATCAAGACCTCGACAAGCGTCCACTCACCGTTATAGTTTGACAAGTTGATTTTCAGTTCTGTTAGGAATTCCGCGACAGAGATTGTGGTTTGTTGTGTCTGGTTGTGCGATCTGGCAGGGTCTTTGGAAGTTTGTAAAGTATGGAAGGAAAAACCACAGTTTTTTTTTTTGTACAAATAAGACAACGAAGGGGACCTTTAGGTCGTCTACCTCGAGACGAAAATCAGAAAGTTAAAAGACCTTGTGTCTTATACCAGAGTAAAATACAACCCAAGAAGATCCTATAGTCTTTACTTAAACGTTTTCAAATCTGGTAAAGTGTAGTAATAGTGGTCGGTCGTTTCTTAGACCAGGAAAGAAAGTTTTCTTTCCTAGTGATTTTACATAGTTCGTGGTTGGTATACAGTCGATGCCCGTATCGGTCCGTAACGTGTTTTGAGTAACTTAGGAATATTATTATTAAGATACTCTATCTTTATTCCTTTGTCGGGGTCCTTCAAGTAAACAGGTATTAGTGCCCCAATTATTTTCCGTCTCGGGCTTAAATTTGGATTTAGACAGAGTAAGAGTTTGAACTGGAGAAAGATGAGATGGTACGATTGATATGGAAATTTTGTAATAGTATTAATTCACATGAAATTCTTTGCGGTTTTCCTTAGTTGAATATTGAACTCTGGTCACCTAAAGATAAAGAGAAGAATTGGTTGTTTTTGTATAGTCTTATTTGTAAAAATCAACAATGGAAACGAAGACGTTGAGAAAAGTAAAGATATATAAACTATAGGACTCAAGAGTAATCGAAGTCGACAAGACCTCAATGAAGAAGGAAGCAGAGGAATTATTGTACTTGAGGTAGGATTTTTAGGTTTAGCCCTGCTATTGTCAAGGATAATCTCATTTTAGTGATTGTTCGACATCCGTGTCAAGTACCGCCCTGGTTTCCGATGTACATTGTCGGTGAGTTACTTGGTCCGGAGATTCTGTGTACAAGTTGAGTCGTGGAGGACAGTGGTTGAGTCTTGTCGAGGTCGTCATAAACCTAACTTGGACGTGTGATGTCGATCTCTCGATTTTCTTCACAAGAGATTTATACCGAGTTACCGACTGTACAGACAACCGTAACACTGGTCGTCAGATCTACAAGTCCTGACATAGGAAACTTTTACATCTACTACGGTTCCTTCGTTTTCTCACACGGTTACCTTACCTCGACCTACTTGCAATCCTAGTCTCAACTGATGAGATTTCGTTTTTCTGGTGTATTAGGATGTGGTCCCTAGATGTGCCCCTCTAGATGGATGTCGTCGAGCACAGTAGTTCTAGTGATGTTGTCTCCTATACTGACTCCGATACTGCAAGTCCTGACAGTGTCACCTGGAGTGTCTCCTTCACTTCCTCCTCCTACCCCTTGACGAGTTCTGTCCCTAGTCTGGATGTCTTCTGTCAGTGGAAGAGGGATGACATCATCCCTCCTATGTCTAGTGCAAGGTCTCGAGTTAGTATAAGTGGAGTGACGATCATTTCGTTCTTCGACTTCTGAAAGATTTCGGTCAGGATCTCAATCCTATACAGACACCTATTATAAAAAAAAATCCACTTGTCACTGAAAGTGTGGAAGATACTACTGATGAAAACCACCTTAACTTTAGAATAAAAGTAAGACGTAAGTCACGAAACAAGTTACAAAAGTCTTTTCGTACAAGACGTACGTGAAAAATGTCAGATTTAAAACTAACGACCTTTCAAAGATGACATGCTTTAAAGTAAATTTACCAAAAAGATGACTTAGATCCCATAAGACTTCTAACTTCGGACACACATTTTAGGAAGGTTTCCGTTTTTCGTTGTTATTTCAAGTACAAAATGAAAATATTGCATTTTTTTTTCCCCCCTTTTTCTTGTCCTTGCCAAGGTCCGTAGTTTGTTGACTCTGAGTACCCGTCTTTGCGTACGTCGAGCACTTTCCCGTCGAAGTGGAACCTATGACTGGTCCTCGTAGACTGGTTGACCTCTTCCCGATTTATTTTCGGGTCCTAGGAGAGAGGTAGAGGAGGGAGTAGGGATAAAAGGAAAAACTCGACCTCGAGTTTTATGGTTGACTAGGTAATCCGTGAGTGGACCTCAAATTGGGCCCAGTAAAATATCATCTTAAGTAGACCTAAAAAAAGGTCTCGGAAAAAGGCCTCTCGAGACTCCATAAGAACGAAAAAGGCCATTAGTGATTTTTCGTCCAATATGTTCAAGTGTCGTCTTTTCTTCTTTTTTGGTGTTGTTCGTTTGAAATGTTCGTAGATCACTATATGTGTTTTACTTTGAGTTTTCTCGGCTTCACCACTGATCTAAGCTAGGTGTGAGGTGACGACGTCTGGAACAAGTGGACACCAAAGTGAGGATAGGGTCAAGATGGACTTTGATTATTGTCAAGAAAAAGGTACATTCAAAATCACGGTAAATGTAGTAATGTCCCTCTCTGGGTTGTTTCGTGTTTAATCTTGAGGAGTCTGTCCTAATACTCCGTTCAGACTCGTGGCTCATTGGTTTAATTCTAAGTCTTTGATGTGCGACGTCGTATCGTGTCTCTGACTTTAGCACCTGAGACCTCGGTCTGTCAGACGCAAGTTTGGGACTGAGGTGGCGAACACCGACTCATTAGAACCTACCCAATCAATTGGTGAGATGTAGGGATAAATTAAACCCTTTACCCGCACTATTATCATAGGGGAGTTCCAACGATCCACCTTATTGTTCATATTTTTACTATTGAGAGCCTCTTGTGACAGAGTCAATAATAATAATAAACGGACTTTTTGAGACCCTGGGTCTCGTTGAGTGACTTAGGTAGTGGTAGACGAGACCCTCGTATTTTTTCCTGGAGTCGACTGTACGTACCGATTGTTTATTAATATTTTGTGAAACGTTTATTTCACGATCTCTTCTTCTTCTTACCCCTATTAACAAAATATTCTACAAAAGTCTCAAGTAATAGTGGGTGCGAGTCAGGGTACTTAGGTAGAAAGTGTAGAGAAGTAAGGTGTGGTGTGTACCACTACATTCTCTGAGTTGTTGACCTTACAATCTAAAATAGAACTTACAGTTCTTTTCTTTCTCTTTTTTTCTAAGTCGAAAACCGAGTTTGTGGTTCCGTCTTCGTTTAGTTTCGGTGGTACTCTTTTGCTAGACCTTGTTGTATTATTTTTTTTAAGTGTTGCGTTACTGTCCATTTATTACGAGGCGGATTTGTTTCTCTCTTCAAATCCCAGGGTCTTTTCATAGACTGTCCGACGCTCTCGAAAACCGGTAGAATCGTCACCGTCCTTTGACAGGCAACAACCTGTGAGTCCGTCGAGTCGACGTTATGTCCCTCCGACATTCGAAAAAACCGTCGTGGAGATGATCTTCCTGACGTGAGTGAGACGTGCTTCGAACATTAGAAAGAAAAAGAGGTCGTCCGGGTCTACAAAAGCTTTCGGCCCGATCTTTTGTTTTCCTTTTTTTTTTCACGAATCGAAGGAGTCGTTTGTGTATAGGCTTAGTTGTACTGTGGACTGTCTTTGTTCTCAGAGACCTCGCGAGTCATTTGGGTACAGTGCCGCCGGTTGTACGAGGGGACAAGGGAGGGAGGGGGCTGACCCGAGACGGGTTCCTACTCTCCGGTGTTCATGACGGTACCATCCAAAGAACCGGATAATTCCTGTCTCTTTCCGTTGTTACTGAGCCGTGATTCGCTCGTCAACGGTCGACATGATTTTAATGATGCCTGAATTAGGTCCCCCAAATATTTTATGATGCTTCCCTTTTGTATCATTGTCCCTTCGTTGACACCAATTCTCTCGATTTAAATCTCAGACTTCTTGACCCAAGTTTAGGTTCGACATGGAGAATTGTTAGATACTGGAACGCGTTCAGTGAAATGAAAAGACTCAACGACAAAACACTCATATTTTACGAAGCTTTCTAACTTCTGTTTCCTTTTCTCCCACCGTTTCTTACTCTACCAATCTGTCATAGTGGCTGAGTTACCTGTACTTGAACTCGTTTGACGCCCTCTATCATCTCCTGTCCCGTCGGACCGCACGACGTCAGGTACCCCAGCGTCTCAGCCTGTACTAATTCGTTGACTTGTTGTTGATATTTCACTCTTATTGTCCTGGATGAAGAGTACTAATGGGACTCTTAATTTACTCTGAAATTTCACCATCGACGGACGTGCATCGTCGACGGGTCGTATACACATGACAATCTTAAGATTAAAACCATGTTTCGTACTCTCTTTTGGTTCTTACTGTCTTTTATGAAAGAGACTATCTCTTGAACCTATTGTACCCTCCATGCTCCTAATTTAGAACCATAATAGAAAGATGTTCGATAGTGAACAAGTCGTGAATTGCATACCGTTCCAGTCACGATCGTTGAAAACGGAAGTAGTAGTATTGTCCTGTTCAAACGATTTTTAATGATGATGTAGAATCCGTTAAAACTTTTGTATTTTAATTTCCTTTCTTTTTTTAGTTATATTTCTTAAACGTACATGAAAATGAAATCAAACATTGTAGATCCTCGAAACTGTAAGGGTCTTCCAAATTTTTTTTTTTTCGGATAAGAGGATATTCCTACTCATATACTCATTTTAAAAATAGTTACACCTTTTTTTTTTTTTTTCTTAGTGACGATGTTTCATTAGACCATCCGAGTAATTTGTGTTAGAGTAAATAGAGGTTTGTTAGTACCTTTCGTCTATTTCGTCAGTGTTGACAATAGGGTAAAAAGGTTTTTCCGTTCCGTCAAATTGCTTGTCGAACGGGTTCTTGTGTCTGTCTTGATCATTCACCGTTTCGATCTTGATCTGGGTAAGACCGACCCCGGTGTTAGACGAGAAGGGGTGAGAGGATATGACGTAGGAGAAGGTGAGTCTTACTAGAACTAGAAACTCCTTCATACATTTGAGTGACAAATTTGCAGATATTATTGAACCTGTCCTAAAAATTCAGAGGAAAGAGTAGGAGTGGGGACTTCACTACGTTCTTTATTGAATCATAAATTTTCTTATGGGTTCGGGAGAGGACTAGTAACAAAATTGACGTCGTTTCCCTCCCACTATCATCTCTTTCTTTTGGGTTCTCAGTTTTCTCCTTGTTTCATTCCGTCTTTAGAACTTTAGACAGTACAGGTGAACTTGCATGTGGACGTAATGTCTTCCTTCGGACCGTGACTTAGCCTTTATCAAGGGTATTAATGGGGGAGGTATGGTTGATAGAAGGTCACGAGGGGGTGACGGTGTCGCTCCTGGATGTCCTCTCAGGTTTGAAATGAGTTTTTCCCTGACGAGAGAAGTTACACAAATGGTGACAAAGGTCATACCGGAAGAGTGGAGAGGGTGTTTCTGGGAGATGAGGGTGAGTGTGTACCGGAGACAGACGAGATGCTTAGATTTAGTTGATGAGTTTTGACACGGAAACCAGTGTGATCAGTCCGAGAAATTCGTAGTCTAAGGAGTAAACATTTTACTCCTATTGTGGGAGGAGTGTCCCTACAACATCCTGATGCTCTATTAAGAATATGTCGTGCAACCCGACCTGGATCGTATACCAGTCACGAGTCTCTCTGTCGATGATAGTAACGGAAGGTTCATGTCGTCTAGAGTGTCACTACGAAAGAGAGTAGTAGAGAGGAGAAGGGTGAGTGCAAAGAACAACCCTTAAAGACAAAAAGGAAAAAAGGGGGGGGAGAGTGACCCGTAAGGAGTGTGTAGAGAATGTGTCGACGAAGAAACAGGTTGGAAACCACCGGAAACCTAAGTCTCTAGACTAGGGACTGAAACAGTTGAAGGTCGATGTCCACATACAGAAACCCGTTTAATAAATTGGATAGACTCTGAATCGAAGAGGTAGTCGTTTACATTGCATTATCATCATGGATGAAAGTGTGTGATAACTCTCGATTTACTCCATTATCTCGTAAGACGTGAAACAGACCGAGACCGTGGGTCATTCGTGACGATTCGGCAATAATGAAAATCTGTATAGATATGCATTCAAGTTTATTCCACCGTTTAATGTGATCAGGTTTGTGTAGTGACTCGTGTGTCGTTCAAGTGTTATTTACAGACTATTTACGATAATTCTACCTTCTGACTTGACACCGACCTCCGGAATCAAGGTAGGGTAGGGTAGTCACTGCGTTGAAATCTGTGTAAGAAGAGGGAAAGGGTAGACATTACACTTCGACCTGGTCTGTAGGGATTCCCGGAAAGATATATCCTATAACACACTAAGGACTCTCATCACCTTATTACCTAAGACTGATGTAATTTGCTTAAGGGTGAGTTCCCTGTGGGGCGTGTTTTCAGGATGTTGACAAGTAGACCGGACTTAAACCACAAATACTGGCCCGTTCGGTTAAGACAAGACACTGGGAGTAAAAGGGGTAGATATATTACCCGGACCTTTTGTACTTGTAATGTCCCCCTCTGTATTGTTTTTCGTCTACGTCGTCTAGAAGTCCCTTGGAGTTTTGGGTCCGTACTGCTACTATGACGTAATCATTGTGGCTAGAGAAGCCCGAGTCGGGTGTCTGCGTCACCTGTCTCGACTCGTAGAAATTTACGCCTGAGGTCAAGGTCAGCCCTGTGAATCACCGACACACTTGAAACTGGAGTTGAAGGGCATTCTTTTAGTTTGTGAAATGTGTGTTATAGAATAAATTGGTGGAGTGGCTTTGGAACGTTCTATCGAAATAGAGGGTCCTAATTCCTGTCGGCAAGAAAAGGATCTCTCTTGCTTGTAGGGGAGGAGGGGTTGCCGTTCCGAGGCGGGGTCGGTGCGGCCGCAGCGATCGTATATAAATGTACATAAATGAACATGGTACGGGCGTGCCTCCGGTTCTAGGCGTCCAACACCCCATCATTATCGTGTACCCCGGTGGTCGTTCGCGAGTTACCCCGGACACCCTGGGATGGACCGAAGCGAGAGACACAAGGGCGACGGCCCTGAATCGGCGGAAGGCTTTACGGCGGCGGTACAGACGAGTGAGGACCTTTTCGAGACATGTGTTGCGGCCAAAGAGTGGCGAAGTCGGCGGCTTGGCGCCTAGGATGGCCTTTATTCGGTTCGGTGACGCCGAATCTTGGCGGATGAAGGAGGGGTGTCGGATAGGTCGCGGACAGAAAGGCCTTTATGCAGTAGATCATTTCCGCAGGTGGTGTCCGATGAAGACCCTTCACATCAAGAGATCCAGATCAGAGCACTGAGATGTTGGAGGGCAAGAATAAGCAGTCTCGCACAGGTGCACATGGCTTTGGAGCGGAAGCGCGAGCCGAGGCGCAACCGTGGACCCTTGTGCACCGACCGTGTCGGGAGCCTGTCTTAACCCGGACCTCACACGCGTACGCGCCAGAGGATGGTCGCGACGAGGTGAACGACATAAATTCGCCATTCAAATTTCGATCCTCGGAACACTTAAAGGGCCACATAGCCCTTCCGGCGAGACTTCTCTCTGTTCTCAGGAATTTTGATGGACAACGAGACGGTGAACAACAGACGACGACGACGATTCAGCGAAGTCAGCACAGGCTGAGACACGCTGGGGCATCTGCCGTCGGGTGGTCCGAGGGGCAGGGACCCTAAGAGGTCCGTTCTTGTGACCTCACCCAACGGTAAAGGAAGAGGTTACGTTCTTTCATTTTTCACTTTCACTTCAGTGAGTCAGTATAGGCTGAGAATCGCTGAGGTACCTGACGTCGGATGGTCCGAGGAGGCAGGTACCTAAAAGGTCCGTTCTCATGACCTCACCCTAAGGTAACGGAAGAGGTGTGAACAACAGATGTATTGCAACCTGTCCAATGAGACTATGACTGTTCCCAAGGACCGGAAGGGGTTAGTTGTCTTTGACTGATCTCCACACCTACACTTTCAACCTAGTATTTCTTCCGACTCGCGACTTCTTGACTACGAAAATTTGACATCACAACCTCTTCTGAGAACTCTCAGGGAACCTGACATTCCTCTAGTTTGGTCAGTTAAGATTCCCTTTAGTTAGGAATTATAAGTAACCTTCCTAACTACGGTCCCTCAACCACTACTTGTCCCTTCCGACCTCACGACGTTAGGTACCCCAACGTTTCTCAGTCTGTGTTGCCTCGTTGACTTGACTTGACTACGACTTCGACTTCGACTTCGAGGTCATGAAATCGGTGGATTACACTTCTCGACTGAGTAATCTTTTCTAGGACTATGACCCTTTCTAACTTCCGTCCTCCTCTTCTCTTACTGTCTTCAGTTCTACCAACCTACCGTAGTGGTTGAGTTGTACTCAAACTCACTCGAGCCCCTCTACAACTTCCTGTCCCTTCGGACCACACGACGTCAGGTTCCCCAGTGTCTCAGTCTTGCTGACTTGTTGTCTCCGATCTGTTCTTTAAGTCCGTCCTGAAATGACGCCGGGGACAGTGACGTTCGTCCTCGTTTTTTTTCATTGTCCAAGGGAAAGACCCCTTCTCGACCCTCCCCTCCGACCACGGAATAATCCCCACTCCTGTTCCCACACAGGTCCCAAGTCCGGTCTCCTCAACGAATCCACACAAGACGGGTGGGGAAATATCACAACTCACGTCCCCCGATGGGACGGAAGAATCGAGAGCTGTGGACTAAAAACGACGACGTTGGGTCCTTCCCTATCAACCTAAAAAACCAGAAAAATATAGAAAACCAGGTCTTAAACGGGATTGATATGTGTGTGTGTGTGTGTGTCAATGAACTGAAATTACCGTAGTAAAAAGAGTACGTATTCGGTTCCTATTATTATCGTATGTGACGAACGGAGTATCCCGACAGTTTCCCGAGTATCAACTTGTCTCTTCAGTATAATACCGTGATCAATGTTTCGAGATTCAGTGTGGGAGTTCCACACCGACTTTCTTAGAGTCTCCGTCATGTTACATTACTAACCCTGGTATTTGGTACCTCCACACAAGACTAGGACAATGGTCAGTTCTGTGTCATCGAAGCAACTTTGAATCAGGAGGTAGCCATTGTACCTCCATTATTATAATATGGATGTTACCGTGGGGTGAGGTCATGAGAACGGACCTTTTAGGGTACCTACTTCCTCGGACCTTCCGACGTCGTGTACCCCAGGGACTCCCAGTCTGTACTGACTGGCTGAAGTGAAAGTGAAAAGTGAAAGTACGTAACCTTTTCCTTTACCGTTGGGTGAGGTCACAAGAACGGACCTCTCAGGGTCCCTGTCCCTTGGACCACCCGACGGCAGATACCCCAGCGTGTCTCAGCCTATGCTGACTTCGCTGAGTCGTCGTCGTGTCCTAACAATACTCCAAATTTACTTTATTATACAAATTTCAGGAATTATAACACAAGTGAGTAATCGTTTAAGTGTCAGTAAACCTAGATAATAACAATAATATTGATTTGGATGGACATTCTTATCTCTTTTACAACTCGTGTCGTCCTGTGAGGTCTCTGTAAACCGAAGAAAAGGTGGTGTCTTTCCATTGGAAGTCACTCAAGACATTAACGCGGGTAAAAGTAGTGTTCCGAGTGGGGAGGTCGACACCTCGAGACCTCTTTTGGAGACGAATCAGGGGTCTTCACACTTGGGTCATTCAGTCACCCGTACATTTTCGACTTTCATCGACTCTAGGCGACACACTTTTCAAAAAAGGACGGAGACTCAGACTCGGAACGGGTTGATTCTGGTGGGTGTAATTGTTTTAAGTCAGAGTGAACAATAATTAGCCACTGGTAGCTTTCTGTTCCTAGAAGTACTAGACCGGGATAGTTCGAAGTGGAGTTAATTCTTCGGGTCGATAGTCCGTCTCACTGGTCCATCGTCGGGGTCATCGAGGACGGTGAAAGGGACTTCTTCCGTAAATCACCGTCTCTACAAGTCTTCCGTCGAGACGTGTGAGCTAAACTTAACGTGTAGGTGTTGTTCGAACACTAGACCCCGGTGAAACAGTTTGAGAAACTCGGGAGACATGATGAGTCATTTTATCACTATGTTATTATTGTGGAGTATACCGAAACCACCTCGAAGGGTCCACCACGATCACCATTTCTTGGACGGAGGGTTACGTCCTCTGTACTCTGTGCCCAAGATTGGGACCCAACCCTTCTAGGGGACCTCGTACTGGTAGGTGAGGTTATAAGAACGGACCTCTTAGGGTACCTGTCTACTCGGACCACCCGATGTCAAGTGTCCCAACGTTTCTCAGTCTGTGTTAGTTTCACTAAACCGTACGTACGGTCGTACCGAAAACACTCTTGGTTTCCTTCATTGTTGACCGTGAATCGTACCATGGGACGCATATTAACCGTAAATTCGTAACAAATCAAGAGGGATACGAGACATCTTCAGTCAGTAAAGTGGAAGACGTGGGTGTCTGGGTAACGTTCCGAACCCCAGTACTCCTTCCACAAAGACCCGTTAGACTTTCTCCCACAGACGAGTTTATTCTCCGGACGTCCCCGACGTCCGTCAGGTCGTCCGTTCTTACTCGTTATGTCGTCTCTTCCTTCCCTCAAAAGAGTGGTCCCCCCTTCTCCCGAACACCAATGTTCGTAGTCTCTCACTAAGTCGTCGGTCTCCTTTGGTACTCTCCGGACGGTCAGTGGTCCGTGGGTCCCGGAGGAAAACATTTGAAAGTTCCCTCTCTTGTCGACCCTCTGGGACTTATTCGGCGGGAGGTGGGGTTCTATTCCTTCCACCCCTGGAAATCCCAACTCCCCTCCCTGTTGGTCTAGGGTGAGTGGGTTCCGGTCAGCCGGACCGGTCGTAAGTCCGAGACGAAGGTCGGGGTCGAGTCTGTGTGGACAAGGACGCTCCTCCCCACCCCCCACCCCTTCTGACTACCCCTTGACCTTGTCTCTCAGGTACTCCGACTAGGGATCTGGAGGGACCCCGTACAGGTGGACACAGCTCCCTTTAATCTCGTTCGTCCCTTTACACTCGGACGACCGTAACCTCTCCCCTTTCCTATGTCGGGACGGGATGTGGTCAGAGGAAGGGAATCCGATCCGGTTTAGTTTTTAGAGGATTGAAAGGTCCCGAGGGTCTAAGGTTCTTCGTTTTAGAATGGTGAACTGCTCCTTTCTCTCACAACCCAACCTCCTCAACCCGTCACCGACCCCCGCCGTCCCCCAACTCCCCCACAGGGGATACAACTTATGGATGACACACAAGAGTGGGTAAGGAGTGTTAATACGTTACTCTGACCCTCAGGTGGTGAGACTTGTCTACTCTCAACCTCCCAAGTTCTCCAATTTACTGATGTCTCCGATACCTCGGATTACTAATTCAATCGAGGGAAACAAACCGACCCAAACAAAAAAAAAAAAAACCACCACCCCCACGGATTTCTCGAAACTGTAAACTAACAGACCTAAACTTAGGTCCGAAACGACAAACAATAATCGACACAATGGGAACCGTCCCATGAATGAGAGAGACAACGGAGGTACAGGAGTAGGAATTTAATTCCTATTTTAATGTATAAAGTGTTTCGACAACCTATCAGTTCACGTAATTATATACATTTTACGAATCCGCCCCTGACCACGTTTCATTCTTGAGTCCTTTATGACTGACAATAAGTCCGACGAGTAGTCTCTAAGTTTGACTCATTTTGGTCTCTGGGGTTTAGTGAAACGACATGTCGTTTTTAATTGCGTTGTAACATTTAGTTAACAACAACAAGTCATCGAGTCAGTTCAGACTGAGAAACGTTGAGGTGCTTGACGTCGTACGGTCCGGAGGACAGGAAGTGGTAGGGGGCTTCAATCGAGTTTGAGCACAGGTAGCTCAGTTACTACGGTAGGTTGGTGGAGTAGGAGACAGCAGGGGAAGAGGACGGAAGTCAGAAAGGGTCGTAGTCCCAGAAAAGATTACTCAGTCAAGAAGCGTAGTCCATCGGTTTCATAACCTCGAAGTCATAGTCAGGAAGATTACTTATAAGTCCTGACTATAGGAAATCCTAACTGACTAAACTAGAGGGACGTTAGGTTCACTTAGAGTTCTCAGAAGAGGTTGTGGTGTCAAGTTTTCGTAGTTAAGAAGCCGCGAGTCGGAAGAAATACCAGGTTGAAGTTAAATTTTCTTTTTTCTGGGTGTTACCATGGAAACTAGGTCGTGGAAGGAATGAGTGAGTATTGGTGAGGTAAAGACTTCCGACGAGTGGAAATGGCAGGGGAGTTGGGTCTCGTTTGGGAAAGAATGGTAGAGGAGGTTGGTCCGTCAGAAGGGAGACGAGGGGTCCCGACCCTCAGAGGATATGGGCGTTCCGTTTAAGGTTTCAGACCTGACCGATGAGGGAGGGACCTGAGGTCCATCATGCACGGACACCTGGTTAGACGTCGAACCCCCAGGTTTACCTTCGTCACAGACTAAGTAAGTAAGTAGTCAATAAACAACTCACGGTCTGTAACCTCATCTATGACCCTTACGACACCACTTGGTCTTATTGCGTCAGGGACACGTGTCTCATCCACAGTCCTTGTTATTATTAATTATTCGTTAATCAGAACTTTCCTTTGGACCGGAGTTCCCACTGAACCCTGGTCCTTCCGTGTATACACTAAGTCTTCACCCTCTCGTCCCATAAGTCCTCGGGGTCAAACCCTCCCTTACTCAGAGACTCTCAAACCGGTCTGGGTCCGACCCCTACCCTCGTGGAGACACCCGGGGCTTAAAGATGAGATCTGGGACTCCAATAAAGGTCCCAACCAAACAACAGAGGACAAAACGTTTGTCCCTCCGTGTCGGAGGAGGAGGGAGGGGAGGGGAAGTCTAGCTCCGATAAATAAGGATCACTGTTCGGACTCCTAGGGTCCCCTCCACCGGAGTTCCTGGACCTCCCCGGAACACAGGGACCGTCCGCGGTCACGAGGGAGGGTCCGTCCCGTGTCCCTCCTTCATCCTTCCAACCTTTGACGTTTCCAGCCCCTCTTCCTGAAAGGAGGTGGCGGGGATCGTTCACGGGGTACGTGTGAGGAGTGTGGGGAAGAACTCTTCGAGTCTTTAGCACCCCGGATCCTATACCCAGAGGGGACCCGGAGTTTCCAGTTTTGATAAGGACCCGTGACACCTCTGGTTCCCTCCAGAAGAGATGAGGTGCTACTCGACCTCCGCTCCGCCGCCATTGAAGACAAAAGAGGTGAAGTCTCAACACTTTATTTCGGGAAACTTCCAGTTTCGGAATCTCTCCCCCAGGAACGAAGTAAGGAACAAAGGCCTCTTGTGGAACCAAGGGTGACGGTCCCTGCACTGTCGACCCATTTTTGGTGGGGGAGGAGGTCCGACCGGATTCAGGAGAAAATGTTTAAGCCCGACTCACACTAGGGACCCGCATTTGACCCTCCCCCGCCCTTGTGCTTCACCTGTGCTTCCTCCTGAGAGAGAGCGAGGGGTTTACCTGGAACCAGACGACGGAGGCCCATAGGGAACGGATTCTAACTTATGTCGATCGGCGACCCCCGCCGCTCCCCTTCCCTCTGCGCCCCCTTCCCCCGCTCTACCCTCCCTTCACCCCCTCCGGTCGTTTTCGACTTTCCTCCCCTGACCCCGCCCCAGGACCGCCGGGACCTTCCAACCCTCTCGGTCCAATCCGGCTCCCCCGACCCCGGCCGAGGTCAGATTTTCCTTCCACCCCCGCCCCAGACCGGGGGTCGGAGGCCCTACTCCTGGCCCCCGCCCCAGGCGTGGGGCGCCCGTCCCCGCCGGCCCCCGCCCCAGGCCCGCCCCGCCCGGGGGCGCGAGTGAAGGAGCCCCTCCCTAACCCCGGCGCAAGAGTGAGCGGGTGTGTCAGGCACACGGCGGCCGTCTCACCGGCCGACGAGCGAGCCGGGGCCGAGCCGGGTCGAGCGACCATCCTCGGCGGCTCCCTGCGCCGGGGCCGACGGGTAGAAGGGCGGGGGCGCGCACTCGCGGCGCGGGGCGAGGGCGGCGGGCGAAGCTCCACTCGAGGGGCGGCGCGGACCGAGGGGTAGGCGCGAGGGCCGGGGGCGGGAGCCCGCCCTACCCTCTCCGCCAGTCAGCCCCCAATTCCCATCTGCGTCGGGGGCGGGAGACGGGGCCCCAGGGCGGACCCAGGCCGGCGCCCGCGGCCCTTGTGCGACCTCGGCCACCGCGCGCCTGCGTCTAGGGGCCCCCGCGGGGAGCCTGGAGTGGCGGGGCCCGGCGGACCGGCCCCGCCCCCGACGATGCGCTCAATCCGCCCCCTCCCCCGGTTCAAAGTTTACCTTTTCGCTCTTAGCTCTCTCTGGCTCCCTCTCCCAAGCTCTTTGACCGAAGGTCTTTCGGGCCACCCTCGTCCTCTGGCTCTGACCTGTCCTCGCCGCCGCTCGAATCTGGCCTCCCACGTCTCTATGGGCTTTGTCCCTGTCTCCGGCCCCGCGTCCAGTGGTCCTCCGTCTGGGCTCCGAAACCCTGCCCGGGTCCAAAACACCTCGCCTCGTGAAATCCTTTTTTGGTACGTCACTGGGGTCTACACAACAGCCGGGCCAGATCCCGGAACCTCCCAAGTCGCGTTTACTTCCCGGGGCCTCGAATTTGAAGTAATCAGAACACCAGTAGGTCGGAGTCTCTCCGGATCTCGCTGTAGGTCTCTGACCTCCGTCTCTGTGAGTCTATTTGTCTCTACGACTCTATCTCTTCCCGGCAACCATTCCTGGCTCTGTAAGGTGGGACACCTCTGTGACTCTACGGTTCTAAACCCACTCGCCTCCATCTTTAGGTGTCTGCGACTTCAACCCTCTATCGCACAGTCTCCATGTCTCTCTTCTCTATGTCTGTGCTTTGTATGTCTGTCGACGACTTTCATGTCTGTGTCTGCAGGCCTCACCTCGTCTCAATCTGCGGCTCTCTGTCTACAGTGCCTCCCTGTCACTGTCAAAGGTCCTGTCTGGGGCTTCCTGAGTCCGGGCCTTTCTAACCCTCCGCTCCTGTACCCCGTCGCCTGGACTCTGTCATTCTGTGGTTCTCCCTCGGAGTGTGTGACGACCTCTGTCGGGGTTGAATAAAAATTTGAGGTTAGAACCTGCGAGACGAAGTCGGGACCCCCTGGACCCCACTTACTTGACAAGGAGAAGACAGGGGTCTCGTCGACGACCTAGGACGAAGGGTTGGGGGGAAGAGGGTTTGACGAGACTGAGGGTCCGGGGTACCACCTTCCTCCACCCCTCTTCTCTTACTTCTCAAACCCCAACTACGGACCATAGTTCCTACTCCACCCCCCTCAAACTAAAGAGGGGAGTTCACGGAACAGTAGAGGACTTTTGACTCCCTCCTCCCTAGTCAAGACTAACACTCAGTGTCGACACCCTGGACCGGTCCTAGGAGTACCTGTCACCCCCCATATCCCCCCGTTTCCCCAACTCGCCAACCGTACCCATGAACCTTTCTGAAGACCTACAGAAGGTCAGAGTCCCGGCCGTCGACCCCTCTTCTCGGTCCGAGAACATGTTCACTGTAGTGGGTCGTAGAGGACAGGGGGACGAGAATTTACGACTGGTGGGGGAGGGGGCGGAAAAGATCCCTTTAGTCTTTTCCGAGGGTCGACCCTCCGTCCCCTGGACCCGAGAGACTATGGACTCTGAAACCCGTACGAAGACGGAAAAGGGACCGGAGACATGAGTCGACATTTCACTCCTACTATGGGATAGGACGGACGGACTACACACTAGACTATCTACCATCCCCGAAGGGACCACCGAGTCGGCATTTCTTAGGCGGACATTGCACCCTCGACGTCCTCTATGCCCAAGTTAGGACCCTTCTAGAGGACCTCTTCCCTTACCGTTGGGTGAGGTCATAAGAACGGACCTCTTAGGGTACCTGTCTCCTCGGACCACCCGATGTCATGTATTCCTACGTTTGTCAGTCTGTGTTGACTTCACTGAATCGTACATACGTATCTACCACCCACCCGAAACACTCTCCGTTTTCTCGTACGTCCGCACATATGGACGTGTGGATACAACCTCGAAAGTCTTAATACGAGTGACCTCAGTCTGAACGGGGTAACCAGAGTCACTCGGGGCATCGGACCCGGAGAAGTCAAAGGGGTCGTCTTGACCCCCCAAGGGAAAATTTTTCAAAAGAGGGGTCCGGGTGGGACTCTTACAGTTCCAGTTCAGGGTCGGGTCGGGGGACTGGGTCCGGACCGACTCTTTGACATCAGACTGGGGTCATACTCATTCCCCGATTATTATAGTTATTTTTGATTCTTGTTGGTAAATGACTGATGAATCATAGAGGGTCCACGAAAAGTCCATAGTAGTCTAAAAGAAAAAGTAGTATAGGTTCAGACCGTTGTCGGGATCCTCCCTCCTCCATCATAATCTACCCTTTTGTTCGACTTCCTCGGATTCACTGAACGAGCTTTAGTGGATTCAAATATAAAGTGTCAAGTCCGGAAACGTATGGTGTACGACGTCGGTAAATTGGTCGGTGAGACTCGACGATCAAACACCCGTCCACAGTCTACACCCACAGACTCAGTCCACATCCCCACACACACAACCACCCCGTCGCCGACTCGCGGTAGACCGTCTGACTCGTCAGAGGGGGCGTGGGGGGATGGTCGGTACCGCCTTATGTTCTGCCCGAGGGAAATCGAGGGGTCGGGACGGTCCCTTCCCCCCTCCCCCCTCCCCGTCTCTTTCCCGTCTCTGTCCACCCGGAACTCTCACGGGAAGTGAGACAGGAGTAGTCTCGGGTCGACCTGTCTGATCCTCTGGTCCCTTAAGACCCTCTCTTCGGCTTCGGTGCGGGTAACGGATAAACCCCACGGGGACAGAGTCTCACCACTGACGGAGGGTCCCCCGCCTGGATCCTGATCAGACCCGGACCCTTCCACCAACGGCCCCCGGTTCGGTCCTTCCTTCCCTTCCAGGTCCCGAGAGGGCCTCGCTACGTATCGGGGAGAGGTGGACACGCCGGGGGACGACGGGTCACCGGCCGTCGGGTCCGGTGGGAGTCTACAACCCGGTCTTCTTTGATCCGGACTTACCACCCCTCACCTGAGGTGGGAGGTCGTATCGAGGGTCGGGTCTTCAGAGGTGAGACTTCTGGGGTCGGGGACCACCGAGGACCGGACCTCATACTTGACTCACAGGAGGGTACTGTCTTCCCATCGACACTCGAGCTCGGTGGGGAAGTCTTCTCGGTCCGGGAGGTCCGGACCCCGTAGGCGACCACGGATCTCAGACTCGTTGCGAACAACGATCTTAAAGGACGACCCCCACCGACTCTTTTCCGCCCGAAAAGGAAGTTGAACTCGGTCCGGTCCGAGACCCCTGACGGTCAAGGACCTCAGATTACCCCCTCACCCAACCACCCAGGGACACACGAGGAGTCTAAGTAGACGTCGACACTCTTCTAGGGGAAGGGTCCGAGGACCACCAAGGAGAGGTGGGTTCTAGGGTCAGAAGTCTCTCGTCCGAAGAACTACCTCCTCCGACCCCACGACTCGAGACTTAAATCCCGAACTCTACCCTTACTCCCCGTCATCTTCCCTGGTCCTTGGGGTGAAGGATTAGGAGGGATGAGGGGTTCGAGGACGACGTCTCCGTCGACACACCTACTGGAGTAGGGTGTTTGTACGAAACAAGGACTCTTTTACCTTTCACAGACTCCAAACCACCCCCCGACCCACAGACGTCGTCGTCGAGAGGCACGAGGGGGAACGGACTGAGGGGTGGGATCTCCCCCGGACTGACCTCTCCTTTACAGAAGTCACCGAGGGTGAGAGAGCGGAAAGTGAGGGGGTCGGGGTTTGGGAATCTTTTCGACCTCTATCCGACAGAAGAGGGTCTCCGTCCCCCTTCCTTTATTACTGGGTCCCCTACCTTTCTAAGATCCCAAGACGTCCGTGACGGTCCTCACTACGGGTCGTCCTCTCTCCCGTCCCCCGTGCGACACAGTAGGGGACAAGGGGAGAGACAGGGGTTCGTAGAGCAAAGGGAAAAAAGAGGGGACAACGACCGTTCTGGACTGTCGACCGGTAGACACGACAGTGTCGACGACGTCTACAACGGCCGGTTCCGACGGGTCCGACTACACCGGTCTCTACGTCTCCCTTCACCTCACCCCACTCCCGTCTCCCAGGTCGACCCCTTCGAACCGACACAGGTCGAACGTCCTAAAGGAAGGACCAATTTGGACCCGACTCGGAGACTTCAGGAACAACGACCTAAGAGGACCCTTCCCTCCGGGTTACAGTAAAGAGGGCAGTCGGAGGAGGTGGAGATGGTAAGTGACCGGGTCGTAGGAAGAATGTGAGACGACAAAGGACTTACCCTAACTCCGTCCCTCTCCCCCCACCCACCACGTTTGTCGGGTAACAGTAGGGTTTCGAGGGGTGAGGTCCCGAGACCCATACAGGGAAGGACCCTCAGTCCTCGGCTACTCTCATGACAAGTATACCCTCTCCCATCCCACTGAGAAACGGGGTCGAGGATGTGGGAAAACCTCTGTCATTTCTGTCACCTCCGATTTAAGTCCGATTTACATCCCCGTCCTTTACTCAGTGACTGGGTCCTTTTCGGGGGAGGGGGGTCAAGACGGTCCCGGGTCTATTCTTGAAGACGAAGGACTAAAAAAGGACTGGGGGATTGGGGGTTGCAATTTATGTCTTTATTTGTACGTCCTGAGAACACAAGGGTCTCCGTGGGTAAGGGGCAGTGGTAGACGAGACTGGACCGTAAAGGATACGGATCAGAGAACAAGAAAAAAAAATTCCGTCACACCGATTCGGTGTCGAGGACCCCCACTGGGGACGGGGTGGAACACGGAGATTGTCCCGAGTGAGTGTCGGTGGTACTCGCTTCGGAAACTGACACGGTTTACGTCGCTCAGGGACATACCCGCGTTTATGTAGGTCTGGCTGCTACCGGGGATGACACACGGGACGATACTGTTGTGGAAGCGGTTGTGCACACGGCTCACGGTTGTCGACTAACCCGTGCTGAGTGCCCACTCCTGACCTGGTGCGTCCCGTCCCTCACCCACCTTCGACCGTTCTCCCCCGTTTACACGGTCGTGGGAACGGTGCGAGGGGGGTCCTCGACAAGATGCTTCTGGCGGTGAAGGTGCTCCCGACGAAGGCGACGACGGCGACGGTCGCGAGGGATCGGCTACTCGGGAAGTGGACGGTCCTGTCGCTCGACGAGACATTGCTGACGATGACGTCACGGAAGAGGAGCGTCACGAGACGGACGCCCCTCTGGCAGTACGGGCCATACAAGGGTCCCCGAGGGCCCCCGAGCGACACACACCCTGACCGTACGGACCGTAGACACATCGTAGGCACGTACACGCACCCTGACCGTACGGACAGCCGTACTCCGAACTATTTCTTGACGGGTACGGTGTCCAAGGACCTTTAACACACGTCCTAGACAACACGGACAAACGAGAAACCTCGAATCGTGTACGTTCCTGACTGTGCGTACTATGTGTGGACCCCTTTATTGTGTAAACCGTGTGTGTCACATGACTCTGACAGTCACAAATAACGGAACCCCGAACACACGTTTCTGTCTTTTCTGTCTATGTATCTCCTGAATTGTGTACACCACTGGACGTACCGACTATCTTACACTCCTAAATCTTGTACCTCTATCCGTACTACTCCTATACCGCCCCGAAGGATACATGACTTAGATAGTACAGGATCTGCAATCTGAGTGGACGGAGCATCTACCCCAGAGACACACACACGAGTGTGATAGTGTAGACCACATATTCCCGAACGAATCGTATGTGACTCAGTAGCGCGGGTAGTGGACCTCCGGACCATCGTCGACTCCAGTAGTATAAGACCCTGTACACTCCTGAAGTGAATCCGGTTTGGGAGTCCAGTGTACGAGTCGGTCGTACAGACCACAACCCCCTTTCAATCGTACACGTTGTATGCTCCACCCCTGGGACCACTTTTACGTACCTGTGGTGGAAGTTCCGACGCCCTCGTCGTCCCTGGGAGGACCTCCCATCGTCTCCCACCGTGAGTCCTCGAACCCTGTGTCGGAGACTGCCCTGGGGACAGGGGGTGTCCCAGGGCCTTCGACCTCATGCCTCCGGTCTGCACCGTACTTGTGACGAAGGACACGTCGCCGACACTCGTCGGCGACCCGAGGGCAAGGAAACACGGGCTGTTCCCGCGAGTGATGACGCACGGGACGATACTCTTGTTCAAACGAGGAGCGACGCGGGCGACGTCGTTCCACCCCCGCCGCACCTCGAGGTGACGTGAGCCCTCCCCCACTCGTTCCGAGACAACAACGCCCCACCCTTAGGGGTGCGGAGGGGGGGACGACTGTCTCCGACGGGGGTGTCTGCGACTGTGTCCCACCGCACTGTATGGCACTGGTCGGGACCGTAGCTCTTACGGACCAGACGTGACCCACGGTCTGCGGGGACCGTCCCGTCGTCAAGTGGAGGGCTCTCCTGCTAGGGATGACACACTGGACAAAACCTCTTGAGAAACGTGGGTTCACGTCGTCGACGTTCGCGGGGTAGTGTCCACCCAGTCCCCCAGGTTTCTGGCTCACCCAGCCCACATCCGCCCCCCCGTCCCCTAGACCAGAGCTACTCCGGTTCCCTGTCCTGGCGGGAGGTCTGCCGTCGCGATTAGGAGTCGGAGGGAGGTCCTGAGCCACCTCCGTTCATACACAGGAAGCTTCTGGCGGTGACCGTGGTGTCGACGAAGAGGACGCGGGCGACGAGGTGGAGGGACCACCCAGTCCCGAAGCACGGCCTGCCTCTGGTTCACGACACGGTTCCGACGTCGGTCCGTCCCGGGACTCGGTCCCGAGGCCCTGATTCCGAGGAGGAGGTCTGGCGGAGACTCTGGGTCGGAAAGGGGTCAAACCCCGAGGGGAACCCAAGGTCCTAAGTCGGAGGGGTGAGGTCGCAGGAGTTAGACCATGAAGGACTGGGTCCCGGGGGTTTGAACCCGAGAGGGCCTCGGAAGTAGTAAGTTTAGGGGAGGAGTTTAGACTTGAGGTCTTGAGACAGGAGAGGGAAACCCAGCCCGAACGAAGGGTCTGGTTCGGGAAAGGGGTTTAGCCCCGAGACCCTGGGTTAGGGGGAAGTTACATCTGAACAGATGTTTCTGAAATCCAGAGGAAACCCACGGACTCTCCAGGAGTTTTCAGTTTATATGAGTCCGAACTACGAGGGTGGGGACAGGGTGACCCTAGGGGTTCCTACCCCGACAGACCCCGTCGTGACCAATCCCCCAGGGTCCCATGTCCAAAAACGGGTAGGGCACAACACTCACAAAAGAGAAAAGTAAAGTCGAGGTAAAACGGGTCTCTACCCGTCCCCCACCCAAACCGAACGGGGGGACAAAGTCTAAGACGTTATTTCGTCATACTCTTTCACTTCCGGAGACAAACCGACCCCCATCCCCCTCGCCCGCCTCCACCCACCTCCCCGTTCCTTCCAAGGAAGCGTATCGATCCCTGAAGCCTCCGAGAAGGGTGGAGGAGGGACGTCCTGTCTTCCTTCGAAGGTCCGCCCCACCCTTTAGAAAGGGCTCTTTCCCCTAGGGGCGGCGGCGATGGCAGGCAGAGACCGAATCGGCCGGAGGGAAGGTGGAGGGGGCGGACGACCGTTTCCCGAAAAAGGAGGTCACTCCTTCCCTCCCTAAATCCCTCAAACGCCTGGCCTCGGCCGCGCCCCCGCCGACCACAACCCAAGAGGCGGTCCATGTTCAGTGAGGGGAGGGAATTGTCGGGGGTGTGCTTGGGGTGCCTCGTAGGTCACGCTTAGGGCTCAGACTCGGGTCTGGGAGTCGGGGGAAGGGGGAGAAAGGATCCTAATCGCCTCCGCCGGGCCCTAGGCGAGCGCCGACGTGCGAAAAACGGTTTTTTCCGTTCCTGCGTCGACGTGCGCGGCGCCCTTGTAGACCTAGGCTAAGGGCCGTACTTACCCAGTACCGGGGCGGGGTGGCACTAAGTTCCCGCCCCCGCCCTTACTCGGGCCCCCACCCCCCCCCCGCGCGACAGGGGGTTTTACTCCGCTACCCCGCCTCGCGACGAGGGGAGAGGGCCGCAGGCCGAGGGGACGGGGACGCGAGAGCCGCCGGACGCCACACCCGAGGCGCCAGATCTGACCGCCTCGGGCTGAGCACGCGGAACCGCCGGCCGCGCCCGACTCGGTGACTGCAGGGCGGGCGCCGGAGGGGGGCCCACCCCCTGGGGACCGGCCCGCCCGCCCGCCTGGTAGCCGCGGGTCACCCCCTCCCCGGGAGGCCCGGACGTCTTGGCGCACTAATATACATAGATTTTACTTTAGGAGAGGCTTTAAGATACCCCGCCCGCAAAAAGGCAAAGTGTCTTCACCGCTGAGATGAACAGTTCAAGGGCTTTATCCATCTAGGCCCCAAGATGAAAGGTGCGACGGAAGGGCCTAGTCAGACTTAGGATTTGAAACTGTAAAAGTTGTTTGGAACTACTTACGGGTCGGGTGGTACACACGAATAGTAATTATTAACATACAACTGTAAAAGCAGAGAAAGAAGGTGGTCGGAGAGTCCCCACCTAAGTGAGGACGGAACGAGTGGGGAGGTGTGAGTCGGAGGCCGTGAATTGATGTACAAGTCATTTCTTGAATGGCTCCTTCTCATCAGGTTCGTATCTTTTGTCGATTACGTTTCTGGACCTCCGGACTTTTTTGTATACCACATAAAACTCCTTCGTCGTTCATTAAAGTAAACCTCCTTCACGGTTTTCTGATTCCGTCGTCCGTCGTCGGTCCAGTACTTTGCGACTTTCGGTTCACTTTGTCTGGAGTGGGACACCCATTTGGTCCGTCACCTTCAGAAATTCGTCCCCGCTCTCTAGCGACGTATCACTTATTACCTAACCTCCCCATTCTGCTCGTCCGACCCCTCCTCCGACCACGTCACCAGGTCCACTCTCTATTACTCTGTCCACCGTCGACCTCACCTTTTCTGTCCTGAACCACTGGCCAGACTTCCTCACTCCTTCCTCTTCCAAAGTCCCCTTCTTTCCGTAGTCCACTTACCACGAATCCACTGGGTGGGTGGATTCTCCTTTCCCTACACGTTGATGTTATTACCCAGTAACTAAAGTTCTATTTGTAAACAGTCTAAATACTGGATTCTTTGGGTCTACGTTGGTATATTAGTTGGTACACTGTATCGAATTGACTTTTTTTCTTAAAAAGAAAGAAAGAATTAGCTGGTATTTTATTACCACCCCAATTGCGAACTATCACAGAGTATACACTACTTTATTCCATTTACGGTTTGGAAATGGGAGGGGTGGGGTTTGGAGTTTTCTATGTGTGTGACTCAGAGACGTTAGGTCTTCTCCTTAAAGAATGGAGAGAGGGTCTTCACGTCTTTTTAAAGACCCTTAAACAACATAGACCCCCAGGATAGGGATTCAACCTCCAGAACGAATTTAAAAATCTGTGATTATATTGGAAGTGTTGTGGAGTACTCGTTCGTCCTGTTTGCAGTAAGAGAGACAATAAAAAGTTTAAAGCTTTTGTTTTTCGTTAAGTCCGAATAACATCTTTTTGACTTCTTATAGTTTTCTTCTTCCATTTAATGCTTATTGAGGAAGTATATAATACTGGATCAAGAAAAAACAATTCGTTCGTACACGTATATACATAAAAGTATGAATCAAAATTTACATAAAAATTTGACTTTCTATATATACAAATCCTTTTAAAAAGTACTATATGAAACCTGTATATGTTTCTTTTTAAAGGGAGTGTAAGGTCTCGAAGGTCAGACAGAGGAGTATTTGTTGTTACCAAATGACAATGAACCTATAGAAAGACCTTTATTAGAGAAACGTACAGATAAAAATATATTTGACAACATGGAGATCAACAACAGTGAGACATACTGGGAGAAAGGTGGACTCAAGTATATCTGAAAAATTTGTAGAAATAACTCCATACAATGTATAGTATTTTAAGTAAGCTCCCATGTTAAGTCAACTCAAGTCGTTTAAATTATCTAAACACGTGGATAGTGGTGTTAAGTTAAAATCTTAAAACGATGACGACGACGACGACGACGATTCAGTGAAGTCACCACAGGCTGGGACACGTTGCGGTATCTGTCGTCGGAGGGTCCGAGGAGACAGGGACCCTGAGAGGTCCGTTCTCATGACCTCGCCCAACGGTAAAGGAAAAGGTTCTTAAAAAGATAGTGGAGGTTTTCTAACGAAAACGTAAAGGAAGGGTAGAGTGGAGATCGTCGTCCGTTGGTGAGTGGATGAAAGACAGAGACATCTAAACGGTAGACCTGCAGGTGATTAACACACACACACACACACACAAAAAAAAAGACGCACAGACGAAATAAAGTGTATTGTACTACGAAAGTACCAAGTAGGTATAACATTGTGAGGAAATAACGACTTATTACAAGGTAACATACCTATGTGGTATAAATCAAACATATAAATGGTCAATTACTGAAACCCCCAACGTCGAAACAACTATTACTTATCACGACGATACGTACAGACGTGTATACCTGTATCCAAAAGTAAAGAGGTCGATCTACACCCGTATATCTGAACAAAACCCAAAAAAAAAGGTCAATATATCATAAAATGACGAACTTACGTGATATAAAATAAATTGGTCAGGGAACCCAAAGGGTCCACCGTGATCACCATTTCTTGGACAGACGATTACGTCCTCTGTATTCTCTACACCCAAACTAGGGACCTACCCCTTCTAGGGGACCTCCTCCCCTACCTCTGGGTGAGGTCATAAGAACGGACTTCTTGGAGAACCTGTCTCCTGGGACCGCCCAATACCAGGTATCCCAGCGTTCCTTAGCTTGTACTGACTTCGCTGAATCGTGCGTGCGTCGTGACGACTATCTGTTAATCCAACAAAGGTGTATTGTTTTGTCTCCTTCCCTTCCTCTTTCTTTTCTTATATCCTTTCCTTTTTTTGGGCGCTAGTGGGGGTAAAATGACTCCCTTTTTGCAACAGTGTCCAGTGTGACTCGACCTCTGAGTTCAAGGCCAAGTAGTCGAGGGTAGGCACGCGCAGTCGATGAGTCAGGTCCAGGGATGGTCGTGACGGCGTGTCGATCCCTTCAGAGGCGGCCGGTCCAGTCTAAGGAATTGCGGTCCGACCACCTAAAGACACACGGGGGATCTCCGTGGACGTTTAGCAAGCCATAGCGCGGTGTGTGGAGGCCGGTCGTCCCCCGTGACGTCGTCAGAGGTATCGTGCCTGACCCAGAAATCGCCACGAGTGAAAAGGAGCTCAGGGGCTCCTTGAAGGCCGTTGGCGCCTTGAAACCACGGAGGCCTGAGCATTGAACGCCTGCGCCCGCGCGTTCCGCCATCCCCAACAAAGGCCAGCACAACCACCTGACCGAACTCGACCCCGCCGTCACTGACGCCGCCGCCCCCTCCTCCTCCTCCTCCCTTCTACCTTTGCTAAGACCTCGTCGTCGCCGCGATAGTACTCCTCTTCCTTGCCGAATACCTACAGTACCGGTTTCTCTACGAGTGATTCTTCAGGTGCCACTCACCTGGACCCGTCCCCGATGGCATTCCGGCCCGGGGGACGGGCCCAAATTGGAGTCTCAAAAAAAGTCGGGAGTCTGGGCGGGGCGGGGCTCGGGAAGCCCCCTAAGGGAGGGGCTCGAGTCCGGATCCATTGGAAAGGGGCCCCGGGTCGCGGGTCTCCGGAGAGACGAACCCGGCGATTCTGGGCTCGCCCATTCGAGGCGGGAGCCCGCCGGAAGGGTTGAGGTCTTAAGGCTGATTGCCGCATATACAGTGGCAAACGGAAAAAAGTCGAGGCCCTGGTCTAGTTAAGACTGGTGGCGTGCGCCCGGTACGTTCTACACTCACAGGGCGACAGGCGAAGAGAAACCCACGCCACCTGACCTTCTCCTCCCTCCCCCACGCCCTTGTTTCCATCGGCTAACCGGTCAGCTCCTCAAACACACGGACGGCTTACATGCGCGGCTTTCGTTGGGACTCCTACGAATTGGTGGGAATGAGGGAAGAGGCTTACCTCATGAGAATGAGTAAAAATTAATGATCTCTTCTAGGGGAAATGTCCTAGGACACAGGGTACCTACACGTTTGTCATCAATACTCCACAGTTACGGAGTCCGAATCTTCCATGAGAGGAAGAGGGGTTATCTTTTTTTTATCTGGGATTAGTCTCAAAGACTTAATCCTATCTACTTATAATGATCGGGGATTAGGGAATAGATCTAAGGGTGTAGGTTTCATGAGACTTTTGTTTTCTACAAAATTAAACAAAACCTTTAATAAACCACCGTTTTTAGACTGAACTAGACTAGTCTACTCTCCAAAAAATACCAGAAATAGGGTAAGTTATTTATTGTATTGAAAGTGACGTCTTGATTAATTACACAAAAGGTCTAGGGTGATCCCTATAAAGTACATCATGGAAGGACCTAAGGTTTAAGTCTTCGTTTAGACCAAGGTTTTCAAAACCTCTTACCCGATACATGAACACGGTAGGACTTAAACTTAGGTCTCCTTCGACACACCACAAAATGAATCGGACTCGTAAGGAATCAGTTCGGAAAACTTTATCACCTTCAGTTGAACCTGATGGGAAAATAGAAACTCTCAGAAACTACCCTTGACGACAAAAGGTTTCCCACTGAGAGTGTACCGAGAGAAAATGTTATGTTATGAAGATGACAACAAATCAACAATTCAGTACAGGCTGAGAACGTTGGGTTACCTGACATCGAATAGTCCGAGGAGACAGGTACCCTAAAGGGTCAGTTCTTACGATCTCACCTAATGGAAAAGGAAAAGGGCTGGGTCCCTAGGTTGGGTGCAGAACACGTAACCGTCCGTCTAAGAAATGGTGACTGGGTAGTCCCTTCGGGTACTGAGAAGATCCCTTTCAATTTATACCCTTGAGACGGTGGGTCCATTAGAAGTCTCACTGGACAAAATTTTTAATCGATCCTCGGTCACAACAGACAATTCCCATGGTCTTTCGTATTCTTGAAAATTATGGTGTACAGAACTTCAAAAAGACTCTAAACTGATCTCTCGGGAACAACCAACGAACCCAGAGTCAACATGCCCGCCTAACGAAGTAAGATTACCTAAACACAAACGGAAAGTCTCCATATACCTTCAGTCACCCTTAGACTCCCTAAACATACTGCTGTTCCTACCCATTCAGTGTCAGTGTAAGTCAGGTCGTTAATGACGAAAACTCCCCGGTACCAATTTCCTGACTGAAACACGAGGTACAAAAGACCTAAAAAAAGACTTTAACGTCGAATGCTTTTCTCCTCGAGTTACGGTAAAGTCCTGGGTTACTCAAACGACTTAAGATATTATCTGAGTTTGTTTATTTCCTTAAGGTGGCCTTCGTGGGTTTACTCCATACTGGAACGTTTCAAAAAAGAGGTCAGGACAGGTTTCTCATATGTTTCCTGTACACAATCCTTTTACCTCTACCGGTAAGTCTACAGGAAAGTTTTTCCTTGAATGGTCAATCGTTATTCGTCGCATCAATCCACTGTAGGACGTTGACGCTCAAGAAAGTCTTAAAGGGAGTCGAAATTCGATTTCGGTAAGAGAAGATCCCGAAGGGTCCACCGAGAGTACCATTTCTTCGACGGACGATTAAGGGACCACCAAGTCACCATTTCTGACGGACGTGACGTCGTCAACGTCCAGGTCAGGAACCCAGACCTTCTAGGGGACCTCCTCCTGTACAGTTGGGTGAGGTCATAAGAACGAACCCTTTAGGGTACCTGTCTCCTCGAACCGCCCGACGTCAGGTATCCCAGCATTTCTCTCGACCTGTGCTGACTTCGCTGTCTCGTGTGTATAAGGACCCGTCGGGGATTGGTCGCTGACTTGTGTCACACCCCCTCCCCATAGTGTCGGACCAATAAAGACGGGTGACACTCTGAAAGTCACTCTAAAAGAGTATAGATGTAGTACCAGATCCGAGAGAGACGAGGTAGGGAGGTAGGACGAGCGAGCGAGGAAAAAAAAAAAAAACCACCGGTGTGGAGTATCAAGTACTCTAGAATCAAGGGGTTTGTTCCTAGTCTTGGCACAGGGGACGTAACCTTCGTACCTCAGAATTGGTGACCTGGTGGTCCCTTCAGGAAAGGAAAAATAGAAAGTACCCATTAGGGAGAGGAGGACGGGGGTGGTGGGGTGACCAGTTATTTGGTGAACACAAGGATAGAACTTTAGACGACGGACCTCCTTGGCTGATTGTGTTTCTCCGAAATGAGTGCAGGTAACTAGTAATGGGGAAGTACTAAGTCGGGTCTCTGGTTGAGAAAGTACTTTTAACGAAGGATCAGATAGAGTGAGGATCAATTACGGTCAATTAGAAAGAAAAGAAATACTAGAACAGTACAAGAGACTGTTATTTACAGACGGGGTGACATGACATTTTAATATTCCTCGTCCCTAATGTAGAGTCCACAACTCTTGAATGATTTGTAGAACGTGTTGACTGGTTTCCTTAAGGTCCCGTTTCCCCCTCACGCCGTACAGACATCTTCACCTCTCTCCCCAGTCATCGACGTGACTCGTAAATACTGAGACATTGACTTTTCAACAAAAAAGGGAACTACCTTTATTCCTTCTTTCTTGGGCAAATGTGACCTTCACCTAAAAATACATACATCTAAAAGTCCACTACTACCTGGATCCACCTTCACAGTATACTCGTCAACTTCAATCACTGACCCCGAACTCTTAATAGTGCACCTGAACTACCGACTTCGACACTTAGTATCACAAGACCCTCCCTCTCACACTTCCCTCTGAGTCGAAGACACACGGAACCCCGTGAGTGTCATTCCGTGGAGTACCCTTCCCCCGGACCCCTCGGAGGTCGTGTCCAGTCAACCGTCGAGGTCCGGTACAGAATACCCTCGAGTCGTTTACTCGAAGTCTTTCCTTCACTGACCACAGACGACAATGACTAACCATTGACGGTCCTAACGACGAGTCACCTTCACCACCCGCACCTTTAGACCCTTTAGACCAGTGTCCCTCATGAGCACTTATTACCCCTTTGTCATCACACATCACAAAATTGTACGTAAACTTTCTGACCGTCCTTCTTCCTCTCCTCTACGTCCTCCTTCTATCCTTCCACAGGTATACATTTCCTTACCCATCTTTTTATTCTCTGACTTTTATGATCCGTCCTCTCCGATGAATCACCTCCGTACATTTACAGAGGAGTGAGGGGAACCTTCCATAAGTCAGAAAACGATTGGTTCTCTCTTCTGCACTCATGGTAAAACCACACATTGGAATAGGGTCGAGACCACCTTTTCACTACGTCTTATTTACCAATTTAAATAAGGTCCTATATGATTCCCCCTTTTTTATTTAGGTTAATACACTCTTCGTTTCATCATTAGAACAGTAAACGGACATAATGCCAACGTGTTTATGTATATATTTACGTGTCTCGTTACCAAAGGTTTAGAACGGCACGTAAACTTAGACTCCCAGAAATTTTTCACGACTATGGAGGGGGGTGAAGAGTAAATTAACCATAGTTCATACAGTCCCGAAAATCACGCGAGAAAGTCCTCTTCCGTTATCGTTCGGTGAGGTCATGAGAACCGGATCTTTTAGGGTACCTACCTCCTCGGACCATGCGACGTCAGGTACCCCAGCGATACTCAACCTGTGCTGACTCACTGAAGTGAAAGTGAGTAACCTCTTCCTTTTTCGTTGGGTGAGGTCATAGGAACTCGGACCTCTTAGGGTCCCTGCCCCCTCGGACCACGCGACGGTAGATACCCCAGCGTGTCTCAGCCTGTGATGACTTCGCTGAATCGTCGTTGTCGTCCACTAAGATTACACGTCGTTTCAAACTCTTACCGACTGTAATTTTTAAAAAATTCATCAGACACCTGTCACCAATAGATAAACGTCATGTTAGAAAAAACCACCTCCGTCCAACCAAGGGTCCCCTACCCTCACGAGAAGTTCTGTATACCCTAGAATCAAGGGGCTAGTCCCTAGCTTGAGTACGGGGGACGTAACATTCACGTCTTAGAATTTGTGACCTCGTGGTCTCTTGAGGGAACGTCCTTTTAATAATTTCCCCCGTCGAACTAAAAAAAAAAGTAAGACAGAAAAATACAATAAACTTGAAAAAACTTACAATAAAATCGTTTACAATCAATTTGTTACCGTCTTTCGTTTCCTTTTTCGTTCCATTAACCTTTTGTCTTCATTTGAAGATTACTTTTTAGGTTCGATTCACTTCGTAATCTTTAGGTTGAAAGATATATCGGGTAAGACACTATAACATTGGAAATACAACTTTTTAGGTGGACTCGAAAAGAGAAAAAAGGGTAGTCTAGACACAAGGCTACAGTCACCTTAAACTCCTTGAGGATTTCCGCGCTCTCTTAGGTTCACTTCTTCGTGTTTCATTCATCCCAAATTACGAAGAGAGGTCGTGGTTGTCTTCATGTCCATTTATTGTCTCGAGTCTAAACGGGAGTCTCGGGACCTTTTACCGGGGTGTCTTTAAATATCGACCCAAGAGGATGACTATAAGAGAAACAATCTGATCTCTTTTCAGACCTGATTTAACAGTAGGATTTGACCGAAACCCGTGTTACAAGTAAAACACGAGCAGGTTGAATTTACGTAACCGACTCAGGACAAAGTGAGACACTCGTCTCTTTCCCATAAACCCATTTCCCGACGTAATACTTTGTCACGTCAGGTGAACTTTCCGGTTCAGGTTATTTCACCAGAAATCATGGACTTAGTGACTATGGAGACTAACGAAGTCTAAACCACCTCAAGTGTCTACTTCTCCCTATACCAGCAATGGACCTAGAAGTACTGACAATGGAGTTTATGTAATTGGACTTCCGGAGACTCCATTCTGGGTCCTATCTCTTCCACCGAGACTAAGAGTGCCACTCAGTCCTGTGACTCGGCACAGAAGGAACACAAGACCTTGACAATCCATTTATAATTTTACCACTACACGAAAGAATCTTCCTTTGGTAAAAGTTTCACTTTTAGCCCAAAGACGTCACTTACTTATTCAGATAAAATGAATGATCATTTAAAACAAAATAATAATGTTCGGATAAAACGAAAACATTGTTATTTAAAAATTTTGAGGGTTTATGTGTAGGTCGTAGACACAATCCATGTGTATCATCATCCATGTATTTCTACGTTTTTGTATTAGAGAAGGTCCTTACTGATAAATTATAGAAATTTTTCTATGGATTTTATTGAATAGTATTCTCTACTTCTTCCTTTACCGTTGGGTGAGGTCACAAGAACGGACCTCTTAGGGTCCCTGCCCCCTCGGACCACCCGACGGCAGATACCCCAGCGTGTCTCAGCCTGTACTGACTTCGCTGAATCATCATCATCATATTCTCTACTCTAAATTACACTGTCACAGTCCTTTCAGCGTTCCTTCATACACTACCTTAAGGAGAACCTCAACATTCCTGTACAGGGTTTTCAACAGAGTCGATATATTCGAGGTACTCAGGTTAGGACAACCTAGACAGAACAAGAGTACACATAGGTGTGTGAACCAGGTTTCTATGAGTTAGTCACTAACTCCCTTTTTTGCCGTGCAAGGCCCTGCAATAAAATTCTCCATCACCTACAGTCAGAAATTTATTCACGGGCCATACATCATTACTACTTGTCTACAAAGAAAATCGGACACCAAATAACTGAACTAGACATAAAAAGGTCCAATTAATACACAGAGTATAAGATGAGTCAGATCACCTTAATTATGGGTCAATTACGTCCTTAATTTACCATCCTCCTTTTTTTTCCGATTTCACTCAACCCGAAACAATTGAAACAATCCGAGTTAAAAATAGAGTAAATAACCTCTAATACATCAATCCGGGTTAAAACTAGAGTAAATAACCTCTAATACAACATTGAGCCACGTTTGTGGATTGACTTAGAGAACAGTAAAGAAAAGAGAAAAGTCTTCGACCTAATATAGTGAATGGACAGGTAGAAACTGGTCAACAAACTGTAAGGATTTCTTTCCTTCTTACGGCTCATGTTCTCCATCCGTAATAATCGAAGGTCCGGAGATGACTTACACTGATCTTCTAATAAAATTACTCTAAACTCCCGTTAAAACTTAAAACAAAGTACTTTCCGTATGTACTTACTGAAGGTTCAAATACCCTTCCATCCCCAAAATTTCTATGTAAAAATTTTAGTATTATGAAACCCTGAAGGAACCGATATCTCACCTATTCTTAGGCGAACGGTCACGTCCCCTACGCCCAAACTAGAAACCAGGACCTTCTAAGGTGTACGGCACCTCGTCGGGGACATGGTGTTCATAGCTCGGGGGGAGATCTCGGGTTCACGGCGTTGATCACTCAGACCCGTGGGACCTCGAGTGTGTGGCGTCGACAACCCAGACACACGACGTCGACGACTTCGCATACACAAATCTCGAACACCAAACGTTGTTCTCTTCGGTGGTGTCACTCTTCGGACACGTGACGTTGGTTGTCACCGGGGGCGAACACGTCGATCTCTTTCGGGAGTGTCGTCACTTCTGGGTCACGTTGGTTTGTTTATTTACTAATTAATCAATTTTTCATTTTAGTACTATGAAACCGAGACCTTCTTATACACAGACACCCGTGTAGACACTAGAATCCGGGTATGACAAGAATTAAAACGGAGTAACACTTTCCTTCAGAGGGTGGGACCACGGAGACAGAAACCTCGACTCGTCTCACCCCTGTTTTAATTTGAAAGAGTCTCCACGGACCCAGACTACATATCTACAGTGCGAAACAAACACAACAACACGGGGATCAATCATTAGACGGAAGGAGATAAAAAGAGTAAAAGAAAAATGGATTTTAGAAAGAATAAACACTCAATTCTGACATCATAAACCTTAACATAGAACTCCTACTTTCTTCTATCCTTTCCAGTCTTAGTTCTACTGTATAATCTTCTTTCGGTTAACATTCGAGTAAAAATAAGGAAGTTTTCTGATCATAGTGACCTCAATATTCATATAGAATATCCCGTATTGCCATATAGTTTTTATCTTTGGAACGACAGAGACATAATGTATAAGGAGACATCTATAGACCTCTACGACGAACTTATGGAAGTCCTAATGTGTCTATCTCACTTCGGAGAGGTTCTAGTCTTACTTGAAAAACCTTTTTAAGTCTTGCTCAAACTCTTCTTCACCCTCTTACCATGAAAAGGACCTACCGGCCACTCGAAGTCACCCCCAAATCCACCTCCTGTAAGGTCCCTTCATTTGATAAAATGAAATTAGAACTCGGAGACGAAATCCGGAAACCTACGACTAGGGAACCCTAGTCAACATCGGTCCTCCACAAGAGACGGTTCATACGACTCAAAAGAGACATATGAAACCTTTCTCTAAACAGTCCCGGGTGAACGGTAACCGACTCGGGTCGTAAAAGTGGTTGGCATAGTAATGACGAGACACCAAGGATGACTGGTTTTCGACTATATTAATACACGATCTTTAGAAATAATATATAAAAGTAAGGACCCCTGTTTGTACTTAAAAAAGACTTTAGAGACCCTCTTAACCTGGTAGATCAAAATCAACCACAAAAAAAACAAAAAAAACAAAAAAAAAGGAAAAACGAGACGAGAATTTCCGTAAACTAAGAGTGAGTATGTACAAATATTCCCCGGTGGGTCGTGGACCATGTGTGTGTGGAGCAGAATGACGTGAAACGAAAGAACGTGAAGAGTCTACCACGTCAATAAAAAAAAAAAATTGTTTACGTCGTTGAGGGACGTAGTCCGTTCAGATAATAACGGTCAAAAATAAAACAATGCCACCAGAAACTAAAAATAATGATGGTTCTGAGTCTACCACCAATCGTAAAAAAGCGTTATTTCAAAAAATTGATTCTGTACACGCAACAGAAAAACCTGTATTACCCTAACACGTGAATTATCTGATGTCATATCACATTTGTATTGAAAACATACGTGCCCCTTTGGTCCTTCTTAACACCCTGAACAAAGTAACGCTATTAGCAAAATGACGTCACCAGACCTTGACTTGGACGTTGTAGAGGTTCCATACGGACATTAAATCTTCTGAGGGAACGGAAACAAGATTAGGACCCAGAATTATTTCTAGCATAACAAAAAGGTCTTTCTCTGTTCGTCACGGGACTGGGTACGGCCTCGGGTAGAACTGGAGAGACGTAAGAGGAGGACCCTCCATACAAAAGAAATCGGACACGACCAGAACGGACAAGTGCGGAGTCTCCCCAGTGAACTAGAGGATTGCGATGTCTGAATGATACCATTCTATGTTTAGGAACTCTATTCGTAGATGCTTCTTACATCTTTCTATTTTTTTTTTTCGAATAGGTTAAAGAAACTTGTGACAATTGACTTTTAATTGGTAGAATTCGATATCACCTCCATCACCTTGTGTCGGTCATACCAATGCCTACTCGAATTAGCGTCCCAGCCAGGAAACCTCTCAACCTCGTGGGACGATCCTCTGACCGGTACCTTACACACCAGAACGGTGACAAAATCCTTGTGGGTGTGTGGTCGGACGTTTGGATTCAAACTCGTAAACAACGAAGAGGTTCAGATAAATACATTTTAACATTGAACAAAGAAAGTATATCCTCAACCGGAGGGACCCAGACCTGTCTAATTTTAGACGTGAGGATCGAAATCCGGACTTCACACCGCCCATTCTCTGACTAAAAAAATAGTCTTGACAGAGCAAATGAAACTCAAAGTGTTAGAAGAGGTGTGACGTTTCTCTTCGTTCGGATCTACCATTTCATTAGGACTTTAGGAAACGGGGACACAGAGGAATCCTGGGATCTTCTCGCTCGGGTCTCCGATAAGTCGTGGTTTCCTTTCAGGGAGCTCAGTGAGCTGTGGAGGGACAAACGGTTTTTAGGGTTCTGTTTCCCGTGGTTCGCCATTCACCGCCCCTCCCCCGTGGAGACGAATGTAAAATTCGAAAGATAAGGACACGTCTTAAGCATGGTGTAGTCTTTAAAATTTCGGGTAAAATAGTGGCGATAACTAGGTAGGCCGAGGTCAGACGAGAAAAGGAGACGATTACCGTCTGTCAAGAGAGTAGCAATGATATTTGGTTCCTGTCAGATATGAGTCCACAGACTCTCACCCACTGTAGAGATTTCAACTTTGACATGGGGTCCATAGAAAACAATGGAGACATCCAATATCTCCCATTCAACCAAGTTTTTACAAGCAGATTCACGTAAAAACGATTATTGTCAACTTAGACAAGGACTCGGTGTACGAACATGTCCCATAAAAAAAATATACACTAAAACGATTAAGAGTTTTGTTCGAACTTTTCATAAACAATAGGAGTAGAAACTGTCTTTTCCTGAATCTTTTCAATATGGACAATGGAGTGTCAATGATTCATCGTTCTGAACCCGGGTTCAGACGGACAAGGTCTCGAACGGGAAGACATGGTGTAAAGGAAACATATCCTTAAATTTATGGACCTGTACGGAAAGTGAGAGATCTTACTCCAGTTTCTCCTTCGAAGATACGTAAGATTCTTTATTAGAGTTCTTTTTACGGACCGTCAGGTCACCAAATCTGACGAGCGAAGGTGACATCTCCCGAACCCAAAGTAAGAACCCTTTGATTCTAGGACGTTCGGTGTATCGTACCGGTTTTTATAAAAAAATTAATTTTTATTTATTTCTATTGTTCAGGACTCGACTTGTCTTGTAAACGAAAGTGTTGCACCACAAAGAGAACACGAACATTAAAATCTACGAGGATACCTTATTTATAAGGGTCTATATCTCTTGTACCGTAACCCACTTTCTTGGGAATTCACTATGTCAAACAAAGAATAAAGGTCTCTGTGACTCTCCTTGTTTCTGTAACGAAAGGAACTTCGGGTCTATATGCTTATACATCTCTAAGAACCCCATTCACTGAGTCGACTCCCGACATTTACGAGGTTCAACACCTTCATTCTCTCGATACTTGAACATCCTATAAAAAATGCTAACGTTCTCTTTTACGTATCTAGTTTGATGACATTGGTTTTTAACACAAGAGGGTACCATAAATCGGGAAGTGACTCCAGGACGAGACAACAATCCCCAGACAACAATCCACTGTAAGGATCCAAACGGGTTAGGGGACTCCGACCCACCCTCTCATCTGAGGGGATAGGTACATCTTAGGTCCAAGAAAGGGACTCGAGGTCTTATCTCGGTCCCCACTGGGTCCTTCGTCTGTGAGTTTTCCGTACATTCTACACTGATCTCAGTAGACAACCGAGGGAGAAAATGTGGACGAAACCTATTTTCCTCCAATCGCTCTGTAACCTATGCACCCTATGAATATGAGAGGTGTCCCTTGATCCTGACACGCTCACACCCGTCGTCAGACTCAACGTCAGGAGACTTCTGCTGACTCCGATTAGAAACGGGGACTGTATCCACACGGGTGTCGTCGTCGAGAGGTACTTACTGAAAGAGACTTTTCCGCATTGAATGTACAAGTGTCCCAACCTCGTTGAATGTACAATGATCCAAACCTCCAATCACCATGTCTTGACCGACACTCGACGAGGAACTCATAAAAAAGTTCTTCTTCGGCTTCCCCCAATGTCCATGTTTTTCCGGATGGGTTGGTTCTACGAATAGAATCTCTTTCAACCCCCTCCTCGTCCTCTTTTACTAAGAGAAAGTCCCTTCTCTTCCACCTTCTACCAGTAACAGAGACCCTCACGACGTCTCTCCTGGTCGGAAAGACTCACAGACGAAGCACGTCAAAGGTTGACGAGAGTCTCGGGAAAGGAAAGGTCTACGAGTGTACCACGAAACTCACTCATCCACCGAGACCAAGTCTATCGACCAGGTGTACAGAAACAGAGAACGGGAACAAACTACTGGTGCACATATTATTGAGTATTTTGATCTCAGTAACAACCTAGGGTGACCATATTGAGGAAACCTACTTTCCCTAATCGATCTGTAACCTATACACCCTATGAATATGAGAGGTGTGACTTGATCCTGACACGATCACACCCGGGCACCTGACGTTCCTCCAAGTCGGTCAGGTAGGATTTCCTCTAGTCAGGACCCACAAGTAACCTTCCTGACTACAACTTCGACTTTGAGGTCATGAAACCGGTGGAGTACGCTTCTCGACTGAGTAAACTTTTTTGGGACTACGACCCTCCCTAACCCCTGTCCTCCTCTTCCCCTGTTGTCTCCTACTCTACCAACCTACCGTAGTGGCTGAACTACCTGTACCCAAACCCACCTGAGACCCTCAACCACTACCTGTCCCTCCGGACCGCACGACTCCAAGTACCCCAGCGTTTCTCAGCCTGTGTTGACTCGCTGACTTGACTTGACTCACACCCGTCGTCTGACTCAGCGGCCAGGAAACTTCTGTTTACGCTCCGAGTAGACACGGGGACTGTATTCCACACGGGCGTTGAGGATGGAAACTCTCGTAAAACGAAAGGGGCGGTCCTCCACCGTGATAAGAGGAACCTTAAGGTCGGTCAAGGTCGGTTTTACTCAAGGTTTTCAACTAGAACAATACTTAACCATAATAAAAATGGTAACGAAGTGGTAAATGACTGTGGAGAACCAAAGGTTTATAATACGATTTAGAAACTTATGTCGGCACTTACACTGTATCGGAGAATGGGAACCTTTCGGGTCAAACACTGACTCCCGATGTCTATTGACGTCATATTACACTACAAATGACATTATGAAACTCTAACCCACAAGATTCATATTTCTCCCTCTAATTCTACAAGGTCCATCTCCTTTGTCGTTCATACTTCCATTTTAATGACACTTTCCTTTATTACTCTTTTGTTTGGTAACAGGGACCCATACAGACCACTCCCTACCACATCAGTCTCTTTTTAAACCTTTCAATAACATACAACCCTCCAACCTGGAACAGGAAATTCATCGTCTTTCGTCTAATTTCACAAAAATTCGTTTCACACGGTGCTCTAACCAAAAGAGGTCGTCTATTTAGACCCCCGTCGTACCTTGGATCTAACCTCACTCCTGTCTGAGCCCCGTTCAACCTTGCAACAGTGGAACCACTCCCGTTATTGTCACCCTTTCTCTTTCCTTCTGACTAAGTCCCTTGCCAAATCCCTGTCTTCTCTTTTCTGAAGATAACAAGACGCTAACAGACACCGGAGTCTACTGATCCGTTCACGATCCAAATTGAAAAAGGCAAAAAACAAAACAAAACAAAACAAAAATGAAAAAGGAAAATTCTAGTCCTTTCCAGACGACTTCTCCTTAAGACAAACTTTCGTTCTGAAAGGAAAACAACACGTTCTTTCTTTTGAACTAGGAATTTTTTCTTCCTAGTTGTTTCCAATATCCTTTTGTCCCTTAAAGGGAAAAACAAGACGTGAGAAGAGAGTGGAGGGAAAAGTAAGTACCTGGACTGTATCCTCGTCGCTGTAGAGTGAGTGCTTTTGCATGTTGCGTTCGTCCGTTCTTGACCTCTTCTCGCCCTTCTCCTTCTCCTTCTCGTCTAGTCACTCTCACTTTCACTTCTACTTCTCTTACTCTAGTAAATGTTGGGGTTTTTGGACGGGGACCCGACCCTGCCGTTTCATTCAGGAGGCGACGGGAGAAAGGGGGAAGAGAGTAAAACCGTCGTGTACGTCCGTGACCAGATTATGACAAAAAGAAAACAGACTAAAGAAAATCGGGTAAGGAATGACCAACATATTCGAAGTACCGGATTTATAGTTGATATTGACACTCTAAACACCTTTGATATGGATGGCTCCAGGATTCCGGAAGGTCGCCGTGAAACGACATTCTTTAAACCGCGAAGAGGACCTGTACCTTCGAACTTTGTACTCAGAAAATCTCTTCTCCTATCCTCGTCGGACTCTCCTAGGGATCGGAGGTCTCGATCTCGCTTAGTCTCTTCCTCACCTGTATTTCAGGTCGTACACCGTAAACCGAAGACCGTCGTCACGGTCGGAACCCAACGTGGACTTTGCCAAAGACCTCCGTAAGGTGATAAGCTTGGTACAAGGCAAAAAAGAACGAACGGGAAGGACGGAAAGATTGAGCAACCAGTAAAGAGAGAGAAGACAACGACCATGAGTTATGGTTTCTTTCCCGACTGGCGGAGGAAGAAACCCAGAATTTACCCGGAAACGGAGAACTTTTTTTTTTTTTTTCTCCTTCTGTAAATAGTTCGATAAGAACTCTCTTCCGTAATAGACCCACCATGAGGTCATTCACTTAAGTCGGAACAAAACAAAGATGGAAGTCAAGAGTCATGAACCTCCCTTTAAAATGTCTTATCTTCTGTACGATCTACATCGGTTCTTACCTCTTACACACACTTAAGGAGAAACAGAAGGAGTCTACACGTATAATGACTAAGACCCCGGAAAAGACGGCTTGAGGTCATCAGAGATTCAGAAAGAGTCATGGTGGAGGTCACTTAACCTTAACCGTAGGTCCCGGGTACGGTAGACGGTAGGGACTCGGTATGACAGGTAACGTAGTCGGAGGGAGGAACCAGAGAAAGTATAGGAACGAACATGGACTACTTGTCAGAAGAGGAAATGAAGATTTCTACTGTGACTGAACGGTAGCCATTACGAATGTGTACGACCACCACCCCCAACGTATCCTCCATTCACTACTCAATCTCAACACCAGAACTGTGTCTAAAACAGACCTAGTTCCAAAGTATTTGGAAGGGTCACTCCGTCTGCATGTCACGACGAAACTTCATTGACGGAGAACAGTCAGTATCGGTCAACAGATGTCTGTCCTTGGAGTTTTCTTTAGGACGGAAATCCACCTCGGAAAACGTTTCCTAATCCCTTCCAAAGACTCGTCCTACCCCAATCACGACACACAGGTCAGTCAGGATAAAGTACGACAGGAGAACGAAGAGAGGAGGGTCCTTACCGCGGTACGAGTGCCGTACTCCACAGACCCGTAGGGTTTATGACGGGTGAAACGATTACACTGTGTCTAACTTCTGCGCCAGAGGACATTCATTAATAAATAACAAGGGCTCCGGTCCCGCTGTCAAGTGACAGGGTCATAACAGCACACAGGTCCGGATTCCCGTCGTCCAACACCATGTATGTCTGATGATGTCAGGATATCAATAACGAAAGAGTCCCCTACCTAATCGGTCCTCATGACTAAGAAAGGGGGAACTCTTCTCGAGACACGACTCATATTTTGACGAAAATTGACCCAAGACACTTGAGGACCCATACGTTCTAAAACTCACTTACTCACATACACATAAAAGACTTAACTAAAATGACACAATTCTTGACGTCTATGTTTCCTTCTTTATTTTCACTAGAACCGTTCGAATAAAGACTCCACTGTCCCGTCTATGTGTCGTTGTGCCGTCGTTTTACGGAGAGTCCCTTTTTCGGTTCGAGTCGCACACGGGTCCTTACACCACCACTTCGAGGGTCCTTGGAGTCCGAAGGACCGGTGGACCGGTACCATCTAAAAAGGTAGAAGGAGTGTCAAAAGGAAGAAAAAGAAAAAAACAGTATAAAAGTGACAGTCATCCAATCTGACAATCCTTTTCTTAAAATGGTGAGGTGAAACGATTCAAAGTCCGTCACGGAGAATCGTATAGTGTGATGAGACGACGGACCAGTCGATTGACTAGACCGAGGTGGAGACCCCAAGTTTAGGAGGTACCATTTCGGTTCATCTTCACTGGATTTCCCAAGGTGTTAGGGACTGAATTGGGGTCCCTTAAGGTCCCTGAGAAGGTAACTCAAAGAACTCACACCATTCGAAACCCCTGAGGAAAAACGACAAAACAGAGACACGTAAATATTCAGTCTTAGTATGTCAAGGAGACTAGTCTTAATTTTATATAGTCTAATAGGTCAATCGGAGAAAAGTAAAAACGGGAAGTGAGACAAATCTCCTTTAATTTTATCATTACTTTAAAGTATCTTAGTATTATGACGTAAAACTTACGACAGTGTAAAAATCTAAACAAAAGATCGACGTATATTGATTATTCATCTAGTACTGACCCGTCTTTCCCCCCGTATAAAAGAATTTATACAGGACATCTAACGGACTCAACTAAATAATGAACTATGGAACTTTAACATTACATTATGGAATGTAATAAAATCCGAATGTTAGTCCAAGTTGACGTTTTTGTACAAAATTAATTAAAATAAGGTACATAAATAAAAAGGATTCGTAATGGGGGTTTAGAATTTACAATTCATCTTCGTCCGTTATTCAGAAGGAACGGACTCACGACAAAAATTTCTGGTACACTACGTCGGAGTGATTAAAATTCCAACCGAATACTAAAATAATAGTGTAAAGTGCTTTCTTTCCACTGTTGTAAAAATAATGAAAACTAGTCCGAGCCTATTTTGTCGTAAAGACTTAATAAAGTATGACTCACCATCCAAAAAAAAATTACATCAAAAAATAGGACAATCTTAAGACAAATCTTCAAAACAAAAATGTAAGTATTTATTTTCTACACGAAAAACGAAACGAAAGTCTGTGAACAGTCTAAATCCTTAGTTTTGGTATAAATACAGTATTTCAGTTAGACTAATGTACGATGTAAGAGAAGACAGTAAACTTTGATACACCTCTAATGAAGGAGTATCTTTCCATGAAGAGACTCTTCTGAGAGATCAATTATCGGGTATACTAAGGAACTAAATCATACTGTTTCATCTTTTGAGTTATAAAAATAAGACGTAAAATGATAAAGGAAAAAGGATAATTATGAAAGAAACTAGAACAATGAAACAAGTTTTTGAATGAAAAAAACCTCTATGCAACTATAGTATAATCAAAGTCCACATATTGTCACTAAGTTTTAAAATATCTAACACGAGGTAAATTCCAATATTTTATGATCCTTTAAGGGATCGTCAGGTCACCGACCCCGAAGGACGAAAGTGACGTTCTCCCGGGTCTAAACCGGGGACCAGACCCTTGATTCTAGAAGGTTCAGTGTGTCCTTTTTTTTTTTTTGAATATTTTATAACCGCTATAAGGAACATGACGTGTTGTATAGGAACATCGAATAAATAAAATATGTAACATCAAACATGGAGAATTAGGGGACAGGAATGGAACGGTGAGGGTAGCGGGGACGGGAACGGAAAGGGGTGACCATTGGTGTTCAAGAGATATAGACACTTAGACAAAGACAAAACAATATAAGTAAACAACCAAAATAAAAAATCCAAGGTGTATACTCCCTATTATATATCATAAACAGAAAAAGACGGAGTCAATAAAGTGATTCGTATTACGGGAGGCCCAGGCAGTACAACAAGTATATTGTGTTAAAGTAAGAAAAAATACCGACTCATCATAAGGTAGTACACGTACACACACGTACATATAGATAGATAGATATATATGGTGAAGAAACCCCGAAGGGACCATCGTGTCTACCATTTCTTAGACGGACGTTACGTCCTCTGGACCGAAGTTACAGACCCAGTCCTTCTAGGGAACCTCTTCCATTACCGTTGGGTCAGGTCATAAGAACGGACCTCTTACGGTACCTGTCTCTTCGGACCGTCGATGTCAGGTGTCCCAGCGTTTCTCAACGTGTGCTGACTCGTTGATTGTGTGTGAGTGTGCGTGAGGTAGAGGAAATAAGTAAACAACTACCTGTAATTCCAACGAAGGGACAGAACTGATAACATTTCTTCCGACGATACTTACAACCCTCATGTACATAGAAAAGTTTAATCATAAAAACAAAAGAAGACAACATATGGCCCCTCACCTTAACGACCTAGTATACGATCAAGACAAAAATCAAAAAATTCCTTGGAGGTATGATAAGAGGTATCACCGACGTGGTCAAATGTGAGGGTGATTGTCACATTCCCATAGTAAAAACATGCAAAAGTAGTCATAAACAATAGACACCACAAAAACTACTGTCGATAAGACTGTCCACACTCCACTATGGAGAAACACCAAAACCAAACGTAAAGAGACTGTCAACCACTATAACTCGTAGAAAAGTACACGGACAATCGGTAGACATACAGAAGAAACCTTTTTATGGATAAGTCTAATAGACGGGTAAAAAATTAGTCCAACAAAAAAATAAAAAAACCAAAGATAATTCAACATACTCAACAAATGCATAAAACTTATCATTGGGAAATCGTCAGTATAATAAATATTTGTAAAAGAGGACAAGTCATCAAAAGTATGAATTACAGATAAACAAAACTTAAGACCATACCTGTACAACTAAGATCAACATTAATTTGAAACACAGAACGCAAAGACGGTGAAAACACAATAAACTCGGTGTATTTGAGTTATAATGTAACATTGGAATAACTAGTGAGGGTAAACGAAAAACTTTAAGGACAACAGACTGTCGAACAAACAAGATGACATTATCTGGTAAGGGGTCAATAGTTTATAACCGTCGTCTACACCCGAGAAAAAATGGGATCAACAGTTGTAAGTAGGAATATATGCCCACTCGAGAAATGTGAGTCACATAATTAACTAGATAGATAAAGATAAGTTGAGGAACAAAAGAACAATCTAAAGAGTGTTTCTAATATATCATTTAAACTTAGATAAGGAAAGTATGTCCGCAAAAAGATTGTAAAGATTGAAATTACAAAGTAGATTGTCAAATAAAGACGATGATTAAAGACAATAGACAATAATTATACACAGTAAGACAACTCAATAAATATCCTCCACTAATATAACTACTAGACTTTGTCATTTAAGATATGTAGACTGAGTATTACTAAGTCATTTGATTCACAAATTAGAATATAGTTATAAGAATAGTGGAACAAATGTTTTTCACCGAAAAGACGAAAGTCTTAGGGTAATAGAGGAAAAAAAGGAGAAAATTTTTTAACATCAACTGAATTTTATAATATAAAAGTACGTATGTTACATCACTGAGTTTTAAAAATTTCTAACAAGAGGCAAATATCAATGAAATTTTATAACCGAGTTAAGGGACACAACACAGGAACATCGAATGAGTAAAATATGTATCATCGAAAGGGGGGGTAATGCAGAACAGTACAACAAAGATGGGTTCCTGAAACAACTACCTCAGGGAATTCAAGAAATACAAAAGTAGACAAGGGGAAGTTCCCATTTCCACCAAGTTTTGGTGTAAGGATTGTCACGTCGGAGACCTCCTCGGCGGACAGTCCCAGGTCTAGCATCGAGGCGGTGAATGAAGGACCGATCCCCTGTGTCCCGTTCAAGACAGGAAATCACGGAACCAAAGGAAATAGACAGCTTACGCCCACAATTATCATATAGATGTAGTCTCTCAACAGAATTTACTCTATTATATATATAATTTACTTTATTATGTCCATTTCACGACATCGTACGGACTGGTGTTACATCTTACATAGTCACTCTTTCGTATTCGACGATAGTAGCAGTCGAAGTGAACACCCGAGGAGATGTCTCAGGTTCCACACTCTAGGTTTCAGTGGAAATAGAAAGTAAACCTCAAATCAGAAGGATAACGATCGATGGTATATGGCCTACGAACCATATACGCTCCGTTTACCCTCTAAAAATGTGAGTAAATTAGAAGTCTCGTTAGTCACTCCATCTTCTAGTGGGTGCGAAAGTCTTGTCCTTTTTACTCCATGCAGAGATTTCCAGTACATGGTATTCTTTTCTTTCGGTCCCCAGTTAGTGCACAGATAAGATGGTGTCAGAAAAGAGAAGGGTATTAGGACCTGACGGAATAAAATTTAATGGGGGTATCTACAAAAACTCAACTAGTAATTCTTTTCTTTTTTTAAAAAAGGTCTTATCATAACCGTCCAAGTACTAAGTTTTATAATAGGTATAACAAAAGCTATGAATAGAGGAACAAGTCTACAGATCCAAATAGTCAAAGAGAGTATAATAATAACGGTGTAGAAACTACGTCACATAGTAAAAGTGGGTATTACTGGAGGGAACATCCAGTAAACACATCGTAAACATCAAAGTGAAGATAGAGTCATAGTGAAAGAGAAAAGTAGTAGAGGGGAGGGGAAAGAAAGGGGTCCCTAATCAGGAGGAAAAATTCATAGAATCCAATTGAGAGACCGAAGGAAAGTCTGAAAAGTCATTGTCTGTCAATGTCTGTAGAACTGAGGGTGTCCTAGCACTGTCTGAAAATAGAGTCCGTAGAGTGATGATTATCCGTAGTGAATAAAAAATTTATTCAAATAAAAATTAACTTCCTATTAACGAAATGCTATGACATAACCAAAGACGGTGTGTACTTGTACTTAGTCGATGTCCATATTAGTTAATTAACAATTTAACTTCAATGAAGATAATAAGACATCTCATACACGTTAAAAAGAAGTAAAGGGTAACCATCTTATAAAAAATAATTTGAACCTAAAGTACACACCAAAAACCTAAACCCAAAAAAAAATTCGTAGATTTGATCTGTAGAATTCCTAAACCCCGGTACTCCTTCTCTCGGGGACTTTTAGATTGAGGCACGGGAAGGTAGGATACTCCTTCTTACACGAAAAGGTCGACACGAAGGTAGACACACATACGGAAGAGGTGAAACAACACAGAAGAGAAATTCGGAATCGAGTGTCACTTTCGTTGAGATCGAGAACGGGACATACTGGAAAAAGTCATAAGTCTCGGACGGAAGTACGTCAAGTCGGAGAGTCCCAGGGTTAAAGATTATAGTCCCTTCCTACCATCCGTCCACGTCGACCCAGTCCACGGTAGGCACCACGTCAGTCGACAGCGAAGTCATTGACCGTCGTTTTCGTCGAGGAACAATCTGGTCCTAACGAGGAAGGTCTCGTGGACCTTTCCGCACACGGGACACCCTCACCCGTCCCTCGCCCGGTGACCGTGTCGAGGGTATGACCGAAAGGAACAGAAACAAAATCTAGTAAGACAAATTCGAAAAGAAACCGTAAAAATCGTCCTCCCTAAGTCATGACAATAAATTCAATGTCATCAAAAAATAAAAAAATTGAATTTACTTCCTAAACTCCATACTTAAGTAATAAAATTAGTAAGGTAACAAGGTTTAAATGTTCAGTATTCAACTTGCTTTCTGTCGATTCTTTCTCGGGATACCTTGAACAGTGTTCTATAAAGAGTAAATCCACCAACCAGTGTTAACTGGTTTTAAGTGATCCATATTCAGATGATTTGGATTATTTGATTATCGTAGTCCAAGTCTATAGTAGTAGAACAAATACTGTTATAGTACTCTCTATGTAAAAGTACCTAAGATCCCTGTAACGGACACTCGTTAGCGAAAAGATTTTGGTACTATAGGACACAGATATCGAAAATCACATAACCGACAAGGTAGTTTTTATCCTTAAGTCACTAGGTCACCGAATCCTTAGGCACGAGGGTTACGTCCCCCGAGTCCAAGTTAGGGACCAGTCCCTTGATCTAGGGAGTGCCACGTTGATTTCTAGGGAGTGCGACATCACTTCCAGGTTTTGGGGTACACCGTGTCGATTCTGGGCTACGGTTTATACTTATACAAAAATTTTTCTAAAGTCGATTAAATTCCGTTAATCGTTCCTTCCTTTTCTACTAATCGACTTACGGACATGTGGTCCGTGTCTCAATTCGTGAATATATAACAGAGTAAACGATAATTATAAAGAAGTGGGTAGAATCTGAAGTCGAAAGAGATATACTATAAAGAAGATAAGAACAGCACAAATCTCTCACAAGATGAACTACTCTTTATACTTTCGAATATTCTTAGTTCATCAACAAGGAAAAGTGACGGTAGAATGAAGTGTCGTCGCTGGACAGGGTAGACACCGTGTATCGGGAAACAAGTGGAAGGTCTGTGGTAAGAATGTTCAAAGTCAACAAGAAAGGGATCAAAACATAGACAGGACAGAAACGTGTACAGACTGGGGAAGGAGACCTCGACACCATCACAGACATCTACAGAAAGGGAAAAGCACAAGTAATCTTAACTTGACAGTCTTAATAGGAGGATAACAGAAGTCACAAATAACTCGGTAGAATAGAAAGTCTGAGAAACCGGTACTATAAAGTGACAAAAAAAAAAAGGGGAGACTTAAAAAACTTTATGTACATAGTCTGGAGTCCATCTCCATAAACTGTTACAGATCACAAGAGAACCCGGAAGGGACAATAGAGTCGACCATTTCTTATACGGACGTTACGTCCTTTGGGACCAAGTTAAGGACCCAACCCTTCTAAGGGGACTTCTTTCCTATCCGATGGGTGAGTTCATAAGAACTCAAAGGGACCATCGAGTCTACCATTTCTTAGGTGGACGCTACGCTCTCTGGACCCAAACTAGGGACCCTACCTTTCTAAAGGGACCTCCTCCCGTACCGTTGGGTGAGGTAATAAGAACGGACCTTTTAGGGGTACCTATCTCTTCGGACCGTCCGATGTCAGGTACCCCAGAGTCTCAGTCTGTACTGACTCACTGATTCGTGTCGTAAGAGAAAGAGAAGATAATACTTGAAATTTTGTCATTCCAGTGAAAAGGGTTATTAAGGAAATAAAGCATGGTATGATTGAAAAGGAAACTCTCATAGTCCAGAGTCAAGACTCTCCTCAAACTAATATAAACTAGGTTGAAAATAAAACGTTGTTTCGTTCACTTCACTTCAGCGAGTCAGCACAGGCTGAGACGCTTGGGTCCAGAGGGTGTAACGTCCGTCTGTGAAATGGCTGACTCGGTGGTCTCTTCGGGCGTTGTTTCGCTTGTAACACCATTTAAAACGCTACTTTCCCCAAACAGGTGTCGGTCAGGTCTCGGTTTTAAGGGTAAACCCCGTCCGTCTACAGAATCCTGTCCGTGAGTCCCCCTAGGATTACTCCCTATACAACATTGTGGGTCATGAGTCACCTGAGTCACCTTAGACTAACGACTAGTAAAGAGCAGGCCGTCACACCCGGTTCGACTTTGACGTCTTCCGCAGCCTTGCTACCGTCGGACTGTGACTCCACTCACAAAGACATCGTAGCCCACATTGCAGTTCGGTGTCTCAGGGAGTACCACGTCCTCCCTCACTCTCTGCCGGGGACCAAGTGACATCGTCCTTCACATCCCACTGTCATAGAGATTAGACGAGAACTGAACTTTTCGGATTAAATAAACACTATAATGTACACAGTCTGAAGTTTAGACACAGAATTCTGTCCAATATAAGAGGGAAACTTTAAAACTTCACCGTTCGTCTTCATGGGACACAGAACAGGACGGGAGCCCTAAGTATTCGATTCTCCAACTTTTAGACACAGTATACAATCTAGAGGAAACTCCTCTCGTAGACTACTCGAACGAGTACCGCATCCCTCCGTAGAACAACCAGAACCCTACCAATAGGGATTGTCGTCTAAAGTCTCTACTCCTCACCATACATACACGCGATACCATCGACGAAGGATACCAGTCACCACAAGTAACAAGGAAATCGTCGTTTCGGGAAAAGTTTGACACTGTATCTTGAGGTTATGTGTCCTTTCCGTCTTGAGGAGACCTACACCTCTTCGAGTCAGGAGAACCGGAAATAGGGGATATCACAGGAGAATCCATCTTTGGATCTCAAGAACCCTGGGTAAACTTTTAGTACAGAATTCGGAAAGAGTCGACCTCAAGGAGTAGAATTTGAGGCCTTCACTAAACTTATGTGTTAAAAGAGTCTATAGGGGTTCCTAACCAGTATTAACCATGGTAACCCGTCATCTCGTCTTGGGGTCAACTCTTTCCGACAAAATCTACTTACCGTACCTTAGTCCGGTCCCACTCGAGTCCATGGGTCTCCGACCAGATTTATAAAGAGGGTCCTCAACATGAATTACCTTAGGAAGAAGGGAAAATCCTTCTCATACTTCTGAGGTCACCCTTGCAACACTTATTCTTCTGCATGCTCCTAGACTTTTCTGTTCCTGAGGAGATCACAAACCCCTACACAGAGTCGGCACCCGGAACGGGTCCGAAGGGATTCTAGACGAAAAAGATAAAGAGGGTTAGTTTACGAGGATTTCTGAGAAACGATGAATCAGAATGCCTGATCGCACGTAGAACATCTTTGTTCCGTACGACCGTCTAGCGTCCCAACTCTACACAAAATAGAAACAAAAAATGACTTCTTCTAAGACAACCTTTTATTTTGGTCGGGAACAAGACTTACACAGAAGAACACTTTGTTTTTAGTACTTGATTAAGTCAGGAGATCAAATATTGTGGAGGAATGAAGAAAGAGTGTTTGAACTCTTCGTTGATTTAATTACTCGTGGATAAGACAATTGCATATAATACGATCCACTAAGACTGGACTGGAACAAGGGGTGGGCGTAAACGACGAAGGAAAGGTTTACTCGTAGTGGGGTCCTTTCGGGACGGGAATCAACTCGGTCGGTAAGTACGTATATGACATGATCCCTTTCTACCCCTCTCACTCGGTCCTGGAGACGACTCCTGTTTCGGTACGGTGGTTCCAACGGAAAATTAAACGTATCTCCCTCCCGAACCCGAACCTTACCAGGACGTCGGGGCGGGGAGAGGTGCGGAGTCGTCGGACCGTGTGTCACTTTGGTCTTCGTCGTCACTGGCGGACGAACGACGAAGTCTTGCTCTCAAACCACTAGGGCAGCCGGAAACAGAGGAGGTTCTAGGGACGAACTGACACTTCACCGAGGTTCGGGTCTTACCAGAGGTTCGGGGTTCTCGGTGCCAAACCCACCTGAGCTCGTCGACGGAGTCCTAGACTTAGTCCATAGGGTTCACCTCTCTTGATCCCCTCAGTCCCCCGGGACTAGACGGGTGTCCGTGTCAGTAGACTTACCGTCCCGGACCAGACTGTCCTAGGGTCTCTCCGAGGGAAACGGGGAGTCGTGGGTCTTGAAGTCAAGTGAACAGTATATAGGTGACCCCTTCTAGGGTCGAGGTCTCGGCCGGAGACGGAGTGTGAGTAGACATGGGACAAGAGGTACTCATCCCAAAGGTGTGTCGAACGGCGACACCAGGAAGGGAGACAATGAAAGGAAGGGCCAAGTCGGATAGGGGACCCGTTGAGAAGTGTGTAAGTACACATGAAACCGAGGAGGTCAACAAACTTTGGGGTAAACCTGTTGGAGAGGTCCCGGACTCGAAGATTTCGTCTCTTTCATCTATTAATTTGGATTAGTTCGGTTGATTTTCGCAACTAATGACTTTTGTCCGGGTTTCACGGTCCTCGGTAATGGTAAAACCCTTCTCTAAATTTCGGACCTTTTGCCCTTTGTGCCCGTGTACAGGGAGGTCGTAACGTCACTCCGGAGGGGTCTTGTAAGGACGACAGTGTCAGGAGCTCGGGGGAGAAGTCCTCCCCATGGACCCTGAGGTGCCAGTTTGGGTTCTCGGGAGAAAAAAAAAAGAAAAAAAAACACGAAATGTCACACTTCCCGGTCACCCTGGTCTAAGGTTCCTCAGGACGGGAGTCGGAACGGGTCTACTGACGTCAGTAGGAACTTGAAACTCCTCTCGTAGACTACTCGACGTAATCTTTTGGATCCCGAAGAGACAGTGACGTCTCCGAAGACAAATAGAGAAGGTAAATAGGTTTATAGAGAGACAATCACGGAACGTACACGGTCCGCGTCGATCCAAATATTTAGATCTCTTAACTCACCTCCACCCTCCCACCCTCGTCTGGGTCTCCATTCCGCCAGGTCAGTGTGGACCCGGTCGTCCTTAACGACCCACCGGTCGAATAGGTCGGGACTCCCCGGTGTATCGATGACGCCACCCTGGTCGTTTAAACCTAGTCTTCGCTAAGAGGGGTCTCCCCTGAGACTTCAGACGAAAAAACAACAAGTCAACGAGTCAGCACAGACGGAGAAACCAGAAACCCCCAAACGATATCCTTCTTGTCCCAAAGCCGACTTGGGGGACTGGTCCGTCCCCTCTTACTCTCCTCGAGAAAGACCCAAATCTAGTCAGCAAGAATTAGAATAATCCTAGTATCAAAGAAGCCTTTATATTTCTATGGACATCTGAAAGAGGAGTCACGACACGACACGAATAGCGAGTCAGTACAGGCTGAGACACTGGGGCTCCTGACATCGGGTGGTCCGAGGAGACAGGTACCCCTAAGAGGTCCGTTCTTATGACGTCACCCAACGGTACGAAAGGACGTCCCTAGAAGGGTTGGGTCCCTAGTTTGTGTCCAGAGAGCGTGACGTCCATCTAAGAAATGGTGGACCATCCGATGATCAGGTACCCCAGCGTTTCTCAGCCTGTGCTGACTCGCTGAAGTGAAAGTGAGAGATGGTGACCTCGGTGGTCCCTTCGAAAGAGGAATCACAGTCGATGCTTGACCGTGAACGGTACCCGTGAACAGTAGATGGATAGATGGAGATGTTGCTGATTCAGTAGACGACGACTTCGACGACTGGAAGGGATGGTGGACGTCTCTACTCCGTGAAACACGAAACCATCTTCTCCCCACCTTTGACCGTCCTATCCAGAAGTCTATAAAAGTCCCCGACTAAAATACTCGGGTCAAGAACTTAGCGGGGTATAGATCTTTTTGTGATTTTAGGCAGTACTACTGCTAACAAAGAGTACTGATCGTCTTCGGAGTGCTCTGGTTGTCTTTGGACTTTTTTATGCACGAACTACCGTACATAAGTGGTTTTAGTGTATATATGACAGGAATGGGGATTTGAGAACCCTCGTCAAAGAGTCTCGATAGACTCCACGACAGAGGGTCCGATGTCAGGAGTAAAACGGGGTTTCTTTTAAATTGAACGTTGAGTGTGTAATACGTAAAAAAAATTCAGTCGTAATGTTTTTGTCACCTTCGAGTCTCAGAATTGGTGATTTGACGGTCCCTTCAGGGACGCATTTGTAGAACATATCAATTAGGGGTATTCACGTAGGAACCAAGGACTCAGAAAACTCTTAGAGAGGGAATTTGGACCTCAGACTCGGAGACGGTCCCGTGACGGAACGGTCCTTGTCTACTGAGTCGAGTGAGAAGTTCCTCCTTTCGAGGAGGTAGTCTCTCCGACGTCCAGAGATGGACGGGGAAGGTCGGGACCCGTCCTTAGACCCTAACTGGAGGCCTAACCACGACGACTGGGGACTCCGACTACCCTACTTTGAGGGTCTTCGTTCTCCTGAAGACTTTCGTTCAGGGATGAAGACTTTCCTTTCGGTTATTTATTCAGACACAGGTCGGAGTGGATAGTAGATAAAGGAGGTGAAGGGAGACCAGGGGAGTGACCCAGTCGAACACGACCTTCCGAGGTACGTCCCTCGTGGGATTTCCATTGGGTACACAACCTTTCACTTCCCGTATGCTTCCACTCCAAAAGTAGAAGGGAGACGTAAACAAATGAAAAAAAAAAATTAGGAACTCTATTGAGAAAGGGAAGTAAGAAGGTCAGAACGGACCGTCGTCGGAGTGGAGTTGTAAGAGAACCATCCTAACCCGGATACTGGAGAGGAGTGGGTGAGGGGAAGGGAGCTAGTCGGTCTGCCTGAAAGTAACGTTTAACCGGGACCGGAGGGGAGAAGACCCTCGGACGAGGTGAACGACCGAAAGAGTAGATGTGTTTATTCCACGGACGTCCGAAAAAATAGATGTGTTTTTTCTGTGTAGGGTCACCCCGGGAAGATAGACGGTCAACCGAAATATAAGAGGACGAAGGTCAGACTTGTAGTCGAAGGAAGAAAACGAACACAGGGGTCCCCACCGTCGTCACAGTCGCCCTTGAGGGTCTCGACTGTCTACTGTCCTCCCCTACTTCCCGTCGGGGGTCGAAGGTTCCCGACGTGAACGTCGGAGGACTGAGGCCCTGTGTACGACCAACGGGAGGTGTGTAAGTCCGTACGTCCAATTAGATGGCGACCTTACTCGACCCCGAGTCCCTTATAACCCTGAGATCAGTAACTCCTCACGTGTCAGATTTCGTCAACCCGTTCCTCGGTCTTGACTGTGTCTGCTCGACATTGGGAGATCCGGACCGGGTCGAAAGGTTGAACCAGCTTCCAGACGAAGGGAGTGTGAGGACTCGACACGGAGGTCGGAGTCGACAAGGGTTGGTTCCTCCCCCTTTCCTTCCCCGACACACCCTCCGGACCCGGGAAATAAAGTGTTCCTGCGTCCCCGACCCCTCTTGAAACCCGTGGGGAGAACTGGATAGACGGAAACCTCTGACTTCAGGGGAACTCTCCACAACTGATCTACTCTTGTGAAGAACTTATATCGGAACCTCCTCTCCCTCGGTATCTCTCCTTCTCCGAGGACCACTATTCACCGGGGACAACGGTTTCCCAGGATAGGATGGAGTGGAGACATAGACCCTAAGACTCATGACGGGGTGAGTACGTAACTTCTGGTGACGGCTTTCCCCGGGTCGGGTCTGTCCTAGGTCAGAGGGAAGGTATAGTGTAGTGGCACCGTTGGTAGTGGATTCTCCAGGTTCACGACTATCTCCTGGTTGGGTACTCCTGTCCCTTTATACGGGACAATTGAGGTCCTTGAGACCCCCGACCTATTATGAGTCGGAGGGTCCCAACCCGTCCTTCTACCCTTATTACCGGGGGAGAGGGGAGAGGTCGTCAAAAGACGGAGTGTACCTCTTTGAACTCGGACCCGAATCGTCTGGGAATGTCTAGACTAGGGAAGTATGACCCTCTCCGTGTCGACCCTAGGTCGATGGGTCCCAGACTTTCGATGGAGGACATGAACCAAGTCGAGACTAATCTTGGGACTTCTTAGACCTGTTTCCTTGGGACCTGAAAGCTGAGAGAGACACTGGGTCGTAAAAGGACGGGACCCAAGACTCCTTCGGATAGCGGGAGATGAGGGGTGGGATCGTGGAAGACTACAGTCTCCGTTCACTCCGGTCCAGTCTCCGTGGCCCACAGATAAAGGACAGTGACGTGGACGAGGTCGAGACACAGGGGAGCCCGAACTCTACAACGACAACGGTACGGTTGTTGTTGTAAGTGAGAGTCTCCCCGGTAATGACCTGACGTCCGGAGAAACACGGTTGGAGTTATAGTGTCATACTGTCGGAATCAAATGCGTAGACGCACCAGGTTATACCCTTGGAGACAAACGTCGGGAGGGGACCCAGAGGGTCCTGGTCGGAAGTGAGCGAGTCCGAGGAGCTCATGTATTAGTCTCTACAGACGCTGGTCCTCATCGGTAGTCCGACGAAACGAGTCTCCATTGACAGGTGTCGGGTCCCTGTGGTCGGAAAGGACCAGGGACACTGGCTGGGATTGGACAGTCATGGCGACACGGGACTGTGACAGGGAAGAAAAAGGGGATACAGTACTGGAAAAAACTGAATTGGTACCTCACTGGAAGGGAATTAGAACTGAGATCTCGACCAATGAAGGACGTCACCAGAAGAGAGGAAAGGAAGGATGATCAGGAGAACGTCCAGAAGGATCATCGGGTCTTGGTGGTGGGCCACTCTTCGATCGAGGGGCGTGGGGCGTAGGGCGGCGGAAGACAGGTTCATTCGTTGTTTCGTCGCCTGTTTCCTCCTCTCTCGGAGGACCTACGGAAGACACCTTTGTCCCGGTGTCGCAACTTTGGGAGGGCGTCTGTACGGTGTCGAAGGCGGCGAAGGTTCTCCGCACGATGGTCCTCCGTAACGGGAGGTTGTCTTGTCGTTCTCACGTCGGGTCCCCTCTTGATGACGTTCCATACCCCGCCCCGACGACGTCCCGGACCCGTCCTACGACGGTCGTCGACGACGTCCCGACCTCCCCACGACTGTAGGTCCACGGAGGTCATCCACGCCCCTCCCTCTATGGTTTCGGCCTCTCTCTCCTCAGTGACAAGCCTAACGGGACTCTTCGACTCAATGTCAGGTCGTGGCCGACCGGGGAGGACTTGACCGACCAGGACTTGAACGGCCGAGAGAAAAGTGGGTTGACTAGGATGAGTTGTGAAACGTGGTGTGCCGAGTCACGTCGGACCAACACTCCCCTCTGTCCTTTGGTCAGGGTCCGGAACGGACGTCCGGTTGTTTGAGGTCGGGGCTGGGACAAGAGACGTTCCGACGTCGCCACCGAAGAGACGGACCGTGAGTCGGTCAACCAGAGTCCACTCTGTCACTGGGGGTCGGACGTCGAGACTTGGGGAGGAGACACGAGGAAGTTGAGGTTCGGGAAGGAGGGTAACCGGGGTATTCAAGTCTCGGGGTGAGGTGGACGGGGGATCGGGACTCGGAACGGGTGAGTGATTACGGGTCGAGACTCGGGGTGGGAAACTGTCCGGAGGTTTCGACTCGACAAAAGTGGTTGGAAGGGTTGGAGATAGTTGTGGGGTTGGAGAGTTGGAACAGCCCGACTGGGAATCGGAACTCCAGATGGGAGGAAGGGGCACGGGGTGGGGCAGTCCTAAAGGCGATTGGGATTGAGGGGTGGGGGTGGGGGTGACATTTCGTCAAGGACACGGAGAGGTCCGCCGTCTCTACCCCCTCAAAGTCCAGCACTGTAGGTGCGTGTCCTACGAGAAGGGAACCCCGTCCTCGTCCCTGAAGCGTCTCCTGGACAGGGGGTCGTGCACACAGTGGCGTGAAGGGGTCTGTCGAGACGAGACGAGGGTCCGGATCCGGTGGACTGGTAGGGTCTCCTGTTCGGCGAAGGGTGAGGTGAGGACCACTAGTAGTGGGGAGGTCGGTGGGGGGTCTTTTTGCACTCGCACACGGGTGTGGACGGACGAGGCCCACCACCGACTCCGGTCACTCTGTCCGTCGGTCGGGGGTGGGCTCAGGTCTTAAGTGTCCCGAGGGGTAGGGAGTAAGAAGAAAGTGAAAGAGAAGGTCTCCTTTGGGACAGGGTGGAAGAGGACGGTTCCGTCACTGACGAAGTTTCACTGACTCCCGGACGTGAAGACACTCCACCCCGGGACCTCACGAGGTTCCAGGTCGGGAGGGAATCTTGACGTCCGGAGGAGGACGGACCTGTCTCCCCCCAGTCGTCGACTTAGACCGACCTCGATCTGGACGACCCCGGGTCCGACGACCTGGGGAGAATCGAGGTGTATTACGACTTTAGGTCCTACCGTCGACCTTAGGAGGTTCAGGGGCACTGTACGGGGAACAAAGAGTAGCGGAACATACAAGAGACCCTTGATCGACCGACCCTTGGTCGCCGGGTCACTTCAGGCTGAGTCGGGTATCGAGGTGAAGTGAAAAAAAAAAGGGGTTATAAATAAATACCGACGTAGACCGGAATCAACACCTGACACCGTAGATCAAGGAACTGGTCCCCAACTTAGGACCGGGGGACGTAACCCTTGTGCCTCAGAATCGGTGACCTGTTGGTCCCTTCAGGGGGTGAATTGTGAAAAACGGAGGTACTTACCCCCTGCTTCCGTTCCCCTCTTACTTATCAGGGTAGAGAAGAATATCGACTTTGTTAGGTCGAGTCCGGTGAGACGTCCCACGTCGGTCCGGACGGACCGTCCCTGGGGGTCCACAGTACCCCGACACCGAGTCGGGGCGATGGTTCTCACGACGGTTCGGAGCCGGGGACTGTCGACGGAGGTCGACTTACCCTTGGAGGTAAAGTTGTCCCGTCGTGGTTCCCGGTGGTCCTCGGGGGACGTACCCTGAGACCGACCCCGACGAAGAGGAGGTGAGACGGGACGAGAACCAGGACGAGTGGATCGATCCGGTCCGACTCAGTCCATCGTCGTCCGTCCTTCTGGGAAATCCGGGACCTTCAACGGTCCGGGTGACGGTCGAGACTAAGGACACTGACATAGAAATCACTTTCCCTAAATAGTTCTGACGTCGAGACACGATCTCCAAGGGTCCCGGATCCGGACTTGTACTACGGGAGGTTCCCCCGTCCGACCTCAAAACAGACTATCTTGTTTAGAGGATAGACTAGGGGTAGTTCATACTCCTGGGGTTTCAGGACGTCCTCGTCAAAGAAATAGACATTTTACACGGGTCAGGACCCTGAAGTGACTATCAGGTCACCAATTGTGAGACAGGAAGGTCACGTCCCCCACGTTCACACTAGGCACCAACCCTTTGATTCTAAGGTGTACGGAGACACACCGGTTTTTTTGGTCGTCTTCGGTTTTTTCTTTACGAGCAGGGACAGGTGAAAAGGGACTGGGAGGGGTCTGAAACTGTGTTTCTCCCCCGACCTTAACCCCAAGGGGCCTAAAGGACTTCACTGGAGTCGGGGAAATAGAGTTTCCCACACTTAGTTAGGGGAAATGGGAACAAGAGTTGAGTCGAAACTTTGGTTTAAGTTTATTTGAACTCGAGGTAAACACGATACCTATAAAGGTCCTTTTCTTTTAACCCTTCTTCAATGAAAAAGACTTTCTCTAAACGAATAAGTTTGACCAGTGATCCCGTCGTTGAGACTCGAATCCCCTTTTCCTCCCCCTTACCTGATCTTCAGTGTGCCAGTGAGGAAGGGGTCGTGACTGGGAAGTCAAACCCAGTCTCGAATTCTCTTTTTCATGAGTAATTCTACTGAGTGATTGAGTTATTTGTACAAGAGTCCCAGTCAAACACACGGTCTTTGTTGTGACCTCACTATTCCTTTTCTATGTCGGACAGGAGTCCCTCGAATGTCGAAGCACTTTACCGGTTATCTGACCCTCTCTGACCAGGAGCTGTGGGATTAGACTCGACCGGGAAGACAGGTAGACCTCGTCGGAGGAATAGAATCCACCTCTTCCCGTCCGGGGTTTCCCCCTTTCGGAACGGGTCACCGGTCACTTAGTCCCCTTTCCCGACCTCTTGTGGTTTCACGTCCGAGCCCGACAGCACTCACGACTCGCCCCCGGGGGAGGGAACGACAGAGAGGAGGACTCCTCTCTCCTACCCCGGAGTCGTGTCTGTGACACATACTGTGTGTCAGTGTGGGGACTGTTGCGCGCAATCGGAGGGAAAAGGAGTGTGTCGGGACACTCCGTCCGTCCTGCCGACCAGTGTGTGGGGACGACTCCGATTCCCTCCTTTACGCCGGCACCCACCGTCACAGGAGGGCAGTGTGTGGGGACGACTCCGATTCCCTCCTTTACGCCGGCACCCACCGTCACAGGCACCGTACCTTCAACCTCAGTGTGCAAAGTCAACGCTCTGGAACCAGTCCTGCGAATTGGAGAGACTCAGAGTCAAAGAGGTGGACCTTTTACCCCCATACGCCAAGAAGTATCACAACAAGAGAGACTTCGATCCTGTCCTATCCATGGACCCCTCCTTCACAAGGTCATCTCCGGTCACAGCGGGACGGACCTTCACGCTCCTCGACTCCTACTTTGACTCTTTTGCAAAAGGGAATTTCACTGGTAGAAGGAAGGCCTCGGACCTATTCCTTGAGACCGGCGAGCTCCCGACTCCTACAGCTCCCCTCAAGAATCCTTTTCGAAAGGTCTTATCCCTCGGCTCCCATGGTGTCCTGAATTCCTCAATTGCCCCCGGCCCCCTCCCCCCGCCCCCCCCCCCTCCTCGGGGGGGTTGGGGGTGTAACCGTGTCGTACGACCCTGAACGTCCGACCGACTGGTAGCACACCGCATCCCCGACGACCCTTTACATCAGTAACTGGCCCAGGGCCGGCTCCAAGGCGTGTGGGTCGTCGCCACTGTCGAGTCCTCCATCCGTCGTTATTGTCCCCCGGTCCTCACTCACGCCTCGCCCCTTCGGTCCCGTCCCGACCCGTCCTCCCTGACCCGTTCGACTCCCGACCCATGGGACAGGACTCCGACAGTTTTGGCCTGTGGGCGTCGGAAACCGACTACGTTACACCGGACGACCCGACCCCCTCCCGGTTCCTCATTACCCTGTGAACGGGTAGAGGTTCCGTTCTCCCTGTCCTGACCTCAGGACCAGGTCTTACTCTGTGAGGGAAGGGTTCTATGTACGTCTATGTGGGGACTGTGGAGGGTCTGTCGACAATCGTCTGGATTGTGACGAGGGGGTTTTCCCTCCGTCTCGGGGGTGGGGGCTCGTTAATTCTGGTATAGGAGGAGAGGCCATTACCCTGTCCCGTGGCGTGCCGGTCGTTCATCTGACCTAGGGTGATTCCTCGCTGACCTACGGGAAGTCCTGTCTCCCGTCGTATCGTTTAACATGGAGGGTAGTCTCCGTTTCCTACCGTTTCCCCCTCCTCCTCCCTCTGCTACCCCGGAGGAGGTGGAAGAGGGTCGTCTCGGGGCGGAGGGACGGTCGCCAGGAGTCTCCGTTGAGGTAGTGTAGGGCCCACTGCACAACTGTATTTCCCGGAGGGAAGACGGGAAGGGGTCCCACACGTCCCCGGCCGTACCTGGTCAGACACCGGTAGGTCCTCTGGGACCGACTACCCCTGATAACGCAGTAGTATAGGAAGGGACGTCGGACGTCGAGGGTCGGGGTCCCGGAGGGACGGACCCGAACCCTTCACCTTACCGTCCACAGATGCACAGAGAGACCAACGGAGGGAGAGAGACACGGTACCCCCCTCCCCCCTGTGCCCCCACCTCCCTTCCTTTGGTCATGAATGATTCATGAGTCAAGACCTGAGAGACGGAATACGAAATTTATGAGTCAATAGGAGGGTGGGGGACACTTCAACCCCCAACTATAGGGATAAAGTGTCTACTCTTTCCCAGTCTCTCCACTTCCCTGGACGGGTCCCAGTGTGTCATTTGGACGTACCCACTCCCGTCTCGTTCGGTCCCGTTCCGACCACCCCGCCCGGCCCAACCCGTTCCGGACCTACGTCCAAAGGAAAGGGAAACGGAACTGGGACTCGCCGTCCGCCACGTTCCACACGACACGCTCCCGCTGTCGTCCGTCTCGGCGGAGGACCCTGAGCACGCGACGGCAGGCCTCGCTCCACCGGTCCTTGTGCGCATTCACTACCTTAACCCGGAACGGACAAACCCAAATAACAAAGGTAGCAGGGAGGTTGACCTAAAGTGTGGAAGATCTTGTCTCAGACTCCGAAGATCTTATTAATATTATTACTACCAATTATCAAAGACTTGTGATATATGGGTCGGGATACATAATTATCGAGTATATCAGGAGGTTTAGACTACTCTTTGGGGCACCGGACTGACAGAACCTAAGGTTGGATCCGAAACAATGTGGAACTCGTTTGGAGTCACACAGGTTTGATTTCTAATTTTACTCAAAGACGTATATTTCATCAATTTTACGACACTTCGTGCATTTTTCCCGACGTATTTACAACGATCATTGTGGGTGGACAATGGGTCTTTGTCTCGTTCTTATTACTGGTTTCAAGAGTGTCGACTTTTCACTGGGAGTCCCAGAGTCTAGACCCTTCCTCCTCGGAATCTGTAAAAACTTGGGTAGTGAGAAGGAAATGTCTACCTTTTTGACTCCAAGTCCCTCCCTCTCCTCCTCCACTCCTAACGGGACAAGAACAGTGTGTGTCAGGATCTTACGTGTTCCCCCTCTAATGCGTACCCAAAATGATTGTTTCGCCCCAATCGGGGGTTTGACTCCGTTCAGGTCGGAACTACTGGGTAGTCAGAGACTACCCGTGGTAACACGTCTCTCCGTACTCGTGTGGGGGGTCCCTGGTCCCTCCCTTACGCTCGGTTGGTGGGACCCCGAAGGTGCCACCTGACTCCTTACCGGCGCACGCGGGACCGGAGTGTTACGAAGGACGGGAGTCAGAGAAGGACATATGCGTGGCCTCCTACCGGTAATGGCCCCTGCTACAGAGGAACCTGGTCTAGCACGGTCAGAGAGCCCTAAAGTGTGACCTTCTTCCACGGTGTCACCCGCCCTACCCTACTAGGGAGGGGAGTCCCGAGGGTCCAGTAAAGACGGGAATAACCCCCCCCCCCACCCTCGTTCCTACTACGAGTTACCGATTCCCGGAAAAGGAAAGGGAGGGACGTCACAGGGGCCTACCACTCGAGATGTAAGAACCACTCACCAGGAAAGTCAGACTCAACCCAGGAACCCGTGTCCTAGACGTCTCTCTCCTCACCCCACTTCTCATGGGAGACTAGTGGAGTGACACCGTGTGTTCTGGGACAACCTAATCGGGGCGAGTAGTTAGGTCAGTGAGAGAAAGGACGAACGACTTGAACCTTGGGAGACGGAAGGTTCGTGGAGTGTGCACTGTTCAAAAGTGGTGCCTCGGGGACGGGTGCGTCGAGGGAGGAGGAGTTTCGGGAGTGAGAAAGTCCCGAAGTGACGTGTGAGTCAAAGGGGTCTTTCGGAAACAACTCGAGGACTCTAACAGACATAGGACTTTCACAAACATGGAGTGCGTGTAAGGAAAAAGAGTAGGAACGGTGGAGAGACAGTAAGTGTCACTAAATTAATGAATACAAGACACGGTTCAGTGAAGTCAGTACAACCTGAGAAATGATACATCGGACGGTCCGAGGAGACAGGTATCCTAAGAGGTCCGTTCTCATGACCTCACCCAACGGCACGGGAGGAGGTCCCCTAGAAGGACTGGGTCCCTAGTTTGGACGCGGTGAATTCAGAGGACGTAACCGTCTGCCCAAGAAATGGTGATCGCGGTGGACCCTTCGGGGATTAATAGATCACCGGACAAATTATAGATAGAAGAAACGATCTGACAGATCAAGTCAAGTCAACGAGTCAGTACAGGTTGAGAAACGATGGGGTACCTGACGTCGTGGGTCCGAAGGGACAGGTAGTGGTTGAGGACCTCGAACGAGTTTGAGTGCAGGCAGTCCAACCACTACGGTAGGTTGGTAGAGTAGGAGACAACAGGGGAAGAGGAGGACGGAAGTTAAAAAGGGTCGGAGTTTCAGAAAAGGTCACTCAATCAGGAAACATAGTCCACCGGTTATATAACTTCGAAGTCAAAGTCGTAGACAGGAAGGTCACTTGTGGGTCCTGACTAAAGGAAATCCCACCTGACCAACTTAGAGGAACGTCAGGTTCCCTGAGAGTTCTCAGAAGAGGTTGTGGTGTCAAGTTTCCGTAGTTAAGAAGTCGTGAGTCGAAAGAAATACCAGGTTGAGAGTGTAGGTTTGTACTGATGACTTTTTTGGTGTCGAAACTGATCTACCTGGAAACAGTCGTTTCGTCACAGAGACGAAAAATTATACGATGGATCCAACCAGTATCGAAAAGAGGGTTCCTCGTCCGTAGAAAATTAAAGTACCGACATCAGTGGTATACGTCACCAAAACCTCGGGTTCTTTTATCAGAAAGTGACAAGGGTAACAAAGGGGTAGACGAACGGTACTTCACTACTGACCTAGGGTACTAGAATCATCAAAATTCAGTCGAAAAAGTGTGAAGAGAAAGTGAAAGTAGTTCTCCGAGAAATCAAGGAGAAGCGAAAAAAAAAAAAAAAAACGACCTGATATCAGTGTCATCACTTCATCATCAACAATATTTTTATAATTATTATCCTTACTTATAAACCAGTTTCTACTAGAACCGGTCCATGATACGATTCTCGAAATGTGTGTAGTCCACCACGAGAGGAGTGTTAAGACACTCCAGTAGTGACGAAAGTAAGGATAAAATACCTACTCCATTACCTCTGGGTCTCTTTAATTCATTAAGTCATTCACCACCCTGGTCCTAAGTTTGAGTCTGATGTCTGGGACCTCGGGTGTGAGAACTAGTTAGACGATCTAACGAGGATGAATAAGTGATCGAGTCGTGCACAAAACCCATGAGTCCAATGTGACATTCGGTCTGTGGTAGGTGTCCGACTAGAGAAGTTGTGCCATAAAGGTCACGGATCGTGCAGGGGCCGTGTCGGCCCCTCTGACTGACGGTCTGTAGGGGAGACGGGTGGAGACACACGAAAAGTGAGGCGAACCCACCCCCTCCCCACCCTCCCCCTCGCCCATCTGATATCAATCCCTTGAACCAGAGAAGGCAGAGGTAGGTCTTCCGATACCGTTCCGAATCACCGAAAAGTCTCGGATCCAGGTGGGGGAGAACATCTGACTCCCGCTACAATTAAACCTCGACCCCCATGTTCCCGAGGGATAACAGGGTCGTTGTCAGTAATTCAACTGGATATTCAGTTAACGAATTCCCAGTTTTCCCGAAACCCTCGAACGTGACGACTGTAGAAGCCCGACCCCCGAGGTCGGGCTTCTACGTGGAATCGTAGAGTCTCCGGTTCTCGAGTACAGGACGAAGGGACGTGTCCGAGTCTACAGTGGCAGGTCGACCTGTGTCGTCTCGAGTCGGAGGAAAAGGTCGAGGGGAAACCAAGTGTGTGGTCTTGCAAGGAGGTCCTTCAACGGTCCCGGACAGGTCCATCCACTCTGGAGTCCGAGGGACACCGTCCCCCGTCCCTTCCCCACCGACCCGTAACTGGAGGGGTGGTGGTCAACTGAAACGTGTGAAACTTGAGTGTGACGTGTCAAAGACACGGGAGAATTTCGATAACCGTACTCCGGTGTCACGGGGGTCCAGTGGTCGACCGGTGCCACAAACATAAAGACAAAAGGGTAAAGACCTAGACTCAAAATTGAGGTCGTCCCGGGGAAACCGGAGGAACGAGACTCGTCCCGACTTACCCCACTCCACACTAAGATTATGTCTCAGAAGTCATCTAATCGTTCTAGTCGTCGAAGATCTCCGGGTAGAAGGGAGAGAGACGGTTACTGTTGATCTTGGTTCCGTTCAGACGGGAACTTGGGACACGGGGTGACGTTGACTCTTTTACCAGATCGAAACGTGATCGTCTCTCTCCAATCACCGGAGATGCCGTCTTAGACAAATCTGATCCTCTAATCGATCCGTCCATTTCCTCTCAACAAGTCTAGTCTTCTAGTCTGTCTCTTATACGTTTAAACTCGGTGGTCCACGACCTCGAACCGACAAATGGGTCGTGACAATGAAGAAAGAAAGGATCGGTCGTAGAAACAAGACGTCTTTACCGCCCCCACCCCACCCCCTCTTCCCCCCCCCGAGGGAAAGATAACACCAGAGTAGTACCTCGGACTTACAGACCGGTGAGGTCGAAGTAAACGGACCACACGTCCTTCACCTGACTGACCTACGTTTGTCCCCTCACACGATTTTCCTTTGTTTTAATATCTCGGAACTTACGACTGAATTTCCTAACTAAGAGATTCGTCCCCCTTTAAGTAGAGGTTTGGAAGTTGATTATTCCTATTGAACAAAATACTTATGGTAACCATCAACATATTCCTCGTTATTATCAAATATCAGGAACTAACTATTAAAACGGACGTATTTGTTTTTTTTCGGAAGTCATATAGACGTAGTTTTTACTTAAGAAATCTTTTATTTATGAAACTATCTTTTAACTGGTTTCCTCTACCTATCACGTGTTTTATTATGTTTACTTGTTATAGAACTTCTTTTTCTTTTTCATAAACTATTCCAAAAAATTGTTTTCATCATTATCAGCATTGTCGGTTCTCATACCTGAAACTTCGATATACTGGAGAACGTAAACTTTGAACAGAAACGACAAGGAATTGACACACTGAAACCCATAGTGGAGAGACTTGGAACCAAAACATCTAAACAAAAAAAAAGAATATCAAGAAACTTTTTTATAAATAAACCGGAGTGACCAGAATCAACACTGTGGGACCTAGCTAGTAGAAGTAACGACGTACACCCTAGATCAAGGGAATTGTCCCTAGATTGGACCCCGGGGACGTGACCCTCGTGACTCAGGATCGGTGACCTGGTGGTCCCTCCAGGGAGGGAAAGAAGGTCAAAATAACTTGAGATCAATTGTATGTCGTAACACATTCAAATTCCATGTGTCGTATTACTAAACTGAATTATGGAGTACTTTACTAAAGGTGTTATTCAAATCACTTGTAGATAGTAGAGTATATCCATATTTTAATTTCTGTATCTTTTTTTATAAAAAGGGAGCACTACTCTGGAGTACTAAATGAGAGAATTGTTGAAAGTATATATTGCATGTCGTCACAATCAATCTACATAACACAACGTTTAGTATAAAGACGCACACGAGTTAGTGACAGTGCAGGTTGAGAAACGTTGGGGTACCTGACGTCGGATGGTTTCAGGACAGATACCCTAAAGGGTCCGTTCTTATGAACTCACCCAACGGTAAAATAAAAGATCCCCTAGAAGGGCTGGGGTCCCTAGTCTGGATACAGAAGACGTAACGGTCCATCTAAGAAATGGCGACTCAGTGGTCCCTTCGGGGTAGTATAAGGATCATGAATTAATAGGATAGTGACTTCGAAATCTGAAAAACTGATGGAAGTACATTAGGAAGGAGGGGTGATACAATGGGGAGGGAGACCATTGGTGTTTAGACTGGAGTAAAACTCAAACGAACTAATATCTAAAGATATACATTTCTTATAGAAGGTCCCTTAAGGGACCACTAAGTCATCAATTCTGAGACTCCAGGTGACGTCTCCCGGACCCCAAATTAGGGTGTCCGACGTGTCGTTCCGTTTTTTTTTTTTTTCCCTTATAGGACCCCGAAGGGACCACCAAGTTACCAATTCCTAGACGGAACGTTACGTTCCCTGTGACTAAGTTAGGGTGTACGGAATCCCGTTGATTCGGACCGTGGTGTTGATGATGACCCGGACGGACGAGGTGGATGACTTCCGACTCACGGGATTTCGGACACAAGACGTTGTTCTCTTTGGTGGCGTTCCTCTTCCGACGTGTGGCGTTGATCTCACCAGGGACGAGAGGCATGGATCTCTTCCGGACTCACGTCCCTGTTTCTGAGTTGTGTCGGTTTTTATTTGTGTATAAACCCTCCTTTTTTTTTCTCTCTTATACAAGGAGTCCCTTAACACTCTTAATTTACTCTATTATGTATACTTTTACGGGTCGTGTATCATCCTTGAGTCTCTGATAAAGGAGTCGATTGTGACTAGTACCTGAATAACACATAATCTGTGACTTCTTGAAAGTCGTGTGATAGAGTAAAAGGAATGGTGTTGGGAAGTCCCGTCCATAATATAGAGGTAGAATGTCCACTCTTTTGACTCCAAGTCCCTTCCATTCACGGAACGGGCTTATGTATCGACCATATTTGTTATCTCCGTCGTAGTCTGACCTAATCTCTCAGAGGAGGTCTTGGACTGGAGAACTCAAAGTGAGATTACGTAGGATTTGAGTACGGTTGGGTAGGGTAGATTTGACGAGTCCCTTCTAAAGTGCATCCGTCACTACAAATTTGTCTCTGAACTTCCTGTTCACTCCAAAAATGGTTCGTCCGTTGTTCCTCCTTTTCTCTGTAAACCTCAATTCTCGTTCAGTGACCCACCCTGACTTCAACCCCACCCTCCTACGACACCCCACTCGACTCGGTCCTCTCCGGGTGTCTCTATCATGTACTTCCCGGAATTTGTTGGTTGTTTCTCGAACCTGAAAAGATATCGGACACCTGTCGACTACCTCACAAGTTTACTCGTTACTGTTCCGTCCTAAACGTACAATCCTTTTAAGGAGACCGTTGGCCACGTCTTCCCCCCCCCGTAGTTTGTCCCTCTAGTCACCCCTACATAAACGTCACTAAGTCCGTATTTTTTACTCTGCACCTGGTCCCCGGTAGTACCCCTACCCCTCCTCTCCTACCTGACCTCTCTAGTTTGACTACTCTTACTTCCACGGCACCTTTGTCACTCAAACCCAATACAAGTGTTGAATTGGAAGACACCAATGGTGTCACGGATCTATACACGCATACGAGACAGCACAGGTTGAGACACACCGGGGTACTAAAATCGGACGGTCCGAGGAGACACGTACCTTAAAAGGTCCGTTCTTATGATCTCTCCCATCGGTAAAGGATGAAGTCCCCTAGAGGGGTTGAGTCCCTGACTTGGGCTCAGAGAAACAGAGGACGTAACCGTCTGCCTGAGAAATGGTAATCGTGGTGGACCATCCGTGAGTTAATTATAAACAACTTACCTCTTTGCCTTGAACTACAGACACTCTTACTCTCTCTCTCTTCTCGACTACTAAAAGGAGAGAATCCGAATGAGGAGAAGGGATGAGGACCCCAGATGTACACTCCATTGGTCGTTCCTTTGATATGATTGAGTTCAAGAGACTTATCGACAGTTCTACCTGAAGGAGTCCTTCCTTAACCCACTTTCCCCTGAGAGTCTCGGTTGTCCGAGAACCCTTAGGTAGACGGGTTGGGAACGTAAAATATCTATTTCCCTGGTCTCAGGTTCTCCTCCAGTATCCACTTTCATTGATCCAAAAAGGGTGAGTCAGGAACCACTTATTACACGTCGTGTCCAGTCCCTCACCTTCACGGAACCAGTTCTCTAACGTCAATCTCTTTTCTTAATCGGTTGTACTTAACTCATGGATGACACACGGTATTTGCAAAAAATCTATCAGTCTGTTGTATGTTGGTGGTACAAGAAGACAACTCAGAACACTCGTTATGATTTCATATTCATAGACAAAATATGTACTATCTCATTTGACTGTGTGCCACGGAATGGTCTTTAGTAAGTAGTTGACTTCATTACGTTGGTCCAAACCTTGGGGTTCGATATGGACGTTTCAGGTACCTCAGGTCTCCAAAACCAAGTCTAGGGTCGAGACGGTGAAGGATCAACACTTGTTATATAAATTAGAGAAACTCGGAACCGAAATAACAACACACACTCACACACACACACACACACACACACACACAAAACAAAAACCGACGTGACTGACCGAACACATTAGAATCAAGGGGATGGCCCCTAACTTGGGTACGTCACTTGCACGTCGTGGGATTGGTGACCTGGTGATCCCTTAAGGGTTCGGAACCGAAATAATAAACATGTCGCCTTTATACTTGAACGGAATGAATGATAAGGTTCCCAAAACACTCCTAGTCTACTCCATGTCATACCCAATTATCGTACATTTACGACTTTTATTAAATTTTCGGTACAGACCGTCACGGTATTAGTCAGAACGTTGGGTTCAGAAAAGTAAATACTACAAGAATGTTTAGGTTAAGTCAAACCAGTCCCAGTACGTCAAGATGTTCCCCCTGTCCCTCCTATCGTATCCTTTGTCGTTCACAAACCCTCAGTCCGTATGGACCCAAACTCACTCTCCGCCTCTCCTGAGTTCTTAAAGATCCTTTCTCCTTACCGTTAGACCAATTTTCCCTTGGTACCTCGAAGAGAACTTCCACATAAAGTATCGTTCGTGTGACGAAAATGAATCTCTCACACAAAAAAAACCTCTCCGGACTCTCAACGACTACCTCTAGTACCCATCAATTTCAGAGGTTGGCCGAGAGATCGTGACTGTAGATAAACTTGAGGGTGAGACGGTGAGTGAGAAGGTGGAATCTGACGTGGACTCGACTCAACGGTACCTTATTAGTAACGGTGCATTATTGTCAAAGGAAAGAGGAATTTAATCAACACTCTCAATCCCTGCATTATATGAACACTTCGTGTCTGGATCGGTGTATTAATGGTGGTCCAGCCTCCTCCACCGCGACCAGATAGAACCAGGTCGTGAAACAAAAGTATAAATAATAACATAAACTCAGAGTCCACGTGGGACACGCTCTCCCTTTGTCTGAACCTCGGAGGGGCTCTCCGACTAGCTAAACGAGTGCCTGCCTGTTGGCACGGCTCCACCTTGGCCGAGAAGTTCGGGCACCGAGTCATAAGGGAGGAAAAAGGAAGGTGTCCGAAGCAGGGTCGCTAGGGTCTAGGACTCAAGGACACCGACAGAGCTATGTCCACGTGACTCGACCTCGGGCTCGGCGGGTGCGGCGTTTCGACCTTAAGCCGGGGTCCGTGGACCGGCCCCGCACGGTCTTAACCGCCTCCGTCCATAGCCAGAACCTTCCGCGCTTTCCCTAACCTCCTCTGGAGCGGAGTCCCTGCCCGGGGCAAGACAAACCCCCGCCCCGATGTTTCGTCTGGCCGGAAGCTAACCGCCCCCACCGTTCGCCCCCGCCCGAGGAAACCACCCCGCCTCGACCCCCGCCTCGCCGAGCCCGTCGCTCTACTTCTCGAACTCCTTCGACCGTCCCTTTACAGGCGGCGGCGGCCGAGAGCCCTCGCGCTGAGACGTCCAGACCGCCCTCCACCCTTCGCCCCGACCCCGAAACTCGGCCCCCGCCACCGCCCGGACCGGGAGCCCGCCCGCCCCAGACGCCCCAACAGGCCGCCTGCGGACCCCGCTTCTGGTTCCAGGACCGGGATGCCTCCGCCCCTGTAACCCAGGCATCCCGAGACCCCTACAATCAAGAGTCGGGCGACACTACTCCCGTCCGCGCCCGGTCACCCCCATAAGTCCTTAGGGCTCCAGCCCTAACACCAACATCATTTCGAGACAAGAACGAAGCGACACACTGGGCCCCGTCCACCGACGGGGAGAGACTCGAAGTCAAAGAGGTAGGACTGCAAGCTCAGACTGAACACAACCCCTACGTGAGGGGTAGCGTCTCGCAAGGAAACCCACTCCCGACCACATACATGACCCCGACGGACCGAGAGGACAGCCAGGAGTCGGGGAGACTCTCTAACCTGAGACGCGTCTGGTCCTCAGGTCCTCTCGGGACAGGTGGGACCCGGACCTCCGGTGTCACTCCAATGTCCATTTTCTCTGATCCAAACAAAAAAAAAAAGGGTGGGTCGGGAACGACCTATTCCGACACGTCGTGTTTTCCGGTTAACAACTCGTCGTCTAACAGAAAACCTCTCACTCTCCGGGGGCCGACTTTAAACCCAGTCAGATCACGAAACCCTCCTCCATAAAAAACAGGTCGAGGACCTAAAAGCCAGGCCCCGAGGGACCACAAAAAATAAGGACCCACACGGGAACGTCGAGGACAATGTAGGTCCGAAACCGTACTGGCACTCATGGGTGAACACAGGGTAAAGAGTCGGTGAACGATCTCTTGACAGTTCACAGACACGTTCGCACCCGGCCGTGAGGTGAACGAGAATGGCGCGAACCTTTGACACTCCCCGCCCCCTCTTATTGTGTAACGTGATCAAACATTTTACTCTCCTTTGCTTCGCTCGTTTCCTGAAGGAGGCACGAACACGAAGTGGAAGAGACGTCGGCGGCGTTCTGCGCCAGTGTCGTGGGCTACCACGACTATCAAACGCAGAGTACCCGAATAGAGTCAATACTTCACGACTAGAACTCTGTCGAAAACGTAGTCAAAGGTACTGTAAGACCCGAGACCATGACCCTGTCCACTCTTAAATTCTAATTCTTGTATGGGAAGGGACGGGGGAACCTTTCTCCGACGGTCGTAGGTCTGTCTTCTGTCCGTGCTACCGTCGTCTTTCTCCACCCAAGACCGAAAAGCGGGCGTGGGGCCTAGGACATCTTCGCGAAGTAGAGAACTTACCTCCCTCCAGAAGACACTCCTCAGCCCTACCGAGACTTCGACGCCCCAGTACTTACGTTTCCCTAGAGTCTGACAACACTAGAAAGTTTTTAGGGTTTGATCGACGTACGACCACTTCTCAAAGTTCCACGACCAAAGTAAAAATTAAACTTTAATAAACAGGGAGAGCATTAGGGATGTTATTTACCCTAATGTGATAGTTTACCTACGAGTACAATGTTAACCATTCTTTACCGTCGCCTGGAGATCAAGACAAACCCATCGACACAAACGTCTCAAGAAACCAGAGTCTCCTCTCAGTACAGTAGATGTTGTTCATCCCCCTTGGGAACCCCGGAGGAGACTTACAGGGTCTGTCAGGTCTGGGTCGCCCTTTGTCTATCCCTTAAACCACGAAGGATATACGCACATTAGTTTTATGGGTGAAGGACTACCGAACCCCTTGGTTGGGTTCGTGACGAAATTTTACGACACACACTATACGTAGTCCTCTTTGTCCCGAAGAGGTTCCTCGACTGTCACTGTCTCCCTAGACTACTAAGTGTCTCCACTCACTCACACCCCAGCCGAGTCGTCCTCCCGCTGGAACACCCCGATCAGTTCCAGATCGATAAACCCCCCGTTTCTCTCAGACCAAAAGTGAGGGACGGAAACAAAACCATCTCTTTCCTTTGTAGAGTGAACCTACGTAGAGAGGTTTTACAGGTAAAGAAGGGGAACTGAACAGAAAGGACGTAAGTCCTCACAGTCCGGTTTGAACCATCTCCAACGTCTTTCCACTTTACGTCGATTAAAAACAGATCCCAGACAAGAGTCCAAGTCTGGTCCTAGAAACTCGATTCAACACTACACCTTCACTCTATATTCGGAACAACTCACTGTCGGACAAGTAGACTAAGAGAACCGGAGAAGTCCACGGTTCTGGAGTGTATCCAGGGTCTGTTCACCGACAAAACTCATCCCCTAGAAAGACGAAGAAGAGAATCAATTGACGAGACACCATATCGAAAAAGAAAAGAATTTTTCTTTATTTCTCTTTATGGAAGGACAAAGACAAATCGGTTGACTTCCACGAAAATAGGTCTTTTGGGGAACCCCTTAGACGGAGACTGAGTCACGAGTGGGACAGTAACACATTTTATAAATGGACGGAGTAGGGTGTGTATGAGTTTCTGGACCTCGACAGACCTCCTGAGAATCGATACCCGATCTCTCCTTCGTCGGTGAGTCTTCAGGGTGACCCCAACAAGACCCGATTAAATTGCTTTACCATTGTTGTCTGAGTAACGTCACAAGACTTCACCAAAAGACTAAGGTACTAACTAACTTTTGCTCTACCGAAACATCATTGAGTTTAAGTCTTACTCTACGCGATACCCATAAAAAAGAGAACCTGGGTCCTTTATTTCGTAACTTCAGACACACCGGACTCTTTCCTTTACTTATGATAAATATTGAGTCCCATCGTATTTCCCATTGGATCTAATGATCCCATCTTCGGTCACTCTACAACCTTTTTGTCGGGGACCCCAGTCAGTCAGAGGAACGAGGAGGAGGAGGAGAATTATTTATTTTAGACACACTGACTGTATGGGAAAATTGTGTCTTTTACTTAAAAGGATCTACAAATAGAATGTGCATCTTGAGAACGGGTAGTAGAGGTGGAAACACCCTTCGAGACGACCGAGGATTCGTTTAATTGACCCGAGTGAAACAAAGAAAAAAAAAAAAAAAAGTGAAACAAAGAAATTTGTTTTCTCTTGACACAAGGAAAAAGAAGGAAGAACACAACAAGGGAAGAGGTAAGGGGAACACAAACAAAGAACTTGTCCTCTTGGGGGACTTCTGAAAAGAGAGGAAGTCTTTTGTCCGACAGCACCTTAAAATGTCACCCTCGTACCTCGTTCACTCTACTGGGTGTTTGTAAGGGAATCTTCCCCGCGAAACGTGTCCTCTCAGGAGTCCCTGTCTTCCAAGTCCTTCTCCCTCCGTAGTTATAAATGATCTCCTTTCTCTCAGACCTCTGTCTCTGCGAGTGATCGAACGAACAAAACAAACGACGAATTTTAGATGACATTGTTTGAACATCTAAAATGGTCACCACCATACACTTGACTTCGAGGTTCATACTTCCGACTCCTAAACTCGTTTCATATACAGATACACCGCATGAAATTAAAAATAAAAATGACGACGTACAATTATAGTGTGACCTGTATGGAGAACTGAAAGGAGAGAAGGCAGACATTCTATCCTCACTTTCAAACGGAGGACCTTCCAGAGTATCCTCACTTCTTTAAGTCTAAACCTCCTTCCCCCCGAAGGAGACCCTTTGGGCCAATCCTAAACGTCTACGGGCGGAGGTTCTCGAATCTTTGACCGACGCGAGGAGGCCCGGAAAGGATCCGACCAAACAAGGTTCAATGTTGTAAGTAAGAGAAGAAATGAGGAAAAGAAGGAGGTCAAAGAAAAGACAGTTATGTTAGCGATTTTTGGAGTCAGTAGGAACTGAGAGGGGAGGGGTACAGATTATTGGTGTAAACCAGGTAAAAAAGGGACGTTAAATTTTTTAGAAAACTTTTCATTTCTCTAATTCAGGGTCACCAAGAGCAACCACAGGAGAGTGAACTGATCACGTCACGACTGAGACGTTCCGAAGGGGATCCACAGGAGGAGGGAACCCCGAACGGAATCTCCCATTGAAAATAGTGCGGGACGACAAAACAAACACTTGAACTTACGACGTGGTGAGGGATATCGGACGCCTTATTTCAAGTCTAAGAAATCACCCTGCAGATTCAGGACGTCCGGACCGGAGTCGGGGAGACGACTCGGAATAGCAGGGGTTGAGTGGAAGTAAAGGAGAATGAAGTCTGGACTAACGCATAATAAAGACACAAAAAAAGTAGAAACAACCGACAAGTAAGTAGACGTAAACATGTTCGAGCTTGCACGGGGAGAATCGGAAAACATAGGACAGAGGAGGGGCTTACGGTCGGGTTTCGGAACATATAGTCATCTACGAGTTTTTTACAGGCAACAGAAGCTCTGGACTTGACCAGGATCGAGGTCACGAAACAACGGACTTCCTACGGACGGGGGAAGGAGAAACTCGTCAAAGACGGGAAGAAAGGTGGGGAGTCGGGGAAGGACCAAACGAAAACGGGTGAAGAGAAAGTCAAAATAGTGGTCTGGTGTCTGTCAAGTGTCTTCTGGTCGTTTCTCTCTCGGACTTCCTTTTTCAGTTCAGTAGAGAGGTCATCGGACACTGGTAATATTGGACACCGACTTTTCATTAACGTGCCAGCACCAGAAAGGGGTCTTCGATTCGATCACTATAAATAAATCAGGAACGATTGGATTTACCCCCCGAAGGGACCACCGTGTCCCCATTTCTTAGGTGGACGGTCACATCCTCTACGTCCAAGATACGGACCTAGTCCTTCTAGGGGACCTCTTCCTCTACCGTCGAGTGAAGTCATAAGAACGGACCCTTTAGAGTACCTGTCTCCTCGGACCACCCGATGACAGGTACCCCGGAGTTTCTCACCTGTGATGACTCACTGATTTGTTGTTGTTCTCGAGTTCAACCTAAACGTGTCCCCCGTTTAACGTAAAACTCTGGTCCCGAATGTCCAAACGCCCCGGACCCTACACAGAAATCTCTACGGAGACGAGTGCATTTAACAATTTCAGATACCACGAAAAAAGATTTCGGTACTCTACCACCCTTTAAAAAAAAAAAAATTCTTTCCTTCTGTTTTTCTTTCCTGATTCTTCGTACCAATAAACTAAAAGTTTTTTCATTGTCGTGACAAACCCAACCAATGGTACAACCTGATCCTTAGTGACTGAGAAAGGTAAGACAAATTACGACCCACGGGACCCGATACCCGAAGAGAGTTCTCGAGAAACGGGGTACACGTGAAACATAAATCAAGGGAAACCAGTATTCTCAGTTTAGGTTTGAGGTGTACCGTAAGTTTCAGAGTGTCAAACCGGAATTATGTGTATTATTTTTGGATAAGGATTATTTAATTTTGTTATTTTAATATCAATATGTATTTTTAGCTAATGATAATATTGACAATAATAGTGACCGTCAATTGTAAATTATTTGTGACACCCGGAGTGGGTCACGTGTGTTTTCGAGACATTCTCCTACAGGTAAAAAGTGTACCTCTCTGATTCCGAGTCTCTTCCATTCATTGACACTCTTATCTTAAGTACAGTAGACAAACTTAGATTACGAACTCGGGATTGGGATTGTGAGAAGAAAACATAGGGAACTACGAAGAGTTCGTTTTGAAACACATAGATGAATAAATATGATGAACAATACTGAATAAAGACTCGTATAGTACTACGGCACAGAGACGTGACCTTAATAAAGGAGACGGTCTTTACGAAAGACGTACAGTGGAAAAAGACTATCATATCAAAAACTAATTGGCGTGTCTGAGAACTGGGTATAAGGGACCCAAACTTAGGACAGACATGACAAATTTCCCGAAGGACTACCGAGTCTCCAATTTCACAGACGGACACGGACGGGCGTTACGCCCTCTGGACCCAAGCTAAGGACCCAGTCCTTCTAGGGGACCTCTTCCTTTACCGTTGGGTGAGGTCATAAGAACGGACCTTTTAGGGTACGTGTCTCTTCGGTCACCCGACGTCAGGTGCCCCAGTGTTTCTCAGCCTGTGTTGACTCGCTGAAGTGAAGACATGACAAATAATCGACACACAAGAACCCGTCCAATGAATGGGAGAGACATGTCACCTCTATTATTACGGTAGATGGAGTACCTCCGCAACACTTCTAATTCATATGTATGTCTCCAATTTTGGTACGGACTGTACGTCATTCGGAATTCATAAACGCTAATTACAATAAGCACTATTATAATGATAGCAACAGTAGCAATTGTGTCAGACTGAAACCCAGACCCATTGATCTAACCCTAGTCAGACTAAGGAACATTTCACTTACTCAGAGAACGATCATACACAACGGAACAGAATCTGAGTCTCTCCGGCACCCTGCCGGGGGACCACCACACATGGGTCGTAGTTCTTCGCAATTAGGACGGATAACCTTGACGGCTCATTAAACGAGTGCACCAAAACGTCCAAGAAGATCACACGACCTTTACCTTACGGTCCCGGCCACTGACTCCTCTATCCCTGTGGTGGAGGATCCGAACAGATCGTCTACGAGTCTTTCCCCGTCCTATACTAACAGTGGGTCATCGTTGTCGGTGTGTGGGTGTGTCGGACACGTCTGGTCCCACCATGAAAACGAAACAATAGGTCTGGCTGAATTAGGAAGAGAGGTACATCATGAATGAGGATTCTCAAGTATCAAAGGAACTTCTACAACACGAGTACAACCGTTTTCCCTCCGACACCTCAAGCCTGACAATTACAGTTGACACGACAAATGACCCGATCGAGACACAGCGACCCGTACAGACGAGGGAGAAGACCTGGAGTCATAGGAATAAACATTTTACTCCGGTTATTAGTCTTTATTGTGTACTTCGTGCATCGCGTTCGGATCGATAAGTATAATCTCCCCTGAGCCGTTTACTGGTAGTAGTAATATAGTTCCGGCTCCGCCTACTCCTCACCGTTCCGTCTCCCTTCTCTTGATTGGTAAGGACGAATACACGACACATGGACCGTAACACGCTCCAAGAACTGGACAAATCTTAAAGTAAACAAATAAGAAAACCGGAGAGAAGTTCACATCATCACAATAGTAGTAAAATGTTTACTCCTTTGTTTACTTCATCAAACGAACTCCAAAGGACACTCCAACACCTACGTCGGCCATTTTACCGGTCCAGGTTTCGGGGTACCGAAAAGGTTTTTGTAAGTTTACTGGGAATTTTACGATCTGTTCAGAATGTCTGACCTTTCCGGAAGTTTTAACTCTCTTTACTGACGGCTCCCGACCACACCAGCACCTCCCGAACCACCCCCTCCTCAACTCCGACCTGAAACTCCTCTCCCCAGGTCTTCAGTCTCACTCCCGTTGCACGTGCCCCTTGGACAGAGAACTAAGTCACCCGACAGAAGTCCACCGTCTACCCCTCTCTTACGTCCTGGTCAAAGGTTTCCCGGAAAGGACACGGTCAGGTTGGTCAAAACCTGGAAGTGGACGTCCGTCACCACATTATGACCTTCAAAATCTCGTCCCTCTCTACTTTAGTCTCAAATTGGACCGGTTCAGGTCTCTGTTTTAATCGTCTACCACAGTCCTCTTCGTCCTTGGAGAGAACAACCCTCCGAAAACTACATTATCCGCTCCTCTCCTCCGGACCCCCTTCCGTCGCCACTCTTACTTCTCCGCCCACCGACTGGCCGGGACCTCCGGGTTCCTCTCACCACTCACTTCCCACCCAACCGTTTGGTCCCACTGTCCCTCTACTGTCCCGACACTGCCTTCCCTCTCGGGTCGCCTTCGGGTCTTCAGTTTCGAGTCGAAATGGACCCTGGGTAGGTACGCGTCTCTGCACTCGTCACCTCCCGGACTAGGGTCAATGTCGACCCATCGAGACTAACCTTGACTGACACTACCGGGTACTAAGAGCCTCTTCTCTTCTCGGTCTGGATCTTGACGTCGCCGGTCACACCATCTGGGATCAGTTACGCCGATAAATTTAACTGAGATCCATAAGTTTTAATTGTTAAGTTAAAGAGTGAGTGAGAACGGTGTAAAATTGACAAGTTCCCATCGATCATCGATGAGAAACCCCACCACATCAATATCTGGTAAAGGTAGTAGACAACTTAACGTGACCAGACCTAGAACCCTTTTGGACACTTTTTGACCCCCTGTGCATTCCCCTTTGGTCCCGTTCTCCTCGAGTTTTATTTATCTCATGAACGTAAAACTAAACTTAAACGACCGAACTGAAGATCTCGGGGAAGACCAGTGCGTCATTCCCCATCGGAGCTAATTAGTGTCCTTTTCCTCTGTCGTCAGTATCCGTCTATGACGATAGAAACAAATCAAGTCCTTCGTCTTTGAATCTCTTCACTCTATTGAAGAAGTTCCAGTATCTCGACCATTCATCGTCCCGGTCTTTACCTTGGTTCAGACTGAGGTGTCGGAGAAAGAGAGAGAGAGAGATATATATATACACACACACACATGTATATATATATATATCACGACACATGTATATACATGTACGATACATGTTGTTTCGGAGACTGACACACCTAGTGTTGTTTGACCTTTTAAGAATTTCCTTTCCCTTATGGTCTGGTGAAATAGACCAAGACTCTTTACACATACGTCCAGTTCTTCGTTGTCAAGGTTGACCTGTACCTTGTTGTTTGACCAAGGTTTAGCCCTTTCCTCATGTAGTTCCAACATATAACAATGGGACGAATAAATTAAATATACGTCTCATGTAGTACACTTTACGGTCCCACCTACTTCGTGTTCGACTTTAGTTTTAACGGTTCTCTTTATAATCATTGGAGTCTATGTGTCTACTGTGATGGGAATACCGTCTTTCGCTTCTCCTTGACTTCTCGCAGAACTACTTTCACTTTCTCCTCTCACTTTTTCGACCGAATTTTGAGTTGTAAGTCTTTTGATTCTAGTACCGTAGGTCAGGGTAGGATCCACCCCTTTGTTCCCTTTGTGACTCTCTGCAATAAAAAAAAGTACCGTCTAACACTGACGTCGGTACTTTAATTTTCTACGAACGAGGAACCTTCTTTTCGGATCTGTCGTATAATTTTTCGTCTCTGTAATGAAACGGCTGTTTCGAGACAGATCAGTTTCGATACCAAAAAGGTCGTCAGTACATACTTACACTCTCAACCTGACATTTCTTTCGACTTGTGACTTCTTAACTACGAAAACTTGACACCATAACCTCTTCTGAGAACTCTCAGACAACCTGACATTCCTCTAGGTTGGTCAGATAGGATTCCCTTTAATCAGGACTTATAAGTAACCTTCCTGACTACGACTTTAACTTGGAGGTCATGTCTTTAGTTAGTGACCGATGCACTACGTTTCTTGACTGAGTAACCTTTTCTGAGACTAAGACCCTTTCTAACTTCCGTCCTCCTACTCTACCAATCCACCGTAGTGGTCGAGTCTGTACTCAAATTCGTTCGAAGTGCTCAACCACTACATGTCCTTTCGGACCGCGTGACTTCAGGTACCCCAACGTCTCAGCCTGTACTGAGTCACTGACTTAACTTGACTTGACTACATGTATATATGAAGGGTCCACCACGATCACCATTTCTTGGACAGCCAATTACGTCCACTACATTCTCTACGACCAAACTAGGGATCCAACCCTACTAGGGGACCTCTTCCTTTACCGTTGGGTGAGGTCATAAGTACGGACGTTTTAGGGTACCTGTCTCCTCGGACCTCCCGACGTATGTCAGGTACCCCAGTGTCTCTCAACCTGTGCCGACTCGTTGACTTGACTTGTACAAACACACATACATGAGTCAACATGAACTAAGACACGTTGGGACACCTGACATAGGACGGTCCAAGGAGACAGGTACCCTTGAAGGTTCGTTCTTATGACCTCACCCATCGGCAAAGTATGAGGCCCTACACACATATATCATGAATATATAAATATCATACTTCACTTCACTTTCATTCAGGGAGTCAGCACAGGCTAAGAAACGTTGGGGTACCACGTGGCAACTACCTTAAGAGGTCCGGCCTTAAATAACCTCACCCATCGGAAAGGGAAGAGGTCCCCTAGAAGGGTTGGGTCCCTAACTTGGGTCCAGAGGGCGTAACACCTACCTAAGAAATGGTGGACTCGGTGTTTCCTTCGGGCACACACACACACACACACACATACGGCCTAGTACCCTTTTCGTTCTCTCAAGGTCTTTTTGTAGATAAAGACGAAATAACTGATACGGTTTCGGAAACTGTCACACCTAGTGTTAGTTGACACCTTTTAAGACTTTCTCTACCCTTATGGTCTGATGGATTGCACGGAGAACTCTTTAGACATACGTCTAGTCCTTCGTTGTCAATCTTGACCTGTACCTTGTTGTCTGACCAAGGTTTATCCTTTTCCTCCTGCAGTTCCGACATATAACAGTAGGACGAATAAATTGTTTACGACCTAACCTTCTTCGTGTTCGACCTTAGTTCTAATGGTCCTCTTTATAGCTATTGGAGTCTATACGTCTACTGTGGTGGGAATACCGTCTTTCACTTCTCCTTGATTTTTCGGAGAACTACTTTCACTTTCTCCTCTCACTTTTTCAACCGAATTTCGAGTTGTAAGTCTTTTGTTTCTAGTACCGTAGGCCAGGGTAGTGAAGTACCCTTTATCTACCCCTTTGTCACCTTTGTCACAGTCTGAAATAAAAAACCCCGAGGTTTTAGTGACGTCTACCACTAACGTCGGTGCTTTAATTTTCTGTGAATGAGTAATCTTCTTTTCAATACTGGTTGGATCTATCGTATAAGTTTTCGTCTCTGTAATGAAACAGTTGTTTCCAGGTAGATCAGTTCCGATATCAAAAAGCTCACCAGTACATACCTACACTCTCAACCTGACACTTCTTCCGACTCACGGCTTCTTAACTACGAAAAGTTGACACCACAACCTCTTCTGAGAACTCTCAGGGAACCTGACGTTCCTCTAGGTTGGTTAGGTAAGACTTCCTCTAGTCGGGACCCTAAAGAAACCTTCCTTACTACGATTTCGACTTTGAGGTCATGAAACCGGTGGAGTACGCTTCTCAACTGAGTGACCTTTTCTGAGACTACGACCCTCCCTAACCCCCGTCCTCCTCTTCCCCTGCTGTCTCCTACTCTACCGACTTACCGTAGTGACTGAGCTACCTGCACTTAGACTCACTTGAGGTCCTCAACCACTACCTGTCCCTCCGGACCGCACGACGCCAAGTACCCCAGCGTTTCTCAACCTGTGCTGACTCGCTGACTTGACTTGACTTGACTTATATATATATGTGGTTTTTTATGTAGAATAATATAGATTGAAACTTTCATGGATATTCGTTTTGTCTTTTTTTTTTAATGGTGACACTTTATTGATGATAACTGGAAATCACATACGAAAAGACTGAAAGGGTACCTATATACACACACAGATTTATATATGTATATATACATATAAATATTTGTACACCATATATACATGTATCTGTATAAGGTTAGAAAAGACTACGTACATCCGGTACGAGAATTGATGGTGGGAATTAGGAAATAGTCGTAAAGACTTCAGGATTTTCGAGACTTCTACCCTTTTTTTAAAAAAAGGGGATTCAAACCGAGCTCGAGTTAAACCGTCAATTCTGAACAGACTTGACTCTTCCTCTGATAAATATCCGAAATAAATAGGGTGATTCGTAATGATGAGTATTCAACGTGATTCCTCTATAACTTCACTAACTAAAGACCTACAAGGGAACTGAGACAACCCACGACATATTGTATGTTGTGTATAATACACAATGGAAAGATTTTAGGGGTTTAAAACTTAAGGTTCTATGTGAACCGGGGTTCCCAAAGTCTATTCCCTAACACCTAGACATAATCCAATATGACGACGAAATTCTTAAAAGGTATCAAACAACACTGGGGTGTGTCAGTTTCCGAAACCGTATCAGTTATTTCGTCTACAAAAAGACCTTGAGAGAACGAAAAAGCTACTAGGTCGTCTACAACCGTTAAACTAGAGACCAAGGAGACGGAAAAGATTTAGGTCGAACTTGTAGACCTTCAAGTCCAAGTACATGACAACTTCGGACCGAACCTCTTAAAACTCGTAATGAAACGATCGGACACTCTACTCACGTCAACACGCCATCAAACTCGTAAGAAACCGTAACGGAAAGAAACCTTAACCTTACTTTTGACTGGAAAAGGTCGGGACACCGGTGACGACTCAAAAGGTTTAAACGACCGTATAACTCACGTCGTGAAAGTGTCGTAGTAGAAAGTCCCAAACTTTATCGAGTTGACCTTAAGGTAGTGGAGGTGATCGAACAAGAATCACCACGAAGGATTCCGGGTGAATTGAAACGTCAGGTCCTACAGACCGAGATCCACTCACTACTTTGATTTTTCGGAGAACTACTTTCACTTGCTCCTAACACTTTTTCAACCGAATTTCGAGTCGTAAGTCTTTTGATTCTAGTACCGTAGGTCAGGTTAGTGAAGTATCGTTTATCTACCCCTTTGCTACCTTTGTCACTCCCTGAAATAAAACCCCCCCGAGGTTTTAGTGACGTCTACCACTGACGTCTGAACTTTAATTTTCTGTGAACGAGGAACCTTCTTTTCGATACTGGCTGGATCTGTCGGATAATTTCTCGTCTCTGTAATGAAACGGTTGTTTCCAGATATATCAGTTTCGACACCAAAAAGGTCATCAGTGTATACCTACACTGTTAACTTGGTATTTCTTTCGACTCGTGACTGCTTGACTACCAAGACTTGACACCACAACCTCTTCTGAGAACTCTCAGGGAACCTGACGTTCCTCTAGGTCAGTCAGGTAGGATTTCCTTTAGTGAGGACTTATAAGTAACCTTCCTAACTACGACTTCGACTTTAAGATTATGAAACCGGTGGACTACACTTCTTGACTGAGTGATCTTTTCTGGGACCACGACCCTTTCTAACTTCCACCCTCCTCTTCCCCTGTTGTCTCCTACTCTACCAACCTACCGTAGTACCTGAGTCACCTGTACTCAAACTCATTCGAGGTCCACAACCGCTACCTGTCCCTTCGGACCGTCCGACGTAAGGTACCCCAGTGTTTCTGTAATGATTTCACTGAATCGCACGTATCGTACGTACGTGCCATCCGAGCCCCGGTGTCTCCTTTTTGTAGTCAGGGACGAGGGTCTTCGACGACGACAACGACGACGATTCAGCGAAGTCAACACAGGCTGAGACACACTGGAGTATCTACCGTCGGGTGGTCCGAGGTGGCAGGGACCCTAAGAGGTCCGTTCTTGTGACTTCACTCAACGATAAAGGAAGAGGTTACGTACTTTCACTTTCACTTCAACGAGTCAGCACAGACTGAGAAATGTTGGGGTATCTGACGTCGGAGGATCCGAGGAGGTAGGTACCCTAAAAGGTCCGTGCTCATGACCTCACCCAACGGTAAAGGGAGAGGGGGTCTTCGCCTCCAGATCGATTTCTTTTTTCTACCTACTTTTCTCAATTTCCACCAATGTTAAGGAAACACTATTTATGTACGGAATCTCCACTCGTGATCCATACATTCTTCCTCCTCTCCCGGGGTCTCCCGAAAAGTTTCCTCTATTGAGGACTCGACTCAAACTTCAAAGGATGGACTTCCACATTACCCGAAGGGATCACCGGGTCTCCAATTTCGTAGACGGAGGTTACGCCCTCTAGGCCCAAGCCAGGGACCCAGCCCTTCTAGGGGACCTCTTCCTTTACCATTGGGTGAGGTCATAAGAACGGACCTCTTAGGGTACCTACCTCTTCGGACCATCCGATGTCAGGTGCCCCAGCGTTTCTCAGCCTGTGCTGACTCGCTGAAGTGGAAGTGTACTTCCACATAAACTCCCCACCAATTCGATATGGCTCCTAGTCCCCACCCAACCTCCGTTGTAAATTTTTCCATTTACAATGGGTGGTGGGAGCCGTCACTTTCGCGTCTCAGGATTGGTGACCCAATGGGAATTTTTCCATTTACCAAAACCACACTGACCTAATCCCCACTCTTTCCTCACAAACAAAATTTTAGAGACAAATAAGTGTTTAGAAAAAAAATTTTAATAAACAAATAAAGACCAACACGACGTAGAAACAACGACTCGTGTCCGAAAGGGGTCGGCTCCGCTCGCCCACATTCAGACGGAAGAGTGACGTCACCGAAGAGAGCAACGGCTCGTGTCCGAAATCCGTGTGTCCGAAGTCGTCAACACCGTGTGCCCGGAACGACGGGGCGTCGTGCATCTTAGAAGGGTCTGGTCTCTGACTTGGAGACAGGGGACGTAACCTCCTACCTAAAATTGGTGATCTGGTGCTCCCTTCAGGGCTCTCCTTACCAAACTCAGTCCCCCCACACCTTCTACCCAGACCTCTCCATCAGACCCCGATTAATATTTCCAAGAACATACATCATGAATCTCCAAACCCAAAACAATGCTTCCACAATCTTCAATAATTCGGGACGAATTATTTCTGGACGAGTCTAGACGCAAAAGAAGATCGTCGACCGTCTTATGTGACCTCCCCTACTCTTACCGCCGTCCCTTTAGGGACTCACACGAAAGGTCCGTATAATTCCCGGATTTGATTCTGTACCGTCATCCCTACCCCTCTGCCAGCCCATATTTTTATAAATCCTCTCTCCTAAATATCCTGAAACCCTTGTACCCTTTTGTTATGTCTACAGTGGACATTCCAACTCACTGTTCCCTAACCTCCAGACTCCAACCTTTTTCTCGTCTCTCCCTCAGCCCTTCGCCCTCTTCTCCTTCCCGTCCTTCGACACCGATCTCTCCCTTGGTACCCGACACGCTACCACTCGAACCATTTCTCGATGACTGTCGGTTGAAGGCACGGTCTAAGTCCTCTCTTCTTTAAGGCTCTTCCGACGGGACACCGACCTTTAAGGGGGTTGCCACGGAATTTCAAAGGTATGTACTTCAGTACTTACTGCTGCAAGGTCAAGAACGACCTGACTCAGGACTCTCTCTATACCCCACCTCCCTAGCTGTTCTATGTCCAGTCGTTCCACCAAAGGGTCAGACATGTGACGGGCGAGATCTACCTTCGTTTCAGGTGTCCCTGTTTGGTGAACAAGGGACTCTGTATCGGACTGCCTCAGGAGTCTTTCGTGACTACACGTCTTTCTCGGATTCGTAATAAGGACTCAAACGGAAACGCACAACACTTCGAGACACTCAAAAAGAAAAAAATTGAAATATCTACTTCATCTGGGTTTCTCTCCTTCATTGTGTCCTTCTACTACCATCTCGAGCTGAAGTTGAATTCAAAGGATAACCAATGTAAATTATGTAACTTATGGCAATGACGAGGTTCAGGGACCTTTCACCGTATGTCTACTGTTTCAGGAGTAGAGTATGTCGAATGTAAAATCACCTTTATCGTAGGTTAAATTTTTTTTTTTACTTATGTCTACATATTCTAAGCTATAGTTTACCCTAATCATGACTCCGTATCAGAACAGAAGACCTTCGAATGTCCGATTACCCATCTGTTGTGTGTCGGTAGTTCCGACACTATCCTCTTCATGTCCCTCGATACCCTTGCAGGGACAATCTCGGAGACTTGGCCAGACCCTCCTCAGTCTCTTCCGAAGAATCTTCTTTACCGGAGATTCTACACGGCATGCGGCCCCCAACCGACTGATGTCAGGGGACCCGGTCTCGACGAACGACGGACGAAACCCATGTCTGGTACTTGATTCTTATCAAAGATGTAAAAATTTGCAAACCTTTCTTGATTTTCTTTTATTATAAAACACTGTACACCTTTAATACGTCATACATTTGTAGTCACTGGTATTTCAAAATAACCTTATGACGGTACGAATACCAACGAAATTGTGAGATTACCGTCTCAACTTATCACCGTCTGATACTCCGGACGTTTCGATCCTACAATTGGGAGACCGGTAAATGTCTTTTTCAACAAACGATCGAGGACCGGTGTCCTACCCATCCTCAATCGGCACATTTCGTCTCACTCCTTCTTCCTTCAGACGAAGGCTACCCTAGCAACATATTGACGTCATTGAAATCATATGAACCTGATGTCGAAAGTTCCTCTATCCTCTATCCTCTATCACTACACCGACCTCTCTACCCGTCCTCGGTCTGACTCTTCTGTGAACCGTCGATATAATTCCCCAAACCTAAATAGGTTACCCCTCGAAACATTTCCACAATATAATAGTCTAAAAGTTTTTTAGGAGACCGGTGTCACACCTCTAATCTAATCTCTCCCACCCCACTCTCTCCTCCGTCCCTTTAATTAACTCCAGAGAAAGTTGATCAAGGTTCCTTAACAACCATTGAATTTGATCATCTCTCTATAACCTCTTCTATAACTGAACTCTACGTTAAATCCTTCGTCTTAACTTTCGGGAACCACTAACTAAATCTCCGTAACTTTACATTAATAAAAGTACAACACTTACTGAAAAGAAAGAGTTGAGGTTTCAACAACCAAAAAAAAAAGGGAGGGTAACGACACTTGCGTACCAACTGTTTAGGTACAAATCATTATCAGAAGTCTCGTCTTAAGGAATCACTACGAAGTGCGGGTATCACGAGGTACATGGAACACATAGCTTCGTCGCAGAGAGATACTGAAGAAGTGCGTCAAGGGACAATTGTTCCTTAGACCGAAAATTCCTCGTTTCTTCGTTATTTAACCGTCTAATTAAAAGGAAAAGACCAAAGAGAACCAAACGGTCTAAAGGGGTTTATAAAGAAACAACGTTCAGGAGCCCGAGGAACCAAAAGTCCCGTCAAACAACTGTTGCTGTTCCCGATGAGTACAAGATCTCGTACAAGATCCGGAAGGGCCAAAATGAAGAGAGTGGAAACGGAAGAAACAGGAACTTCGACTTCAGAGTGAGTGTCGTTTACCATTATTGTACTGATGTAATATAAAGTATTATATAACACACCGAAAGTTTCACGAATGAGTGTACGGTCGATAAACTCGGGGTGTTATTTGGACACTCCTTCCGTTCTGTCCAGTCCAATGACTCTAGTCCCCTGCAATCTACCAACGGGTTTCAGTTTTCTACTTTTTGGTCGTCTCGACTACTATGTAGAATCCAGACGTCTAAAGAATCGAAACAAGGAAGACATTACGTAAGGTAGAGGTTCTTTTCGCCCAGTCTGATCAACCCTCTCAGCACAAAAGTCGTCATTTCTGTAGACCTACTTTATGGAGGGAGGTGGTGGCGAGGGTGGGGGGTTGGGGGTAGGACCTGGACGAGACACCCTTGAAGTATGTCTGTGATCAAATCCGGAAAGGATACGGAAGTTCGTTATACATTTGGTGGTAATTAAGGGTCTGGCTTCAAACTCTTCGACACCAGACATACCATCTCGTCGTCAGGGATTGGAAAACCGTGGTCCCTCGTTAAAGTGCCTTCTGTTAAAAAGGTTCCCGGTCCCCCACCCCTCTACCAAAGAAGGGCGGGGGACTACTAAGTTTATGTAATGTAAATAACACATGAAAGAAAAATAATAATAATGTAGTCGAGGTGAAGTGTAGTAGTCCGTAATCTGCGGTCTCCAACCCCTGGGGATGTAATTTTGTATATACACAAAAGTAAGGAAGGGAGAGGGGTGTCCACCAAGAAGGAGACTGCTCGACTCTGGTTTACCCTTCCCGGACGGACACCTGGTTTCGAGGACCCCAGTCTTATTTGGTCTTTTGAGCGAGAGTTCCATTGCGTCGAAAGGGACGTGAACACGGAGAACCCCGGTGCCAAAAGGAGTGACTTCTCGACTCCGGTGATACCACGTATTGCATACGACAGGGTGTCAGTGACCGGAGCCCGTACAATCTGAAAATAACTCGTAAATGATAGATTACACGGTGTGTAGTATGTGAATTGTGCTTAATAGAAGGGAATTGGATTCTCCATCCATGGTAATAAAAGAGACAAAGTGTTCATCCCTTTGTCTACTTCTTCTCTGCAAAATATTGAGTGGGTTCTAGGTCTTGATCGTCGACCGTCTAGATCCTAGGCTTTGACTTCAGATTGGGATGGAACCTTTACATCTAGTCTTTGTAACCTAAAGAGGGGGAGCAAGAAAACCTTCGCAGAAGTGAGACTTCTATGGAAAGGGGAGCAAAAATAAATGAGGAAAGAGAAAAGATTACGGCAATATAAACCACATATGAGGTCAAGGGGGCTGACTAGTATCGACCTTAGTAGACCAGCTCTATTTTCGACGGTACACAGACCGAAGGGTCGACCGAGTCTACCACTTCTTAGACGGACGTTACGTCCGCTGGACCCAAGGTAGGGACCCAACCCTTCTAGGAGACCTCTTTCCTTACCGTTGGGTGAGGTCATGAGAACGGACCTCTTCAGGTACCTGTTTCCTCGGACCACGTGATGTCATGTACCCCGGTGTTCCTCAGCCTGTGTCGACTCGATAATTGTGAAAGTGAAATTTAATACGTGGATTTATCGCTGCTTGTTAGGGACGCGAAATTTACATCGATTTGGATAGTAAGAGTTGAGTGAAAACTCGGAAGGGCTATGTGTGTCTGCGTAAAAATGTATCGGAAGTAATCATACATAATTATGTACTGGTAGATTATAATTCATGAATTTACCGTAAATACTTATTTACAGTCTTTAACAGAGTTTACAAAATATCTTATATAGAATCAAGTAATTCATTAAAGTTGTTTTCCAAAAACTCGTAAATAATCCTAAGACAATATACAGTTTAAAGGGAATTGAAATATAAATAAAAAGAAATTGGAATTTACAACCGTAAACTTATTAAAAATCATACCGATACTTTTGATGGGTTTATTATTATTTTATATTTAAAATGACGAAAAGAAAAAATAATGTCTAATAAGGACGCCTTATCTCTAGGTCATCTTAATAGTTCAGTTTTCTAGATCTGTCAACATATCAGAACAATGTACTCTGGGTCTCAGGTCTTTCTTATGACAGATTTGACTCAAGATAAAGTGTCAGACGACGGAAGGTCGGAGTACCTAGTAAGTACTACGACCCAGAGTAAAAAGAGTAAACTTTTTACTTCCCAATCTAATCTAATAGAAGGTCCAAAGGAACACCAGACTCTAAGATATTTTGAATTGTAGAGACCTAGTTTCATGATATGTCAGTTGTTGTATATTCCCCCGAAGGGACCACCAGGTCACTAATTACGAGACGTAAAAGTGACGTCCCCCGAACCCAAGCTAAGGGAACCCCTTGATTCTAGGACGTACAGCACACCACACCGGTTTTTTTTATGCTATTTTTGAAAAAGAGAGAGAAAAAAATGGGGGGGGGGAAAAAAAATCCGTGTACCCGAATCAACGAGGTGTCGTACATCCGAGAAGGGCCTAGTCCCTAGTTTAGCCCCAGAGAACGTAACCGTCTGTCTAAGAAAACGGTGACTCGGTGGTCCGAGTTCGGGACTATTTTTGAAAGTTATCTTTGTAAAAACAAACAAAAAGATCTGTCTTGTTCAGGTTTAGACTTTATTCGTTGTACCAAGCGAGGAGATGATAGTGTCATAGTCTGTTCCGAGTGTAAAATAGGTACGTCTTCAAACCTGACGCTCTATGTTAACACTTTAGTGTAGATTATGTCTTTCTTCTCCTAATATGGATGTAGGTCTTGAAGTCCATCGAGCGACCTAGAATCTGACAAAGGTGTCGGTTCACTAGCGAGTCGAGAGACTGGGATGTCTTAGTGAGGGTAGTAAAAGACTTACTCACTAAGGAAAGTGAAAAGGAACCGTCCGTAAATAAGACACGGAAAAGCCCGGCCCGTAGCACCCCCCACACAATGCTACCCTTACTGTGTTAAACGTTATTTGTCAACGTCTTTACAAACTTCTATGGGGACACACCTTCCTCCTCTCCCTAGAACTAAAAACCAATACGGAGACACATAGAGATCCAGTAAACCCCGGAAATTTCTTTCAACAAACTTAACTTTAGTTAGTGTACTTCAATCACTAACCATTAGAAAAATCTGTTTTACTAACTTTTAATGTACTTATTTCCCACGTCCAAACGGTTCAGAAAAATTTAGTGACGTAACCCTGATATTTTGTTTCATTACAACGAAGATCCCTAGATCTATCACTTAACAGAATCCCTCAAACCCTACCTGTACATGTGTGACAATATAAATTTTGCCTATTGGTTGTTCCTGGACGACATCTCGTGCACCTTGAGACGAGTTACAATACACCGTCGGACCTACCCTCCCCTCAAACCCCCTCTTACCTACGTACATATACATGCTGACTCAAGGGAACGACGAATGGACTTTGATAGTGTTGTAACAATTAGCCGATATGGGGTTATGTTTTATTTTTCAAGGGTTTTTTTGGGGCTTTAGCTTGTCTTTTTTTGGGATCACTTACTACACTTGTGACCATAACGAAAGAGAGGTTTTCATCAACGGTCCCATGAAAAAAGAGAAAAGTAAAGTTATCGTGTGTGTCCTGTATCAGTAAAACACCTAACACTGACAGATTACCGATAATTTCGATTCATCTTTACAAGTTTCACCCAGAGATGACAGACTTCAATAGTGTTTTCGTTGTCTACAGGACCGTCTGACGTCCAGTGGGGAACCACGGTGTCAGTGAACAGATCCTACCGGCACTGCAAAGAATTCAGAAGTTTAAGGTCGGGTCTCTCTGACTTTGGTCGGTCTTAGTCGTAGGTCACGAGAGGGGCAGCACAGGTATCAGGAGGGTTCACTGGTCGACTAACAGAAACCGTTGTCTAAAAAACATCCTTGCATGTTACACTTGCCTGTTAGGGGGTTCCTCACGGAGGCCGGGACCGAGTCGGTGCTATGGGTCCGGGGTCTACACATGACACACCCCACTCACAGAAGATCAACAGAGACGTAAAAAGTCTTACACATCGACACCAACTTCCCAACCCCCGTACTTAGACATTGACTCTAAAGTATCGTCCACTTCCCTAACTTTTTGCTCACATACGAATTATTGTCGACGAGGAGACAAGGATACGAAGGAACATCATTTGTTTAAAGACCGTGATAATTTCACTACACGAACCATGATCTTACGATTATAAATTAAAACTCACGTTGGGAGACAATTTTCGTATGTGGAACTTGACTTAAAATAATGAATCTGTAAGTTTCGAAACAACCAATGTTTCGTTTTTATAGAAAACACTCCCTTTCTTCTAATTTTCCTTTTTTTTTCCGGGGTAGGTTCCTGAAGGAACCACCAGGTCACCGATTCTGAGACACGAGGGCTACGTCCCCTGGATCCAAGTTAGGGACCACTTCCCTGACCTAGGATGTCCGGTGGAACTTCTAGGAAGCACGGTGTTGATTCTGGACTTTTACTTTCCCTTTCAGTGAGTCGGCACAGACTGAGAAACACTGGGGCACCCGATATGTCAGGTACCCTAAGAGGTCCGGTCTTATGACCTCACCCATCAGAAAGGGAAGAGGTCCCCTAGAAGGGTTGGGTCCCTAGCTTGGGTCCAGAGGGTGTGACGTCCGTCTAAGAAATGGTCGACTCGATGTTCCCTTCGGGTTGATTCTGGACCGTGTCGGTTTATTAATTTATAAAATTTTCCCTCCCGGGGTAGGTAGTCAGAAAAAAAAAAAAAAAAGGGGTGTGGATGACAGAAGAATGGTGACATGGTTTATAACAACGACCCCTCCCTCGTCGTTTCTTCGGACCCACCATTGCATATTTCGCTGATCTTAAACCTTAAATATCTCTCGATCCAAAGTTAGACTTCTTCCGTTACCGTGGGATGAGGTCATGAGAACGGACCCTTTAGGGCACCTGTCTCCTCGGAGTATCCGACGTCAGGTACTCCAACGATTCTCAGTCTGTGCTGACTCACTGAAGTGAAAGTGAAAAGTGAAAGTACGTAACCTCTTCCTTTACCGGTGGGTGAGGTCACAAGAACGGACCTCTAAGAGTCCCTGTCTCCTCGGACCACCCGAAGGTAGATACCCCAGCGTGTCTCAGCCTGTGCTGACTGCACTGAACGTCGTCATCGTCCAAAGTCAGAACCTCTTCCGTCACCATTGGGTGAGGTCATGAGAACGGACTTTTAGGGAACCTACCTCCGCGGACCATCCGACGTCAGGTACCCCAGCACTTCTCAGTCTGTGCTGACTCGTTGAAGTGAAAGTGAAAAGTGAAAGTACGTAACCTCTTCCTTTACCATTGAGTGAGGTCACAAGAACGGACCTTTCAGGGTCCCTGCCGTCTCGGACCATCCGACGGTAGATACCCCAACGTGTCCAGTCTGTACTGACTTCGCTGAATCGTCGTCGTCGTCCAAAGTTAGACAAACGGCGGACCACGAATACACTCGATCACTAGAGCCTACATTTCTGACCTCTGAGAAGGTTCATGAAGTCCGAGTAATACTTCTACTTTTCCCGGTGACGAACTCTTTCGTGGACCATGCAAGGACCCGGAAATCAGGAAACAGAGACAAACAAAAAGAAGGAGAAACTCCCAGAACGTCAAATCGATCTTTCCATCCGGAATGTGTCGAATTGGTTAGACTCTTACACGGTAGAGCGTGCAATGGGAAGAGATGAGGGACTGACCAACGAAGAGGATTATCCAAGGTCCTCGAACTAGACTCATTCCTTCGGAAAAAGAAGGTGCTATGGGGTTTCCTCCTTCTCACCAAATTTCGACATAGTCTCCCAGAAGTAGGTCTGCGGTTTATACGTTTCCATACTCTTCTCGGGTCCTGGAAGACTGAAACACAACGGTACGTCCCTTTACGATTCTGTTGAAAAGTGAAGACGACGCTGAAAGTAGTTTTCGGTCGGGATTACCCACCACCACGGAAGGGACCACCAGGTCTCGAACTCTGAGACGGACGGTCACGTCTCCTGTACCCAAGCTAGGGACCAGGCCCTTCTAGGGTGCACGGAGTCCCGTTCATTCGGGTGCTCGTCGTTGACGGCTCGGGTGTGTGTTGTTGATGTCTTCGGACGTAAAGAGCTCGGACACGAGGTATCTTGGTGGCGTTACTCTTCGGGCGTGTGACGTTGTTACTCATCGGGGGTGGAGCGTCGTTGATCTCTTCCGGGGAAGGGTCGTCACTACTGTGGCGGTCGATCTTTCCTTCCCTCCTTCCTTCAGGATAACTACCACACTACAAGTCAAGGTCCTCCCCGAAGAGTCCAGAGCCGTGGACATCCGATGACTCCAATAGTGTCCTACACCAGTCACTCAGCCCATTAATGGGACAAAGGACCACACCTCGTCCTCTATATCCTCAGGAGTGTCGGTCGAAGGGTAGGTGAAAAGGAAAGTTGAGGGGTAATTATGGCACTGAACTTGCGTACGAAGAGAAGGTCCACTTCGAGTAGGCTGACCAACCCTAATACGACGACGATATACAGTTTGTCCTCGTACGGCGCATATAGAGTCTTCACCTTCGACTCTGTCATCCCTGTCCTTAGTACCCCTCTTACCACTCAAGGACCAACCATGTCCCTCCCGGAACCAGGGATTCCAGAGCTCGGACGAAGAGTACTATGGTGTTGATGGACACAGGGTCGAACTCCCATGACCGTAGTGCTTTACTTGACAAGGGAGTACTAGATCGTCCTTGACTACCTCCTCCGGTAAGACTTTAACATAAAACCACTGAACGACCGACTGAACGGGTCAATCGGGAGTAGGAGTGCCGGCGAGGTGAGACCTCGGAGGTTCACACAGGAAGGTAAATTACATACTGGGTACAGCGTCTTCGAAATAACCTAGTGGTTCCCTTTCTTTCTTTCTTACGATTATTATCCAAATGATAAAAAGAAGAGCTTCGACAATGTCAGGAGGAAAATCCAACACTCGAATCGAAGGGCCCCCCCTCCCTCTCACACACCGAACGGACGTTAGATAACGTCTCACCTGAGCGGAAGCGGCGACCGACGGACCAGGAAGACAGAAGAACGTAAACAAAAGGGTGGATATTTATACATTGGGACGAAATGAGTAGAGGACCCTAACACTGTGTCTGACTGATTTTCTCTTGTAAAACTTTCGGGTGCCCAAACTTACTGATAGTGTCACTTCAACCCTTGACACGGAAAAGACCCGAGGGAAAGTGTCCCATTGTTTCCCCCGCACCGGTAGGCCAAGGCCAAAGTGTTGTGGTCGTAGACGCACCAGTTAAGGGTGGACCGTCGGGTGTGCCTCCTCATGCTCTCCTCCTTGGTCCTGATGTTTCTGTAAACAAGAGCTTACGTCAAGACAGTCCAGCTGGGTTCGGACGGGGGAGAGTGGTAGTCGTTCGTGCTCACTCAGACCGGAAGGTGGGGTTCATCACACGACCCGACGTGTCAGGTTCGGCTCCCGAGAGAACAAAGTAATCCCTCCCCTGGCCCCCTCCGAAGGGTGGTGGACTCGCCCTTGAGAGTCGGTTGAGAGCCAATATGTCCCTAATGTGGAGAACCTTTAAAAATCAAAGGGGTGAATGGTAGACCGGTTGGAGAGCTTAAAAGAGTCTGTGGTAAACAAGGACCTTTTACACATTCTAAAAAAATTGTGTCAGGCGGAACTACGTCGTAACACTCTTTTCGGAGCGGTCTCACCCGCAGAACTCGCGTCCAAAATCTTCGTACCAAGTCCCGAGACAGACGGACAACAGAGGTCTTCGTACACGCCAACTCCTACCCCGACGTAAAGGGTCAGAAGTGCGGCAGAAAAAGCGGAGAGCTAAGTTGTAAAACCTCGACACCAACGTCGACGAACCCCACAGAACACGATTACAAGCAAGAGAAATAAAGTAAATAGAGGTCATGAACGAGAAACAGATTTGAGTCCCGTATAACCTTAAAGTCTGAAATGTCATTGTGAACTTTGAATTGCGAGGAAGAAGAATATTGTTCCTTCTTCGGTGACCCCGACACCACAGACGGTCCCTCATGTGTCTCGGGTTGGAGAGTAGGCGGACGACGCAGGTATCCTGGTAGAACTAACCACACGACCTTCAACGGTCTTACCGAAAGGCAGAGGTCCCCTGGATCGTCCCTGACCCAGAAGGTAAGACGACTGGGTCACACACTCCGACGTACAGTCGAACAGACTTAAATCGAGCACCCGCGTAAGTAAAACCACAGACACACGACGGGACGCCGAAGAGAGTATTGGACCGAGAACCGAAGTGCATCTCGTCATAACCAGAAGTGCCCTACACGTCACTGAGGACCCTCGTAGGTCACTAGCACAAGGGTTTCGTCGTCCACATTCTTTTGTGGACAACGCAAGACGTCTTCCTCGACCGGCCATTGTGTCACCACCAATTTGGCTCTGCGGTGACCTGTCCAGTCCGAAACAAAGTCTCCTTGAGACGAGGTCTTTGTTTCCGATTCTCGCACGAAACCCCCGACCTCACACGTACCTCCGTCTCCGTCGTAGTACCGTAGTAGACCGAACCCCAGGGACTCACTAACTGTCCTGAGGGTTATGAACTAGAAAGGGGGAGAAGGGTCCTCTCCATTTAATAACAGAACGAAAATCTAGAATAATCTGATAGAACGGTCGACACGAACCAGCGAAGTCAGCACAGACTGAGAAACACTGGGATACCTGACATCGGACGGTCGGAGGAGACAGGTACCCTAAGAGGTCCGTTCTTATGACCTCACCCAGTGGCACGGGAGGAGGGAAAGGTCGACATACCCTTATTTTATCAGTTCCTCTTGTGTTCCGACAACGGCCACTTGAACCTGGTTCTATTGACTCATTCGCCGTACGATCTGTACTACAATTTACCCTACCGTTCTCCTTTTCTCTGGGACTCGTCGGTTCAAGGAAGGGGTGCGTCGAGGGTTTTCTGCATCGGAGGTCCCGGAAGACAGTCTTCGTGTGGCCTATCCCACCCGCTTCGGGGAGGATTAGGGACACGGGAAACACGAGACAGGGGCGTCACACTAGAACACCGACCCCCTGGAGTTGATATCCTATCTTCTAGGCCTACACCTTTTTCACTTTTTTGAGTAGCTTCTCTTCCGGAAAGTTTGCGACATACGCATACTGGTCCATGGTCGCCGGTGGGCCCACGAGAAGTCCGTCGACAGCAACGGGAAGGGTGCGGGGTACCCTCCCGCGTCTTTCGGACCGACGGGTCGACGCGGAGAAGAAGGAGCAGACCCCTCGACCGCGGGCGGCAAGGAAGGAAAGGAGGTAGACACGAGGGAGAGGATGTCGACAGACGGGGTGACCAGGACGGGAACTCCAAACAGAGGGGACCTCCGTTCTCGATAAGAGAAAGAGAGACAGAGCAAACGCGGGTAAGTAAGTCAGTAAGTTCAACCCCGGTTTTCCCTCGGTTCGAAGAGTAGTTCTGCTATAATCAGGAAACATATAAAGTCTACTAAATGACTACAAAGCTTACCCGGGGGGTACGGGGGACGGGGACGGGGAGTCGTCTGGACACGGCACACGCCCTGGTGAGAAAGACTTCCCGACAGAAGTGAAGGTCTTTCTTAGGCAAGGCAGAGGACGATCGGAGATGGCAACAAACCCAATAATAAGGAAAGAGTCTCGTAATCGAGAAAGGGTCCTACTCTCTTTGGACAAAGAGAGTCTACAAGAAGTCCCATCAGGAGAGTTCTCTAAGACTTTGACAAGTTCGCCAGTCTCAACAAACCCTACAGTGTCAGGAGAAAGAAAGATCGGACATAGAGGGAAAATTAGTAGAAACATAACAGCAATCAGATTTAGAAAGACAATGGACATAAAAAGAGGGTCACTCTAGTTAATTCCCCTTTTTTTAGGGTTCAGACAATACAGAAAGAAATATCTTATGAGAGAAATCACTGGGTAAAAAGAGAGAGTAAGAAAAGGAACCATTTAATGAGAAATAAGGGGAAAAGTCATAATAGGGAACAGACAGAAAAAAGATCTGACGTCGTAAGAATAAAGGAACCCTCAAGTTATGGTAGAGAAGAAGGGAAGAAAAGACCAGGGAGGAATTCATTATCGTTGGTCAAACACACAAAGGAACGAAAGGTTTACCAAAGTTCTAAATATAAATGGGAAAAAAAAAATTAAATAAAAAACGATAAGAATAAAACCGACGCGAGTAAAGAAAAAACACCAAACGCCCGAGGTCCCGTACGTCCGAGACATCAACGGTGTACTCCCGAATCAACGAGGCTCCATACGTCCTAGAATCGAGGGGGTTGGTCCCCAGTTTCGGTTCAGGAGCCATAACCTTCCATCTAAGAGTCGGTAGTCTGGTAGTTCTTTCAGGAGTATAAATGGGTACATTCTCAGTAGAACCTGAAGGGACCACCAGGTCCTCGATTCTGACACGAAGATAACATCCCGACACCCAAGTTAGGGACCAGACCCTTCAAGGCATACGGTACGTCACGTAGGTCTTTTTTCGTTTTCCTTTTCTTAGTAGAATCTGATAAATTAAAGGACAACGAAAAAGGCATTATCAAAAACAAAAAAAAAGAATTCCTTAAGGATAAAACCCCAAACAGTTGACAACAGGGGACCTATCGACTGGGAAAGTGGTTTCAATCTCGAATGTCAAGAAGTGGTCCGGTGTGTCGTGGTTCGAACCACGAGGTCCCTCCCCCGTCCTTGTGGGCACCAAAAAGAGAAAACGACTCTTCCTCGAGAATCTTGGTCACGTCACCGTTCCTCCGGTCAATAATAGCATTACACAGTCCGTGACAAGATTCAACTATCGAATAGAAACGCCGTTAGGACACTCCGTCTAAGATGATATTTAGGTCTTAAATGTCTACCCCTTTGGTTTCGTATCTCGAGGGGGGTCAAGTATATTGACTAAACTGTTTGGAGAAATTTCTTGACAAACTCAAATTTGAATTAAGTATTACCAAGCCAATATGGAGATGATATATAAATATGTATGAACCTTCAAGGGAAAACGAAAAACCTAACACAGAAATGTCTGGAAAAAAATTACGTCAAAATAGAGAGACATATAACCTTGTGGACACGATGTGTCCACTACACAAACTATGGACCTTCTCTTTGATATAGGTATTTGATTAGGAGGATCCCCGTAGAGTCATGCTACCTCGAGTCCGGGGAGTCTGCATCTATGCCAAAATATTTTCTCGGAATTTTTAACATGTCGTCCGTCTTATCAGTCGTACGAGGAGAAGGACCCTCAATTAATTGAGTTCCAGAATGTCTCATTGAAAGAAAGACAAGACATAAAAAAAAAAAAAAAGAACTGTGACACGTCGTACACCCCAGACTCAAGGGGTTGGTCCATAGTTTGGGTATAGGGAACGTCACCTTCGTACCTCAGGATTGGTGGTCTCTTAAGGGTGTCTTATCAAAAGAGTACCCGGAAAGGAAACCCCAATCCCAAATCTAAGGTCTAACCAAAGGAAAGAAGACGATTAAGTTCCAAACTGGAAAAATACGACTCTACAAAAAAAAAAAAGAAGGTAGGAAACACATCGACTCTCGAGTCCACCGACGTTTCCGACAGAAACTCCCGAAGTCACTCCCACTCGAGTGCAAGGTCGGATGGATATTCATACTATGACCGAGGCTACTGACCCTATGGTCCATCCAGTCTCCAACGAAGCCTCCGACTCGTTTATCTTGAGTCTTTCAATACCTTCATGAAAGGGAGCATCTGGATGTCTTCTTCTATCCAAAGGACAGTGAAGAAGGAGTCCAGTTTGTAAAAGAGAGTCACAGACAAGTAATTCATCTGACGGAAGGATGTGAAAAAAAAAAAAAAAATTATGAATAAATAAACCGACCAGACCCAGAATCAACATGGTGTGTTCTGGAAGTAGCACTGTCTGGAGATTACTTGAGAGATCGACACCGAGTCCCGAATCAACGGGACGCTCCGTACACGTCAGACCAAGGGACTGGTCCCTAGCTTGGACCCACGAGACGTAACTCTCGGACCTCAGGATTAGGGACCCGTGGGGTTCCGTTCAGGGGTGTTATTAAGAATTCTGAGCAAAGGGAAGGTCGATACGAATCCCACTACTAAGGTTGTCTGACTCGAACATGAACTAGTAATGTACCATCAAGTATAAAAATACTCCCGGATACCCTTCGACAAGTCATGAACATAATAGAGTACATTAGAAGAGTTGTTGGGTAACTTCATCCATATTAAATAATAGGAGTAAAATATCTGGCCCCTTGTTTTCGGGGGGTGGGGGTTTAAGTTCTAGAAGGGTCCGTCCGTTCGTAGCTTCGTCTTTAACTTCGGTTCGTCATCCTTAAGTGCTGGACAAAATTGGTCGTAGAAAACTCCGGGTGTCTTACGAATGGGAGTCTACCGACACGGAGACCGGACTAGGGGTACCCTTCCACCTCTCGTCTTTAGTAGGACTTGTCGCAAAACCGAAACTCACGAACGTCGACAAACCCCCACTGTGGGCGTCCTACGTGTGATGGGGTCCGCAGCCCGCGGTGACACGGAGACTCCCGAAAGTCACACCCGAAACGTAAAGTCGCTCTTCACAGCACGAGGACGGACCACACTGGCCCAGGAGACCTTTCCCTTCTTGTAGTGAGTCGACTCGATGGTCTCGGTGTACCGGGACTTCTGGTCACTGGTGTTCGGGCAGTCGAGTCACAAACTGTAACCCCATCCACCCGTCGACCCTGGTTCAACGGTAGCAGGAGATCCCTTAACCAGGGGTGTCGAGTCTGGTGACAACAGAAAGACCAGAGGAGGAGGGCGGAACTTACTCTCCTCCGAGGAAAATTTTTACCAAAATTAAATTTAAATTAAGTATTCACAAAACATCTGAGGATGAAATACAGAGATACATGTACCTTCAAGGGGAAACGAGAAACCTGACAAAGAAAGGTCTGGAAAAAGATACGTCACACAGTCATAAGATATATATTGTATCTCCTTCAAAGAAGGAAAAACATTTTCTTTAGATAGTGTGGGTACCAAGAGTCTTGTAGAAAAAGGGGGTGACCGATAAAAAATCCTCTAGAAAAGTACAACCATTCCCATCTCGAGGGAGGAGTAATAAAAATTCCCGACATTGTATAAAGTATCATACCTACTTGGTACAAACATAACTATTTAACAAAGGTTTTACCACGATACTATATGTAACGATATCACTGGTCGGAAGTGTATATAGAAACACACAGTTACACTTGTAAAGACATCTTACTTTAATGATCTCCACTTTACTTACCAAGTCTCTTTTTACATAAAATAAAAATAGACTCGGACGTTTTAACAGGAGGGTCGTAGGGATGGTAAAATGAGAAGACGGTTGGTACTTACTCGAAGAAAAGGGTCTCAGACCGATTATGACCCAAAATCGTTAGAAAATTTAAAGATGGCTAGGTCACTCGGTTTACTCTTTCTATGAAGTAAGAAAATCTAATATGAAGGGACTAATGATCACTTCGACTTGTGGAAAAAAAAACAGCTTCATAACAACTGAATCTTATAGAATTTTTTTAGAAAAATAAATACATAAGAGGTGAACATAGAGGAGAAGTCACTGAAGACACAAAGAAACATATAATAGTCAAGAGCTCCCACGTCCGTCTCCACGGAGTCTTAGGTGTTCTCACACCCACCAAACTTTTTTCGGATTACTCACAATATTGGTTCCAAAATAATAACCTTCTACTGTTCTTAACATTAAGTTTTATATCTTCCCTTTCGGACTGTTTTCGAAGAACCGACTACCTTGTGTCCAAATTTTTCGGACACTTTACGACGAAACTGAGTTTCGGGATCTCTTCGAGGACGAACGGCCGGACAGTCGTCGTCGTTCGTATCGTCTCTGTCCGTCCCCACAGAGAGACGGGACTGGAGTCTGAGACGTCTTGACGAGTGGGTCGAAAGTGAGGGCATAGTAAAAAAAGACGATTAGCCCTTCGTCAACTAAAATGCTCTCCGAAACGGAGACCCCCTGGGAAGATGCAGATAACAATTAACCGAAGAAACAAGTAATTAATTTAGACAAATCATAAGTGAAAGACGCAACGATAGTTGACGATAAAGGGTTCCGACACTTACAGGAGATTTTCGTCGTCAGTGGTCGGAAAAACCGTGGTCCCTGGCCAAAGTACCTTCTATTAAAAAGGTACCTATCCCTTCTCACCCTTACCAAACCCCTACTAAGTTTGTGCAATGTAAGTGACACATGAAATAAAGATAATAATAATGTAGTCGAGGTGGAGTCTGACAATCCGTAATCTAAGACCTCTAACCCCTGGGACTTTTTCTCTTTCACACACCTTCGGTTCCGTGACTCAGAGACAACAAAGGGAAGGTCCACTCCCAGTAGTTACTTCTCGACATAGCCTTTTGAGACCTCCTCTAACAAGCGAGGGACCTATTCTACCTTTTGCGGTTATAGGGAAGGCACAGGGAGAGGTTCGCTCTCCATCTTTCCTACACTATTGCGTAGACCGAGAAGAGAAACATCTTGTATTTAGAGTAGACGATCCAGAGTCTTGAGCTTCCCCGTGGACAGTCCGAGGACCTGAGACATCAGAAGGAACTAGCCGACGAAGATCTGTTTCACTCCGACTACTACGGTCGACTGTCCTCTCCCCCACAACCAAATCTAAACCAAGTGGAGAACTAGAAAATTTGGTTTTCGGACATTGGAAAACACCGAGGATATAAAATGGGTATGTACCCGGGAGGTACTCAATTTATTCAGTGTCTCCTAGGTTTTACACAAAGTGAACTAGAATCATATCGACACACGTAAGAACGGGACCCAAACAGAAGGATGACTACGAAACGAAACTCTAACTCAGGTTTTACACCCCATGGATACTCTACTCTCCCTTCCGTCATACCTTTTCATTATCCGTAACCCTCTTCAGTTAAATCCCGATTTCTAAAAAGTCTCTTCACGGTGTCGTATCTAGTAAGTCTTGACTGTCATTTTTCAGTTAATTTACTCCTAAATGCCACTCCCATAAAAATTACAGGACTTACAGGTCGACGTCCCTTCCTCCTCGAAGTAAAAGCGTAAACCCTCACCTTACACACTTCCTATAAAAGCCATACCAGAAACCCATATCCTCTAAATTTGAACCTAAGACAATCCCTTAAAAAACACAAAAAGCTCAAATCCTAAAGACTCAATTTGTGATTGTTGACCAGAAATCATCATCGTCGACACCAGAGGGTCCATTTATGAATCTTTTGTTTTCGTACTAAACTTTCTCTACCAGGAAGTAAAAGAAGGGTCCTTCCCGTTTCAAACGGGTCAACCCCACCAATCCGTCCAACGGCTCCTCTCCCGTGACCAGACTGACCAGGGCCCGAACAGGGGTCAAGACAAAAGTCTTACACTTCATGTACGTGGACGTCCATCTCAGGAAGTGGTAAGCCTTACCTGTCCACGGCACAGTCAAACTCAAGTAGTCGTTCGGATTGCTTCTCAGGATGACATTCGTCACCGAAGCGCGGTCGGGGTCGTCTCCCAAGGAGGACGGTCCATTCCGGAGACAGGGACCGAAGGACCACCGACCAAACCCCTTGTGGGATGGGACAGAAAACGGGTAAGAGGATCTTATTTGAAAAATAAAGACTTACAAAACAACAAACGAACTTTTAAAAAGTTTCGGGACACCTACAAGTCAAGTCAATGAGTCAGTACAGGTTGAGAAACAGTAGGGTACCTCACGTCACACAGTCCGGATGGACAGGTAGTGGTTGAGGACCTCAAATAAGTCTGAGTACAGGTAACTCTACGGTAGATTGGTAGAGTAGGAGAAAACAAGGGAAGAGGAGGACGGAAGTTAGAAAGGGTCGTAGTCCCAGAAAAGGTTACTCAGTCAAGAAGTGTAGTCCACCGGGCTCATAACCTCAAAGTCGAAGTCGTAGTCAGAATGGTTACTTATAAGTCCTGACTAAAGGAAATCCTACCTGACCAACCTAGAGGAACGACAGGTTCCCTGAGAGTTCTACCTCTAGGTAGACATCTATTCTATATTTTATCATTTCCCACGCTCAAGCTACAGTTTTCATAAGAGTCAGTACACCTACAAGATATTAAAGTGTGTCTCTTTTGTGTTGTCAAGACACTTCGTCCACACCGACATTGTTCTTGGGAAAGTGAAAGACAGAGTGATATCAGTTGAGGACTAAGAGACGAGAACACCACTTCTATTATCCCACCAGTAGGTCCTTAATACAGGTCGGGTTGGTGGGCATAGAGAGAGGGTAGAAGAGGAACCGTGACACAATACGACACTCCGTTTCCCCAATCGGACAAAACACCAGTCAAGTGTACAGTATATGTCTACACTCTCGACCTGGCATTTCTTCCGACTCACGACTTCTTAACTACGAAAGTTTAACACTACGACCTCTTCTGAGAACTCTCAGAAAACCTGTTATTCCTCCAGTTTTGTCAGTTAGGATTTTCTTTCGTTGAGAATTTATAAGTAACCTTCCTGACTACGACTTCGACTTCGAGGTCATGAAACCGGTGGACTACACTTCTCGACTAAGGAACCTTTTCTGGGACTACTACCCTTTCTGACTTCCTTTTCTTCTCCTATCGTCTCCTACTCTACCAATCTATCGTAGTGGTTGAGTTACCTGTACTTAAACTCGTTTGAGACCCTCTATTACCTCCTGTCTCCTCGGACCGCACGATGTTAGGTGCCCCAGTGGTTCTCAGTCTGTGCTAAATCACTGACTTGTTTTCGTTCGTCTGTCAAGTGTCAGATTATTGCAATATAAAAGATGACCTAGGTGTGGAAGAATAATTAACAAACATCGAACTCGCACTTCTCTTCACTTCAACGAGTCATCACAGGCTGAGAAACACTGAGATACCTGACATCGGATGTTCCGAGGAGGCAGGTACCCTAAAAGGTCCGTTCCTTATGTCCTCACCCAACGGTAAAGGAAGAGGTCTCCTAGGAGGGCTGGATCCCTAGCTTGGGGCCAGAGAGTGTAACATCCGTCTGCGAAATAGCAGACTCGGTGGTCCCTTCATCTTGGATCGAACTCGTCACGATGGATCTTGCACTTAAATTATCGTCAATGGATAAGTACAAAAACAAATGACGCAAGTCAAGGGGAAACCTGGTATTTGAGGAACAAGTGCACAGAGAACTCATACACACACACACGTACGACTCAGAGAAGTCAGCCAAGGTTGAGAAGCACTACGATACCTGACATCGGACGGTCCGAAAAGACAGGTACTCAAAGAGGTCCGTTCTATGACCTCACCAGCGGTTCGGGAGGAGGTCTCCTCAGAGAACTCACGACTCGTACATTTAAGAACGACCAACCGACTATGGAGAATAAAGGAAGGGGATTGAGACATACGGGCTGGGAGACGGTCGGGCAGAAGAGAGGGGTAAAGGAGAACCGGAGGGTGGTTGGTCGTAAAGAAAAATGTAAAAAAAAAAGTCTAAGAAGGCAACTCTAACTTAATCTCGATAAACATTTATTCTGGTGTCGATGTTTCGAGTTGAGCCCACTTCTGTTTTAGCTCCTATAAGACCAAAACGTGAACCTGTCTCCTTTCCTAATGAAGAACAGACACAGACCCTTGATGTACGGTTCGACGAAGCCTAGCGGGTAAGTGTGCAACACGATGTACTTCCTCGGTTAAAACCTGAACGGTGATCTTTGGTAATCTCTCGACCACTCAATGAACGGTGTTCTTTTGTAGATCTTCCTACATCGTCGGTTCGGTCAGTTCACTCTCCAAGAGTACGGATGGAAGCGTCCCTGGACTCCTAAGAGATCGGAGGTATCACAAACGGACACGACAGTCTATACATGACGACAAATAGTCTGTGGGACTGTAAAAAAACACCAAACTTTGTTGTCGTTCAATAACGAAGAGTACACTCAAAGGTAACACCGAGAAAACGACCAGAGTGGGTCCGAGTACAAACACCAGTTACCGTCGACACGACCGGACACCCAAGTTCCTCCGGAGGGAGAGAAAGAAAAATTTTATTAAAAACAAGTAAAATAAAAACCGACAAGACCCAGAACCAGCGACGTGCCCGAAAGGAGACCAACACTCGCCCCAGATGAGAGATCGACACCACGAACCCGAGATCCCGTACACCCGCGGTCGTCGACGCCGTACATCCGAGTTGCTAACGGCAACCGTCCGAGTACTCAACACCGCGCACCCGAGGCGACGAGGGACCGTACACCTAGGAGTGCCTGGTCCCGACCTTCGACACAGAGGACGTAGCCGTCCACCTAAGAAATGGTGACTCGGTGGCCCCTCCGGGGAGGGAATGAAGGAACTACAACCGACGAGCGAACCGGAGAGGGAGCGATACCCGAGAACCGTAAGTCATCCAACCGGACTCGAAGGGAGCCATCACCGTTCTCAAACTCGCGTCTTTGACATTCCGGGGATCACCGGCTCCGAGATTTGAGTGTACCATGGTGTAGACGGTGTAAAATAACTAGTCTTGTTCAACACTCCAGTCAGGTCTAAGATCCCTGCCCCGTTCTGAGATGGAGGACTGCCTTTTTGACTTTACAAAACGACACAAAAAACTAGGAAGTATTATTGTCATTTCTTTAAGTCTGTGTCTATGGGTCTATTACGTACAGGGACGGGGTACTATCAATAAATAAAAGGACAAAATAAGTAGTGAAAAAAACAACAACAAAACGAAAAAAACAACCGACACGACACATCGGACACCCTGGGATCAAGGGGTTGGTCCCTGACTTGGACCTGGGAGCTGTCTCTCTTGAACCTCAGGGTCGGTGACCTGGTGGTCCCTTAAAGGACAAAATTAGTAGTGAACCACATAATAGGATTTTATTAAAAGACTCTAGATTTTTCTAAGTATACGTCTGAATGTCTATAATTTGTGTTTGAATACCAATGGTTTCCCCTTTACACCCCTCTCTCTTTAGTTCTCGAACCCTAATTGTATATGAAGATATATATTCTACCTATTGGTTGTTCCTGGATGACATATCGTGTCCCTTCAGACGAGTTATAAGACACTATTGGCCATGCTCTTTTCTTGGACTTTTTCTTATTTATATACATATTGACTTAGTAAAACGACATATGGACTTTGTTTGTGTTTTAACATTTAGTTGATCGTAAAACCAAGTCAGTGAGTCAGTACAGACTGAGAAACGTTAGGGTATCTGACGTCGTACGGTCCGAAGGGACAGGTAGTGGTTGAGGGCCTCGAACCAGTTTGAGTACGGACAGTTCAACCACTACGTTAAGTTGGTAGAACAGGAGACAGTATGGGAAGAAGACGGAAGTTAGAAAGGGTCGTAGTCCCAGAAAAGATTACTCAGTCAAGAAACGTAGTCCGCCGGTTTCATAACCTTGAAGTCGAAATCGTAGTCAGGAAGGTCACTTATAAGTCCCAACTAAAGGAAATCCTACCTGACCAACCTAGAGGAACGACAGGTTCCCTGAAAGTTCTCACAAGAGGTTGTAGTGTCAAGTTTTGGTAGGTAAGAGACCGCGAGTAGAATTAGTTGATATCAGGTTATTTTAATTATTCATTTGTCGAGGACACCTCTATTAAGATTATGTCCCCTCGGTCAGACCTTGTCTAAAAACCGTTATCTAGACGAAAAGAAAAAGGAGGTAAAGTAAAAATTAAATCCCTGAGGACTTTTGTCTCCGGATTCTTCCCCTCACTAAAAACAGTACCTAGACACATCACTCAATTGGGACCTGGAGTTGGAACGGAAACCCAAAACCCTAAGGGTTCAGACACGAGAAAAAAGTGGTCTGGTGTGGTAAAGAGACCAAGACTGTCACTTTCATGATGTCCGTCCTACAAACAAAGATTCTACCGTGTATAAAGTGGACTAAGTGACTTTGATGAACGGTATTCGGTGAGGGTTAAGAGTCCTCAGTGAAAAGTATGGAACCAGTACGGTGGACTAAAGTAAAAACGGACTACTCGCAAACGAATCCCTGTAGTTTTGTGAAGAGAAGAAGGTACCCAAACGACAGGGATATAGGACGCAAGAGGACTTCGGTCGGACCACCTTCGAGGTAACTACCTGGAAGACTAGTACGAAAAATAAAGAAAAGTCTGAGACTACGCTGAGGTCTGACTTCTATTACCCTCGGTTAACCTCTTTGGGTACCTGTAGGGGTTCCTCGAGACCTATAACCAACTAATGGACATGGCTTTACGGTAGGTCGTCCATCCACCACGACTCCATCAGTGTGGACTGGCTCCGGTACGACGGAACTCTTTCTCGTAGTCGGGACTCTTGAAACCCGTCTTTTGTGAAAACGGGACTTCTTGGACACCTTACGACGAGAAGGTGGCACCTCACTTCCAACTGTCCAAGTGCACGGTGTGAGGGTACCCCGGGGCGATACTGTGTGTCGTGGGCTAAGAAGGATCCGCTTCGTCGGACCCTCCCGGAAGGGCCGTCTCGTATGAGGGAGGGACCCGGAGACCCCAGGGGGTCCATCTTTCCGTAGACTTTGAAAGAGTCGTACAGTCGGTCGAGAGGAAACGTCCTTGAGAACGGTCGAAGATCCTTACCCTCCCCGAGTGAACAACTGTTCGGTCTACCCGTCCCCCTGGGCACCTTGGGAGTCCGGCACTCAGTCCTTCGGACTAAAAGTTTCACCCAACCCGTTCGAAGGACGGTAGTCTAACCAATCAAAGTGACTGACCAAACAGACCCCGGGTCCCTCTGGGTATCTTTGAGACTAGAATCGTATCACGAGAGACGAAAAGGGGAGTCTAAATAACTCGTAATGTCACAGGGTTTGAGATTCACAAAACGTCGTGTTGGAGTAAATCAAGAGTATCATCAAGAGTTTCCTCCTTTGTCTACGAGTCTTTACACTTTATTAAACCGGTCCCAGAGTCTCGACTGTCTACCCGTCCTAGCCCGAAACTTGGGTCCCTTAGAGATCTTCAGTGGAAGAATTCCTGACACGATCAGATGGAAGAGATATCTCGAGGAAAGTCCACATTGAAAACTCGTTATGTATATTATAACAATGACAAGTCAATAACCCGTAACTCAGTAAAACATTTTGTTTACTTATATGCCCTAGGATCCTGAGTACCTTTATGGAAATAACGGTATTAGAGTAAGTAAAAGAGTTTCGTGACTCTATGGAAAATTGAAAGAGGTAGAATATTTACTATATAGAAGAAAAAAAAAAGACCAATTAGGGAGAATTGTGACGTCCCTGGTATCGATGAAATTTCAAAAGGGAAGCCAGAGTCTAGAGGTCCCTAGTTTAAACGTGGGGGACGTTACCTTAGTGTCGTAGGATTAGTGACCTGAGGTCCCTTAAGAGTATTGTCTATATAATAACACGAGTTCTGGACAACACCCTCGTACTGACCCTTCCGGACTCTCTACTTAGTCGGTGTAGTCGGATGAAGTGTAACAGATGACCCCACTAAGCTTTCGGAGTCGTGTGAGAGGGAAAGACATGGGACGACCACTAATACAAAGATCCAGTCCATTAGTAACGACGGAAAGACTCTTATCTTAATAAAACACTGAGAGAAGGAAAAAAGTCCTTCTAGACAAAGTCGTCGGTCCGGACTCCAGTCTTAAACTAGTATAGTCCCTGACAAATCTATGACCCTGCTAACTATTGGAGACATAGGAAAGTCTACAAGCACACGGGTACACATATATACACATACGTATACTCATTCTCTTCACTCGTTTTCCTTCCCCACTATAAAATTCCGAGTTTTAGTCTGTAACACTTGAGTCGACAGTACAAAATGAATAAATTTCAAACGTATCTCTTCTGAAATGTTGGAATTCGTTGGTTATATGGTCTTAAATCCTCTCGGGTCGGTTCGATTGTCGAACCGGGGAGGTGCTACAGTTAGGTCACAGACTCGCGACTCGTCTCTCGGACCGACCCGTGCGGCCGAGACCGTACACGACCGTGGGCCCGGAAAAGGATTGTCACTGGTACCGTCGTCGCAGTAGACAAGGAATTGCCACCCGGGTTTCGACGATCGTTAGTAAGACACCGGCTTCGGGACGACGAGAAGAACCTCTCGGACGGTCTCGGACAGTAGACAAAGTCGCGGATGGCGTTGACGAACCTCACAAGGCCGTTGGAGTGTCGTTCATTTGTCCACTCGTGTTCGCACCTCGTAACGGCACAAGTGCAACATTGGGACCGAGAGTACCCCGGATGTCTTGTTTCACCGACGGTAGGGGGTTTACGTCGCAGAATCTTTGAGTTGAGGTCCAGAAAGGCAGGGTTTGGGTAAGAAGGAGAGCACAGGGAGAAGGAGAATTACCGTGATGGTATTAGGGTGACTGAGCCGGGTCTTGTCCCGGTGAAGAGGAAGGAGGAGGAGAGTCGAGGGTGTACGTGCTAGGGGAATGAGACAGTGGGAGGAAAGAAGGCAAGATCAAGGTGAAAGGAACCAAGTCCTGGGACGTAAGTACGAGACGAAGACGGTTGACCAAAACTCTTGACGGTAAGCTAAACCACAAGTTTTCAAGAGTAGTCCAGGGGCAATCGGTCTTTCCGAGAGGTAATGGTTTATTCCTAGAAGAATTTGGCCATAAACCCTGAAAAACACTAGAGTGGATCAGCATGTGTATTCATTGGACGGCCTCGTCTTATTAGATCTTTTATGTGATTGCTATGTCCAAGGGCTCGGAATGGGGTGGAGGAGACTTAGTCTTAGAGAAAACTTTATATAAAACACGTTCGAAGTGATGGTTAAGACTTTACGTCTGTCGGTCTCATGAAAAACTTAAGATCGGACTAGTTGGGAAGGTCCGAATCCCTTGCCATCCGAAGTTTGTCATCACGAGAATGGTTTTGACTGAAGAGTGTTACCCGAAAGAGAAGAACAGAGTGACAAAAGGAATATAACGGAAAAAGATGTGAAAGAAAACGGGATTTACGAGATCAGGAAATGGAGACGTAGAAGTGAATATAAGTTCTGGGTCGACTCTACAAAAACTGAAAACTCTTGTACGTCAGTCTTTAAACTGGAGATTTAAGTGCATCGGGAACTAGATACGAAGAGAAAACCGTGGGCACTGCTTACTAGTCCCAAAAGATGTGTGTCAGAAAGAGTACATGGACCTAGCACATATGAGTTAAGGACCTTATATTGTCCGTGACCTCTTTACTGACTTACTTGTTTTTCTGTTTATAGTTAAGAGGGAGAGAGTCCAGTAATGATGGGAAGGACGCACGGTGTCTTTACAGAAGTGGATAAACTACCGCAAAAACGTTCTTAACGACTTTTTAAGTCGTTTTTTGGTAAACCTACTATTATAAGATCCATTCGGTTCCTACACACCTTTCGTGAGACGTTTGACTAAGTAATGCTCTTCACACCAACTCCTTCCAGGGTTCAGGTGACGTCACCTTGATTTCGGAGTTCGAGACCCGTTTCAAATGGGAGTCTATCAATAAAATTTCGTCTTTGATAACGGTACCCCCGTGGGGAGGGGTGAGAAATCTTGTGTTCTTATTCATCATGAAGACGACTTAAGACACAAAAGACAAAAAGTACGTCGGTCGTATAAACCATCGGACGACGAAGCTTTGGGTCGACCAGTGGTTTTCGAACTTTACCGTCTTTTCTTCTTCCGAGTTCTTAAACAAGTGGTCAAGGAGTGAGTGGGGCTCGGAGAAAGAGAGGAGAGGATAAGACGGACTCTGTCGGTCAATGGTCGGGGTGGACAAAGTCGAGGTCTCGACGGGATTCTCCTATACTCGGGTGTCCCTTCGGACTCACCGTCGACGGACAAAGAACTCGGGTCTGACGGGAGAGGTGGTACTGGTAGTGTGAGTCACGACGACGCTTCTCACTTCTGTAACTCCCCTTTAGGTGGTGTCATTTTGACTGTACGTCGCAAGTTGAAATCAAAAAATTGTCTAAAAAAAAAAATTGCAAATTTGTCGGTATTAGGAACACGAGTTGGACGAAGGTTCTGTATGTCACGGAAGGGACATCGAACTCGGCTCGAGGGGTGTTAGTCTATAAACTTGTCTGAAACCTCAGGACTTCCTACTTACTCCTACGTTTATGTTTCTTACATTTACTTCGACGACCTATTTGTCCGGTGTGTCGAAGAGGTCCACGAAAGTCGCGAGACAGGTTCCTGTACACACATGTGTATACGTTTGGGACGGGGCGAAGGGTGAGTATTTATACCGAGTTGTTGAGACCTTGACCGGTGAATCGGAGGTTCCCGTTATGTCACCGAACTTTTATTTTTACGACTTCTTTGACCCACAAGACCACTTTGTTTACCTCAAATGGTCCGGTTGTTTAGGAGGGTTGACATATATTACGTAAGGGAGAACACATTATATAAAATTACTATTTACATAAAAATTGTCACCAACGAACGAAAATAGAAAAATCTCTACCGTCCAGAGTCGTCGACCTGTAAACACCGCATTCGTGACCCCTGTCGACCAGTCCCCGGTCTGTCTATAAACGGACCATCAGACCACTATTGTTGGTGATAAATGTAAAAAGTTCCTTCTCGATCATGTCCGGACCGGGTTGGGGAACTGGGGACTAGATTAAAGACTCTCAACAGGGTGAGACTTATAAGATTCTCTTCATCGAATATCCCTTATGCCAACACCGACTATTCCTCAAGACTGTCGATCTAGATTGTCCGTAAACATTCAGACCTCGTCTTACTTTCGTGCAAGTTTTATCAAAGAACCTTGTGGTGGTGAGGAACCGTCACATCACTAAATCTATGTCCGTCCGACATACTGTTATACTTGCCAATTTCTTTCCCTTACCGGTCATCCACCGCAATGGACCGGGCCCACGCACAGGCCTCCTTCGGCCGTCAGGAGACCTCCCCTTTTTGAACCCTCTGTGCCGGACCCGTCCGCTCACTGCTCCCTCAACCCGCAGAATTTTCTCGGACACTCTCCCCTTTCTCCACCGCCGCGGGAGATCGGTCCGAACCTTATGAGAGGTAGAGACGCCAAACCCAGGTCCTAAGGAAAGACCTCGGGAGGACCGGATGATTGAAACAACCCACTCCTCCCCTTCGACCTCGATGTCCTCTTTGCGCCCTTACGGTGTCGAAAGGTCCAAAGGGGGAACGCCAGGACCGGCCTTAAGTCGCCGATTGACACCAGGAAGGGCAGCACGAACGCCGACGGTTCCCCTGCCGTCGCGTTCGGGGCGACTCCGCTGAAACCCAATCACTAATCGCCCAGACTGGGTAGAAGGAGCGCAGACCACGGAGATCTCGCCTTGAGACTTGGGGCGTTCGTCTTATGCTCGGTCCAAGAAGTGGCGCGCCCGCCTTAATCGGCGGGTCGGTTCAGAGGCGCCACGGGCGGGGCGGAGCGGGGAAAGCGCGAGCGATTAACCTGCGAGCTCGAGTCTGGGGCGTGACTGATTTGGTTGGTCTTCGAAGTTACCCTCCGCCTCGGGCATAGAAGAGAAAGGAGGCCTTTCGCCTTCGCCTTCACTGCAAGCCCCTTCCACCCCCGTTAGTACCACGGCGACCCCTCCCCTCTTCGACGACGGCGGCGGCGGCAACGGCCCTCGGCGCCTCCATTTTCCGCTTTGATCTGCGCCGGACCCGACCCCTGAAGGGCCCTCCGTGCCCTGAATCCGAAGGAGGACTTCGTAAAAGGTCATCCTTGGGGTCTGGCCAATGGTATCCCTGGGGTGGGGAGGAGGCAAAGGTACCCCTACTCATAGGTCGGGGGGAGGGGACAAAGGTACCTCTAGGCCTGGGACGGGGAGAAGAGGACCGGACCTCGGGGGGTCGGACTGAAGCCCAAAAAAGCACATCGGGAACTGCCCCCTGATAGGGTCTGTCCAAGGAAAAGGGTCAGAGGAGAAATCCCACGAGGCAAACATGAAGAACAAACGGTGGGAGTTTCGAGGACCAGACCAAACAAGGCCTGTCAACCAGAGGCGCAACGGCGGACACCACGACCCCGTCGGGTCACCCCGGGGGCTACGAGAATAGAGAGGAGAGTCTACGTCGCTTTACACGTAGGTGGCCCAACGCATTCGGTCTCGTTCCCCAGCCCGGCCAAGGAGGGCCTAGTCTAGGGGACCGGACAGAGACCATTGATGGTGACACAGATCGGCGGGATGGCTCATTTCCAAGTGAAAGACTAGGCTTTGTCTTCTCTTTCTATTTCACGTTTCGGTCTGACTTTTAATTTTCACTACATGATTAATAAACATTTAAGAGATCAGACAGACGGTTTGGGCGCAAACACCTTGGCCACACAAACGTCCATTTTCTTCTTAGTGATAAGGTCTTGTCCTTTTGAAGTTCAAACTATAAAAGGGGTTCTCTCATATATAGGAAGGTTCTCCCATATAGACGTTCAGAGAGCAATTGACTGTAGAGGACTTGAGGAGTACGGATCCCTGATTTTATTCTGAGTAGTAAGGGAGTAAAGTCTCTCGTGGGATATTTTGAATCGAAGATCACTTGTGGTCTAACAAAATCCTCTAATTATCTATTTCACTAGAAGTAATCTATATGGACTAATCCCCAGTCGAGGTGATGGGTCTTGCCTCTTCCGTTACCGTGGGGTGAGGTCATGAGAAGAGACCTTTTAGGGTACCTACCTCTTCGGACCATCCGACGTCAGGTACCCCAGCGACTCCCGGCCTGTCCTGACTCGCTGAAGTGAAAGTGAAAAGTGAAAACATGTAACCTCTTCCTTTACCGTTGGATGACGTCACAAGAACGGACCTCTTAGGGTCCCTGCCCCCTCGGACTACCCGACGGCAGATACCCCAACGTGTCTCAGTCTGTGCTGACTTCACTGAATCGTCGGTGATCGGTCTTTCACTTTGTAGACAAAACCCTACCTCTGTTGTCTAAATGAGAACTAAGGAGACGACACCAGTCTGTAACGTAAAATTGTATATAATACAGAAAATGAGGCGTATTGTCAAAACACTCTTGTCCTTAATGGTCAGGGTGGGATGTATTCACTTTTCATTCCGTGTCTTTCAATGGGTCCGTCATTCATCCTTTCGGTCCTAAACACCGATCCACTGGGATGGAAGTTTTGGGACGAAGAAGGTGGTATTTGAATGACGGAGTGACAAAGTAAACCTCAAAGGAAAGAAATTCTAAATATTGTTAGGTCGGGACTTTGTCAAACAGGGACAAAGGGGATTTCATAAAACTGAGTGGAAGTGTCACAAACCGTCATTCCGTGTAAACCTTCCAGAATACTCGACGATGAATAATGAAGGTAATTTTTAAAAATAAAATATATAAATAAAATTTTTAAAGAAACCGGTGTGATTCACCGAAAATCCTAGAATCAAGAGTCTGGTGTCTAACTTGGACCCGCGAGACGTCAGGATTGGTGACCCTTAAGGGTAATGAAGGTAAAAAAAATTTTTCCGTAACAAAAAGGAAGTTTTACTGAACTATCAAAAGTTGAACTTTAAGGGTTTCTTCTACAAAAACGGTTTCTTCTACAAAAAGTAATGAGACCGGACGAGAATATACCTCTCCTTTTTCAGAACACTGACGACACCTCCACTCCAGAGACCCAGGACACCAAATACTGAAACTGAGACCGAAACAAGAGAACATCTGTCCAGTGACGGAAAGGTAAAGAGTGTTAACCCGACTCGTGTTGACTTGGTACCCCCTGGTGTCAGGTCTGCTGTCGTAGTCGATGAAACTCCATCTCCTTCTACTCGACTGGGGGCTACTGTTCTACGAGTCCAAACACCTATTCTTGCCTGACCACGGAAGGAGTAGACCTTGACAAATGCTATCCTGCTGACAAGAATAGCTCGTCCTGGGACCGTGAAACCTCCTACTTCTACTGCTACCTGTCACGCCTCTTGTGAACGGAAAAGATCATCCCCCACTTCTCCCGAAAGTAGATTATCTAGTACTTCGTTACAGGGTCCCAATGCACGTTGTGTAATAGAGTGGTCTAGTCTAGGTAAATTGTTATTTGGGACCAAGGTGCGGGTACGGTTCTTTATAACTTCCACGTTGGGAGTGAGATGTCAGCCTTACAGGTCTTTGTTTTGCATTTCTTCATTCATTTCGTCACCCACTCCCGGGCCAAACCGAAACCCCTCCCAGGAATTTGGTGTGATCTACCGTCAAAGTCGGTCCCTCATAGACTCGGGGACCTTAATCCTGGATGTCACCGAAAGGAATTGTCATATACGAAGTACAAAACAACACTGAGAAAAGACTTTGAAAGTCACACATACCGAAACAAATTTAGACCCTTTCGATTTAACGATGAAAAGGTCTAAAGGAGGAGTCTAGTATTTATTTTATCTGTAAAGTGCCTCCATTTAGGTACAGAGACTATGCCTTTATTGACGCAACACATTTTTACGAAACAAGACCTCTTTACTCACAAACGACTTCATACGAAATAATCACTTGTACATCACCTGTTATTTCCGATCGAAAGAAAACATTCTTTGAGCTCGTTCTCCGTCATATAGATTTTCAAAAGTGCGAGTATAAATCGATCACGTGTATTCCATTGAGTAATAATGTTACGAAACTTTTGACACTTCGCACTATGTTTCACCACTATTAATCGTCTCATTTTCTACGCCAAATTTCCATCACTATATGTAAAAGGTCCTTGCTTGACGTCCAGTCGAGCATCTAGGGACATCAGTGTTACGGTCCCTGATTGGCAGTCTACAACGATTTGTCGACAACCCATTTAGTAAAGCGTTTTACAAAAAGAGAAAATGACATTAAGTCCAGAACTTTGACCTCTCAAACTAAGCACCGTATACCAAAAGGAAGCGATCCGAATCTTAGAGTCTCGACCTTCCCTCTGGATCACTCTGGCAGCACAGCATGGAGGGTGGAGTACGTCTTCAGAGAGACGTCGTCAAGGAGACCAGAGACGAACTTATGGAGGTCCCACTACTCTCGTGGGACAAGGTGTCAACTCGAATTATGTCTCAAACAACCGGTCGAGACTAACAATCTTTCGAAACCGAATGTACTTCGGTTCTTAGACGGAAGGACGTCGACGACGGCGACCAAGATCTAGAAGGAAAGACTCGTCACTCGATTTGGCAGGAGGGTGTCTCCCGTAGGTAGTTCCATCAATTTCTAGTACCCAAAGAGATGTGGAAGAGGCGACTGAAAGCACAGGGAGAATACTGTGGAAGGGGATCAAAGAGTCGTAGGACCAGTGAAAACTAACATATTCAAGGTTAAAAGGTCTCAGGAATTTTAAACATTAACTTGTCAGAGTCTTCACACTCAGTCGACCGTGGCTTATGGTACTCTGAGAATAGAGAAGTAGACCTGTGACATGACGTTAATGATATACCAGATATAAAATAATAGTTACCGTAGAATGACAATCGACTGTGAACTTTTAGAGATCTGACAACAAAGAATCGACCCCTATCAAAACAGGGGGTCCTCTGTAAATCGTTACAGACTCCTGTAAAAACCAACAGTGGAACCCCTTTACAATGACCCTGGATAACCCGTCTCAGGTTTCTAGGACAATTTGTAAGATCATGTGTCCTCTCGGGGGATGGTTGTTTATTAATTAACAGACCGGGATTTACAGTTAATCGACATAAGGTCATTTTAAAAGGAATGTCCTCTTTTGTCCGCAACCCAAAGGATCTGATGGGGATCTGATCTTGTACCCCTCGACATCTTCTCTTCCTACTTTTCTATCATCTGTAGGTCTGCACCTTCCGTCACTATCGTACGTCACCCAGACCTGACACAAGACTTTCATGTGACTTCCACAGACTCGGTTCCTCACTACACCAATCTCGTCGTAAAATCTTTACAACGAGACCATCGGCACCGTCGAACTAACGGACCGATCTTCTACCAAAGTCCAATCCAAACCCCAAAGGAAACTCAGACTACTTCCAATTGCACCTTTCTTAGGTCTCGAAAACAACTTCATATTCTCTTACACCAAATAATAATTTCAAACCTCTTACTCACCATTTAACTCAAACTAAGTTTCCTAAATAGACAAAAAGATTCGCACAACTCACAGAAGAGAGAGAGTCGTGTCTCCGGTGTGTCTACTGAGTGCCTCGAAGTCTAGAGTCATCACTCAATTCATCAAGTGCAGATGACACTATCCATGAAACTCCGGAGAAGTCTCACGAGATACGTCCGACCCCTCTTTCGTCGACTGAGAGGACAGGGGGAACGGGAGGTTCTTACCGCTAAGGTAATTGTCCTTAGCTCTCCTTCTCCTCTTATAAACCACCCCTTTGACCACTTGACCAACCTCATATAACTTACATATCAGGAACCTCTTTTTATTTCACTTGTTCAACTCTTCGACAAACCTTTACGCCTAGACTTCAGTTCCTTCCCCAAACCCTACTCTTAACACCTAGGTACTTTCACGTCAACAAGTTTGACACCCGTTTATTGGATTCCCGCTCCTTTATTCTGAACAAGACTCTTAAATTCCCAATCTTTCTCTTTCTCCTTGGTCTCTAGTGTATCAGGGTCTCTACCCACCTTGTTCTACAACACCTTCGACTCCCTTCTCCCTAAATTCTTTATACTTATAAGAAAACACTGGGACTTCTCCCTCGCTCCCCGACTTCTACTCGGTAATCGAGTCGACGAACACGCTAACTAGTGGACAACCCTTCTACAAGTGACCTCCAACTCCGGTCTAAAGTCTACTACCTCTTTACTCACCCACCACTCCTTTGTCCTCCGTCCTTCGTAGTTCCAAAGAGAAAAAAAAAAATTTATCCCATCAACCTCCTTCTTTTCACTACTCCGTCATCATTCCTTCCCCTAACCTAGTAAAAAAATCGTCTCCTTTAGACTTGTACCGAATCCCGAATTTGAAACCCGGTAGGAGTCAATTACTAATGACACACTCTGAAAAAGTTCTCGTCTACAAACCCTTTGTAAATTCAATTTAGTTCTGTCTCTAAACAAATAATTATACCCTAAAGAGTTCTCGAAAACTATTATTGGTTCTTCCTTCCTTTACGTCTTAAGAGGTTTATAAAACTTGAACCCTTTGGTAAAAAAGTCCAGAATAAAGGTACCAGTCACAAGACACCTTGTGCAAAACCCTTTGCGACTAGATCCGTCGTTTCCTCCCCTACCACCCCTTCCCTCCTAATACGTTGGTCACTATACTCGACAGTGAGGCAGGATGAACGTTCGGACCAAATGGTAAGTACAGAAAACTCGGAACTATTAGTACAACTTATTCTGTTCATGGAACAAGTCAGGTGGTACCTAAATTGGGTAACACGAAAGAAAAGGAGGGTGGTACAAAAGGGTAAGATAGGTACTCTGGATGTACCTTCCAAGATCTGTGAGTAACTTTAGTAATCCACACCCCAACAGACCTCCAACTCCCTCTTCGGGGTCACCGAAAGTCAGAAACTTTTAACACGATTTACTGGTCTGTAAGTCATCTGAGCGGAAGGACCTCGCGGTAGTATCGACATCGAAAACAACATTACCGCTACAATAAAATAAAGAACCGTAAATTTAGGTAAATTAACCATACTTCTCCGGTCACAAATACCGACAGACTATTGTGAGAAGTACTAAAGAAATGTAAGGGGGGTGGAGGTGGAAATTTTTTTTTTTTTTTTTGCTGTTTTTTGACACCAGAAAAAGACATAGAGATACGGGTCCACAATGAGAATTCTTTACTTTAGTAAACTATCGATCAGCAGAACCGAAGGATTCGTCGAATAAAAGACTCAGTCTAAGACCGAACTAAAAGGACAAATGGAATCTAACAAGGTAACAAACGACATCACACACCAACCGAATGGATAATGAAGTAAAAAAAGAGGGAACACGAACAAAACATGTTTTTATTTGGTCGGTCTTGGAACGATGTCTCGGATGGAAAAGGGTGTCCCGGTGACCAGTAAGGGTAGGTTTCACGTGGCCAGAAGAAGAACATGAACGATGAACTGACGACAGACGGACAACTGAACCATAACGACAAATCAACGATTCGACACAGGTTGAGAAACGCTGGGGTACCTACCGTCACGTGGTCCGAAGGGACAGGAAGGGATAGAGGGTCTCAAACGATTCTGAATTCAATTAGCTCAGTTACTAAATCTTCGAGAGTTTAGTTCTGTAACAGTGAGACTGGACAGTCTTACTCTTGGACAGTAAGAGTCCCAGTCGTAAGAATTCTTAACGAGGAAATTATGGAAAAATGAGGTCCAAAGATTCGTCGATACAAAGGAAAGCAGTCAAGTACGTCAGTGACCAAAGGATTTGAAAAAACGTAGATACGGGAAGGGTTCTGGTAAAGTCCTGACAACCCAATGAAGGAGACTTGGTGTAGTCACTTACACAGAGGGGCGTGGGGACTTGACTGGAACGTGAAGAGACGACGTACCAATCGGTTCTTCCCACTTCTTTGGGTCCTCAGTGTATGATTTATACGAGAAATACTACGTGGGCTCACAGGGTCTCGTAACTAACCCTCTTTTATATAAAAAGACGGTTCTTCGTGTCGATGTCCCTACGAATTACTTAACCCAACGAACGATACAACCAGTCACTGTAAGGTTCCCTAGAAAAAAAAAAAAAAAATCACACTGTTTAAAATTCTATATCTTATTCCCCCTTTAAACTGAGATCACAAAGTTTCGGAAAAACGTTACACGGGAAATGGAACCCCTGGGTCAAGGTTAGAGTAACGAGTAATAGTTAGGGATTCCGTCACACTCCTAGGAGAGTCTGTTTGGTCCAACAACGACTGAGACGTCTCCCCTAGACGGGTGAAAATCAGAAACGTGTGGCACTAATAGAAGGAAATGTCCAAGGGAACATTTGAGAGTGTCTTAACGGGACGTCTTGATCCTGTCTCTGTCAAAGACGAACTTTACGATCACAACTCCTAGACAAGTAAGAAAGGTGTTCGAAAATGAATAACTCATAGTAGTCGCAAACAGTCTATAGTCCTTCCTGTTTCTTTATTAGGGACGGGACTCCCTGAGACCCTTCAGGCCTTCCTTCTGGCGACTCCGGCTTCCGCGTCCCAAGCCATCCCTTGGTCCCAACCTTCGTAAAAGGGAACGGTCGTCTACTTCGGTCAACTCGCGATAGAGGGCGTACGGTCGTACGCACAGTGTATGAAGAAAAGTCGGTAGTCGCAAAGGTAGTGACTCCGGGTGACCGAACCTTCTCTCTGGTCCCACTGAAATGTAAGGTTGACCAAAAGGTCGTATTACGACGTCCTTATTGTCAAGAGTCTAAATGTAACATACGTCCGACATGGACAACTCATAACGATTATAAAGTTACATCCTGTAACCTCTTTCTCAGACTTACAAGTACAAAAAGAGAATAAATTTAGATCGAATAAGAATTTTAACAAAGGAGACACTACACGTGTCCCTATTCAATCTGGATCCAAGGTAGATCCAAGACCATATATGACTCACCGGAACCCGTTCGACGAGGTAAAGAAGAAAAAATTTTGACTTTATTTTTATAGGACAGTGAAAAGCACTTCCACTTTATTCTAAATAAGTAAATATATACGTGTTGTCCCCTACGCAAGTCCTAGCACGGACCACGGACAAACCACTTACAGGAGAGAAGGAACTTCCGGGTGCACCAAGAAAGAACAAAGAAAAAAAATTAAATGAAGACCGTCGTGAGGAGAAACAACGACGCGAGTCCGAAAGAGACCAAAGCCTCAACTCTCCCGAGGAGAAACAACGTCACGTGCCGAACAGGAACACCCTGGAAGAGAAGAACACCTCGCACCCGAGATCCCGCACGTCCGAACTCGGTAACACCAAGGGTCCGACATCGCACACCGGAATCACCAAAACCGTGTACCCGAGCCAACGAGTCGCCGTACACCCTGGAGGGGCCTGGTCCCTAACTTGGACACAGGGGACGTAGACGCTCACCTTAGAACAAGTGACATGGTGGTCCCTTCAGGGGATGTACCAGAACTTCCTCCATACCTTCCCGTATAGGAGGACAATTTCTTTTCCAACTTGACAGAAACAAACCTTGAGAAACCCTTCGCAAAAGAGGACTTTGTCCCAATATCTAACACACAAATCCATGGGACCTCGGGTCAGTGGGAACTGAACGACTTGACAGAATAATTATGCCAACACCTTGCACTGGGTGGTAAATCTTGGTACAAAATGTTCCTCTTGTACAGGCATCAGGGAGACGTCCCCGAGACCCATGTCGGGAACGGTGTCCATTGGAAGGTCTGTGAGTGGGAGGAGGGAACCTGAAGAACCCGAAGGACTCTCGTCCGGGGGTTTTGAAGGAAGGTACCACCCGTCAACCCCATGGTCCGTTTCGAGCCTGAGAAAAATTTATAACAAAAATTGAAAAATGTTAACTCTATTTTAACTGTACGTTGTATTACTAAGGCATAAACGTATATAATGTCTTACTAGTGGTATTATTCAGATCAATTGGTAAAAAAAAGAGCACTACTCTTGAAAATTTTAGATGGGACAGTCGTTGAAAGTCTATCTGTTATGTATAGATAATTGACATCAATGGCACGACACGTGATGTAGGGGTACCGAATGAATAAAGTATTCGACTCCCGAGAATGTCGATTTCTTACTCCTGAGGACAAAACGACCGTCACCGTTCTCCCAATCCACCGACCGTAGAAAACTCACGGACGATACATGGTCCGTGACACAAGTCCTAAGACTATCAAAACATAAAAACATTATTAGACGCCGTTCTTAGCATGTGACTTCGGGTAATCGATACTCTTCCCGACTCTGCACTTCTCGTCGTCCCACCGTGACCAAGGGATTTCCATGTCCCAACTCCGCACCTCTGTCACACACTTAAGTCGAGACACCATCCGTCACGTCTCGAGAAGGTAAAGAGGAGGCTCGAGAAACCAACGTATACTACCTCACCCTCTCTCTAGTGACTGTCACACCCCTCTCTCAACCACGACCCCTCTCCCTACCCTTCCTTCCCCGTCTCGGTCCGACTCGTAACTAAATATTCATACAAGTCTACGAGCCACAAGTCTTAGTCTCTGAGGGAAAGGAATGACTGTTACCGCGACAATCACACACACCCTAGATTAAGACGACCGGAGTAAAGAAAAAGGAGGTCGTCTTTGAGTCGAAAAAAAGAGAAGAACTAAAAAAAAAATGGGGAGGACACGTGATGCACCCCTCGAATCAAGGGATTGCTCCCTAACTTGGACGCGGGGGACGTCACCGTAGAATTGGTGACCTGTGTTCCCTTCAGGGTGAAGACTTAAAGAAAACTTCGACAACAGAGGATCTTAAGGTCACAAATTAAAAGAATAAAAACGAATAGAGTAAAGTGGAAAGGAAGAGACGAAGATAATTGAATGTTCCCGTCAGTGGAAACAATTAATAAAGAGATAAGATCTTGATGAGTCTTGTGAAATATTTAGTTGTAGACTTTTGAAAATACGGAAGACGGGAAATACTTTGTAATCTGGGGTAGGAGTCACTAGGGTCGGACACGACATAGACTCGAGGGATCGAGGGATTAGTCGTCGACACATTCACTACATCATGAATTCGAGAAAACCTCTTTGCACAAAAGGCTACCTTAGAAACCACTGCACAAGTATAATATCCATGAGATCAATTAAAGAAATTTTTTAAAAAAAAATTAAAATTTTTAATAAACAAATAAAAACCGACGTGACCCAGTAGAAACGACATGCGCCCGAAAAGAGATCAACGCCTCTCACCCCCGAGGAGAAATCAACACCACGGGTCCGAAGAGTGACGTCGCCGAGAACACTTCGTGCCTGAGATCCGCGAGCCCGAATCAACGAGACGGCTTACACCTTGGAAGGGTCTGGTCGTCGCTAGCTTGGCCACAGGGGGTAACCGTCCGTCTAAGAATAGGTGACGTGGTGGTCCCTTCAGGGGATGAGACCAATTAAAGTTGTCCGGTTAATTAATACACAGGGAGTTCAAGAAATTTAAGTCCAACCCGTAGTGGAGGAAACTCTTCATCAAGAATCAGTAGGGGTTCAAACTCAAAAAGAAGTCAGTCAAGTCAGCGAGTCAGCACAGACTGAGAACCGCTGGGGTACCTGACGTCGTACGGTCCGAAGAGACAGGTAGTGGTTGAGGGCCTCGAACAAGTTTAAGTACAGGTAGATCAACCACTACGGTAGGTCGGTGGAGTAGGAGACAACAGGGGAAGAGGAGGACGGAGGACTCAAAAAGAATCAGAAAAAGAGATATAAAGGGATATAAGATTGTAGACATGTAAAGGAGTATGGGATAACAAGAACAGACAAACCTAGAGAAGAGCTGAAACTCGAAGATCTCTCGTCCTCGGTAAAAAAGACATAAGGATAGAGGACCCTGTTATATTAGGGACCTTGTCTTGAAAAAAACTTACGCATGTACGCACTATTTGAAATTAACATAAATTTACATGGTTTACAACGTTATGGAGACGACTCATTCCTCCAAAAAACGTTGAAGGACGAGACTAGGTCAAACACCACCAAACAAAAGGGAAGAAGACTATAAACTACGACAAATTTTTGCTAAGACTTTCTGTCATAACCGTGAACGCAAAGGACGGAAGAAGGTCTGTCCCACTCTAGTGTGTACATAAGTCACATCATAACCCCTCGCGAACGAAACTGTCGGCACACAGGGTGGCGATTTAGGTGTGTGGAACGAGTCCGACACAGGAGAGGGGAGGCGATAAAACACATTCTCATCAAAATAAGTCATAGAGGTGCAGGAGGTAAAGGGTAGAAGAGTCGGACCATCCAGGACCGAAGACGAGAGTGGGAGGGTCACTGTGATCAGAACGACCGGCTCAAGACTGGAACACTCGACTCAGAATTCTTTGCGAAGGAGTCAGTGGAGACGGTATAAACTGGACCAACCGGGAGGAACTTTGAGACAGGGAGACAGTGAATCTCGGGAACGGGGATGAAAGGAGTTGTCCCTCAGGACAACCAAATCAAAGCAAACAAATCAGTAGACAGGTAAGTGAGTCGTTCAGAGTCGGGGAAGAGGTCTCCGACCACGGACTCCGACACCGTCACTTGACCAGCTCGGCCTACACCGGGAACGAGAGTACCTCGGACGACGTCAGTGCGACGTCTCATCGCCAAGTAACAAATTGAACTGTCCATAGATGAACCACGAAAGACAAGAGGTCGATGACGACACGGATCGTAGATGTATCTATTAATACATTTAATAGATTAATACATTAATAAGTTAGAATGACCATAAGACACGAAATTTCTGTGTGTCCTGCGGTACACGACACGGATCCGCGCGTCAGCACAGACTGAGAAACGTTGAGGTACCTGCCATCGGGTGGTCCGAGGAGACAGGTACCTCTAAGGGGTCCGTTCTTACGACCTCACCCGCCGGCACGGGACGGGAAAGGTCCCCTAGAAGGGTTGGGTCCCTAACTTGGGTCCAGTGGGTGTGACGTCCGCCTAAGAAATGGCAGACTCGGTGGTCCCTTCGGGTCCTACGGTACTTTTGGACATTATTGTTAACAACAAATCAGAGACTCAGCTCAAGTTGAGAACACTGGGGTACCTGACAGCGGGTGGTCGGAGGAGACAAGTACCCTAAAGGGTCCGTTCTCATGACCTCACCCAACGGTAAAGGAAGAGACTCCCTAGAAGGGTTGGGTTCCTAGCTTGAACGCAGAGGACGAACCTTCCGTCTAAGAAATGGCGACTCGGGTGACCCTTCGGGGACATTATTCCTATGGAGAAGAGTAAGCCCCTCTCCCATCCTTACCCAGTCCCTTGTTCAAGGACTCCTTCCTTGTGAATAACCTTCGAAATTAACCGGTTCATTCTTTTGGATCTACTCTCCTCGCCAACCGTCCCGTCTCTCTGTCCTTACCCATCAATTAAAGTGAACAATGAATCCTTCTATAGTTGACGACATCGTAGAATTTTTACTTTAAGACGAGCGGTAAGTGGTACAGTACTCGAGATACTGACTGTGAGCGTCTGAGGAATTCACCTCGTGAGTGTCAGCACCGAGAGGAGGGCCCAGTCCCCAGTAAAACTTTAGAGATAGAGCTTCATGGTCTCTCCAAAAGGCAGAACTCTTTAGTCCTGTACACGTACTCTCCTATTAATCGACGTATTCGATTCACAGTTCACTCACCGTATCAATTTATGATAACCTTAAGTCTCTGCCCATGACAGTGCATCCATACCTTACCATCACCTCCCGGAACCTCCACCACTTCGAACTCACCTTCTCTAACCCTTTTCGTCTCTTCTTTCCTCGACCTGCAAAGGTCATTCTCTTGTCTCTCAGGTTTCCGTCCGTCTACCCTGAGGTCACGACGTCAATCCCTTCCCCGTGACAGGGGACACTCGGAACTGTCAAGAGACGACGACCGGACTTCTCGTGGAACTTCCTCAAACTTGTGTTCCGATCCCTTAACCCCGACATAGTAAACTCGTCCCTTTACCGTGCACACGAGTGACCAAATCTTATTTAGACCACCGCTAACCGAAGTTTTGATCCGGGACTCTGTACTCTTACGGACCAGTTATCAAGGTAAGTCGCCCATAAATACCTAGTGGAGGCCACACCGGATCCCTTCCCTTTCTCCACTTACTCGTCCTCTTGGGAACAGACCCCTTGAATTTTAGGACACGTTTTAGGATGATCCCTAACCCGAAAACTCTCTTCCTGGACCTCGGGTCCCCTCTATCCTCCTGAGGCCCGAGGAGGGAGGGGTGGGGGTGTCCAAAAGTCCCAAACCGTTTGTCTACGGACAAACACATCTTACCAAAAGTGTAAATTTTTAGTAAAAATTAGATTTCTTGTCATAAAGTACTATATACTTTTACTACTTTAAGTCTAAAGTAACAGGTATTTATTTCAAATAAACCTCGTGTCGGAACGAACAGGTAAATACATGACAGACACCAATGAAAGCCACGAAGGGTCTACCGAGTCACCATTTCTCAGACGGATTTGGGACCCAGCCCTTCTAGGGGACCTTTTCCTTTACTGTCGGGTGAGGTCATAAGAACGGATCTCTTAGGGTACTTGTCTCCTCGGACCGTCCGGTGTCAGGTGCCCCAACGTCTTCTCAGTCTATGTTGAATCACAGATTTGTTGTTGTTTACCAATGAAGGTGCATGTATGTCGTCACCTCAACTCATCGACATTCTCCCTGGTGCACCGGGTTTTCCGGGAACTCAGTGGTGTAGAATTGTAGTCTAGGAGGGAGAGACTTTGACCTACAGGAAGAGGGATGGAGTCCGGAAAGGGAGGTGGGCCCGAAAATTTATAGGAACAGTAGAAATACAAGGAGGGTCTAGGAGTCGAAGAAAGTAGGTCCTGGAAAAAGGAGGGTTTATACGAGTTTTGGATAGAATGAAGATTGTTTGTTCTAAAGTAGTTGAGTCTTCAGGTGAAGACGGTCAGACGTGCAGGTCAGACATAGGGACGGAGAGTACTAAGTGGAATTCGGTCTGAAGACCGAAGTAGTCAGGTAATTTTGATCAGAACGACTCAGGAACCACTTAAGGATCGACGACCTAGGATATGAAAGGGATCAGGAAGGATAGAAGGAACAAAAGAGACTTTTGCAGGACTGGTAAGAGAAAGGGAGTTCTGGAAAATAGAAAACCGAAGACACTGCAGGTAGAGGAAACGTAAGAGAAGGGTCAAGGCGTCAGGACAGTGGGTAAGTGGGTAGTCACCGCAGAGAAGAAAAATGGTCAAGGGATTTGCAACCACTGTAAGTCCTCGGGCAGGAAACCGGAGCACCGGTTCTAAAATAACTCGTAGATGATATACGGTCAGGGACACAACTTTATGAAATGTGCTTAATAGGGATTAGAAATATTGTTGGGATTTTTCTAACTAAAAAGAAAGGAGGTACAACATTTGTCCTCGACCTCTGAATCGAATTCATTAAAAGGGTTTCAATGTGTCATTCATCGTCCCAACCCGGAACTTGGTCGGACGACATCATATATCATTTCCGTCGATAATAGACACATGGTCTTTGAGGACGTGATCTGACATAAAAAATCGAAGGTCGGATATACACACGGATGATCTGTAACGATGGACCGTCATGGAGTTTGGGTTGAATGGTGGAGAGGGGTGGGAGACAGGTCAGGTTTTAACCACACAGTGGTAGACAAAACAGTACGTCCGGGATTAGAACCCTCAACCAGAACTGAAACGGTAAGGGGTAACGATGGTGCGGAGTCGTGTGACAACAGTGATCTCGGTGAGTAAAGGGGGGAAAATAAAAGAGGACTTAAGTAGAGAGTATTACAGGTGACAGTCAAATAAATGAATACGACACACCGTACACCCCAGAATCAAGGGACTGGCCCCTAACTTGGGTACGGGGGATATTAACCCTCGTGTCTCAGAATTGGGGACCTGACGGTCCCTTCGGGGCAGTGAAGGGATCAAACCTAGGAAGAGTGGAGACAGAACCTGTGAACAGGGGGAAGAGAAGTGGAGACGATGGGGAAGAAGACAAGCGAATGGGAAGGTCAGATAGAAGGTATCCGAAGGTCTTACTAGAGAAAATTTGGGGAGTAGACCAACACAACGATAGAACCGATTTTGGTTCTATAGAACCGAGGGACAACAGGAGAAGGAGATGAAGGGTCGAATTGCCTCCTCCGAAGTGAGTAAAAAGATCTAAGACAAAGGTCGGAGAGTGTGGCTCCACACAAACACCAGAGAACCTGGTCACAAGAGTAAGTAGAGACGTACATCAAGAGTTCCGCAATGGAGAAAGACCTTACGGGTAGAGGAGGTCAAACAGATTCCTTGCGAGAAAGTCAATTAGGGATTTTTTATCTGGTTATCCGTTTGGTTTTGTGTAGGAGTCAAGTATGCCTTACGGAGTCAGAGGTTCGGAAGTGACTCGGGTCAGAAAGGCTCTTCCTAATGCAAAGGGAGAAACATACGAAGGGTCCGTGGTGCCCACACGCGTAACGGGCCGAGTCGTGTCAGATATTAGTAAGTACGTGTACACGGAGGAATTTTCCTCCGTGGCATTTTCCTCTCGACAAACGGAACAAGTGGAAAAGAGACACCACAGATCGAACAACGGACCCCATATCCTCGAGTCATTGACAGTCTACCTATGGTCATCACACCGCTCTCGTCTGACTTCGCACCTCTCGTTACTCCTCATTTCCCCCTTCCACAGACGATTTCGACTTCTGATCCGTCTTCAGAAGGAGAAAAGTGAAAGTACGTAACCTCTTCCTTTGCCGTCGGGTGAGGTCACAAGGACGGACCTCTTAGGGTCCCTGCCCCTCGGACCGCCCGACGGCAGACACCCCAGCGTGTCTCAGCCTGTGCTGCCTTCACTGAATCGTCGTCGTCGTCGTCGTCACGGAACTATACATATCGTCGTCCTGTAACTGTCTCAGAAGTGTCTCCGAAACAGAGTAAAACAGGATGAGTGTTCGTGGTACTCTGTCGTCCTGTAAAGTCAAGACGACACATCTTTATTTCTTGGAAATCAAGGCTCTGCACCTTTCTGGACGGGTTTCACGACTTGGATTCGCGGTCACCAGTAAAAAGAGGTCGGTTCCGACATAACGAAGGGGAAAGGGTCCTCTCTCTACCCCTTCCAAGCCTTCTACTCTCCCTTCGAAACCCGACTTGGACATACACCTTCAATTTCTTTTCCTCACTCACTGAGTCCCTTCTTCTGTTTCTCGGGGTGCCTCAACGAAACACCACATCCTGTGCAAAAGTCTTCCTCTCCCGTAGCCACTCTTTAAAAAAAGGTTATGATTTCCTTTTAACCCTTCCTCCTTTCTCAAACTCGTGGTCGTTCGAGTTCTCGTACCAAAACAGGCCACTTCCGTCGAACGACTCACCAAGGTTGTCCGTGACGTCCTTCACCTCCGAGGACGTCTACGTGCGAAAGGTCCTTCTCACCACTCCCTTCCCCTGGTCCTCCTCGTCAAACTCTTCGCGGCATGATGGTCTATAAGGGTCTTCAGACACTATGTGCAAAAAGTAAAACATCTAGACTTCAATGTCTTCTCTGATACGGCCATATATTGACTTGATCATGTGGACACTGACTCATATATTTAAAGTCTTACAAAATTTGAGTCAAAAGACAACCAACCAAGAGTAGTCCAATGTCCGGGTCTCCTGTCCTACAACTCAGCTCGGAATCTCAGCATACACTCGTACCCACTCACATCATCATGCACGGGCGAAATCCCGCACCCACAACTCACCTGTGGTCAGAATATAAGTACGTCTCATAAATTGACGGAGACGGAACGGAGAGCAGGTAGCGAGAGTAGTAAACAACGGGACCACATTAAACGAGTCGTCCTTCTAAAGGGGGAACACAATCTCCACGAAAGACACAGCTGCTGTCTTCGGACACATAGAGTGGACGGAGAGGGCTCTCGGTTCGAGACCCCCTCAATCCGCGACCCGTCGAGGCAACACGGTGACTGCTCCACAGGAGGTAGACGGTCCATTTCGCCATGGTCACGTGGAAACTCCCGACAGGGGCGTGGATGTCGTGTCGTCCGTTGGACGCGTGGGTGGTCTTCTGGGTGGCTCCCCTCATGTGGAAGCAGACGTTGGTCCTCCCGACACCGTTCCGGAAGGAGTGGAGGATGTCGGAGTCCTAGGTACACGCCCACGTGTGCTTCCTCTTCGGTAAACTCACGCTGCACGTCCCGACACTCTTCCGCAAGTTGTGCGAGATGTCCAGTCGTGGGTCGGGGGCTCGGGCCGAGACGGTGGTGGTACCGCGAGGGGGACATGGGCCGTCTGCGAGTGTACGTCCCGAACTTTCTCCCGTCGACGCGAGTCGACGGCTGTCAAGGAGTCTCCTCAACAATGAATTTGTACCTGTGTAGGACCTAGCCAATGTCAGTCTTTTCGAAACACAGACCTAGACATAGAGGGTCTTACTGTAGGGTCGGACTCCTAAAATCATCAACCATACCTTATTATAGAGGACAACCGAGTCCTCGAACCATAATTCCTAAGAAACTAAAGGAAGGGTCGGAGTCGAACTTCTAATTGAAAAAAGAGGGGAGTTCTTCACCCCTCACCAGACGAGTAGTCGGTAACGAGAAAAGATGGCAAATATAGTCCTCTGAATGTAATCAGAAGTCGTAACCGATAGTGTATCGTTTGTGTCATTATCGATTGTGACCACCCGAGATCAGGTATCCTAGCGTTTCTCCACCTGTGTCGACTCGTATGCATGGATTTTTCGTGAGTGACGCACCGTCCGTCACAGGACACGCGACGCTTCCCTTACCTTCGTCTCTCCAAAACATTGACCCAGCTCTAGGGGAAGACCAGCTCCTCTGGTCCTAAACTCAGGGCCCGTCGGACCGAAGTCCCAGTGTGAGTGGGGTGAGACGACATATTAAGAAACTTAAAGAGAAACTCGCGTTTTACAACTATAATCACATAATACTGACATCTTAAGAGTACATGAACTGGAACTACGGGTAATTCGACTGCACCCTTTCGAGACCGCACGTAATACTGTTTCCCCTAAAGAGACCCCATAGAACGTCCGACTTTCGTGTAGTCTCCGAAGTGTGTCCCTTCTGCAAATTGACACTTAGACTTCCGACGTCGTTCATGAAGTGGTGTGAGTCACTAGACTCCTTCGTGTAAGCTTGGGTATGTCCTCTTTTCGGTAAAGCCACCCAGAACGACAAAAGATAAATAGTGACTGATCCAAAGTCCCCCCACAGAACTACATGAGATCATAAAAAGTTTTACCCCTCCCTTAAGGGACACGATCGAGAAACCCGTCACGAACGAGAGGGGCCCTATCGACATTTGGTGACGTCTGACTTCCTCCCCGCTACCCCGGGTGCTCGCAGAGGTGGACGAGACACCCCCTTCCGAAGAGACGGAATGGGAAAGGGAAATGAAAGTGCTTCGCAAATGACGGTGAGGGAGTAGGCGTGATCTCTTTACGATTCTACGTCCGAGAGGAGGATTCTTGGAATCAGACGAGACCACCTTTGCTTGTTCCTTGGTCTGTCAGACTCTTACTCTACGACTCGTGTCCCCGTTCCTATGGATGGATCCTTCTCCCCTCCTCCCCTCCTCCCCTCCTCCCCATTTCTATGAATTCGATCACCACGTTCATAACAAAACAAAAAAAAAATCAGTGAACAAACCGACAACGAAACATTATACAGTACACATGTATGTTTGTAATGTCCTCGCAGAAAAAAATTTTTTAATTATATACAATTAACCTCCGATTAATGAAATGTTGCAACATCACCAAAAACGGTATGTAACTGTACTTAGTCGGTACCCTCATACACACAAGGGGTAGGACTTGGGGGGAGGGTGGAGGGAGGGGTAGGGTAGGGAGTCCCAGTAGGGTCACGTGGTCGGGACTCGCGGGACAGAGTACGTAGTTTGGACCTGACTACCAGACAAAGTGTATACCATTATATGTACAAAGTTACGGTAAGAGAGTTTAGTGGGGTGGGAGCAGAAGAGGGTGTCTCAGGTTTTCAGACAAGAAATGTAGACACAGAGAAAACGACAGAGTGTATATCCCAGTAGTAATGGTAGAAAGATTTAAGGTATATATACGTAATTATATGACATAACCACAAAAAGAAAGACTGAATGTAGTGAGACATATTATCCGAGGTCAAAGTAGGTGGAGTAATCTTGACTAAGTTTACGTAAGAAAAATTATCGAAAATTATAAGGTAACACATATACATGGTGTCGAAAGAATAGGTAAACAGACGACTACCTGTAGATCCAACGAAGATACAGGACCGATAACATTTGTCACGATCCTCGTAGGTAAAAATTAGATATCTAAAGGTAAATATATATATATACACTTGTGTGAATGTATAACTTAACTATGTACATATTTATATTCGAACTTCCTTCCTCAACTTGGTAGATTAAAGAGGACACGAGTGTCGTATATCACACCAAGACCCGTAAGTCGTCCCTAACTTTTTGTTGAAACCTCACTGATATACTACAAAAATTACTCCATTAGTTAAACATTCCTAGGCAGGATTTATATTGTATCTATATAATGACTTTTGACGGATATTTGTACAGAGACTTAAATCCGTCCTCCCTAACGACAATGTAAGTACCGTAATTTATACGACGGAAAGATAAGAGTTTAGTGAGTAGAGTAATCCTGTGGACTTTTAGTCTGTCAGAAGTCCCTGTCAGTTGAGAATTTGTGGTTAATTTACCTTCACACAAAAAATTCTTAATGTCTATGTAAAGACTCAGTACCGGGGAGATTTCCGTTCTTATAAACCTAGGATCAACCAATGAGAGGTCGACGACACTTCGAACCCAACGAAAAAAGGGGTATCCCGATAGTTCCCCTAAGATTAAAGATAAGTTAATATGCACAAAAACAGTACTAATTTTGACGATTAAAAAGAACTTACAATCTACCCCGAAATCTACGTTACTAAAATACACGAATTTTTCATTTTACGAAATCTCTTCGAAAGATAAATTTCTTTATTTTATAAAACCGAATATTCATATACGTAAGTAAGTACATTTATCACTGGCTTACGGACGGCACACGTTCTTGATGTCGTCTACACTTCTTGATGTACCTGGGACGGGAGTTTCCTTAACGTTAGATCCTCTTCTCTATTGTTTACATACGTGTGTCTCTATTTTATTCTAACCCTTACTGTCCACGGTATTTTCATCGTACATCTATTTACGGGAACCTCAGGATTCCTCCCTTTATAATGGAGACCAAAATCAATAGTTCTTTCATTTTCTCTTTTCAAGAGACTTCTACTGTCTATTAGTGTAACATCGGTCACATAAGATGGACTAAAACGCGATCACAACATAAAACCCGGACACGGATACACTTTCGGAGACATGGTAGTGAGTATAAGGAACACAAAGTAAACGGTGTCGTCTAAAAGGTATACGCAAGAGTAACAGTTATCTTAAGACAACGCAGTAAGTAGTCTTCCGAAAATAACAATCCCGAGAGTCGTACATGGAATGGACATCCTGTTCTTTGTGCAAAGGACCCGGTCGGAGAGGGAGAGTAGGGTCTAAACAGTGGAATAAAAGGTCCCTGGACAGTAGTAAGGGTAGACATTTTGGGTAAAACAGCTAGACTAGTATCACAAGACTCGTCGAAATTAAATTCAAACATAAATGTTCTCTATAACTTCTATTTCCAGCTAATCGATTACTGACGATAGGAAAGACGAATTTGTTGAAGGAATCCACACTAGTACTACCGACACCTTTTCGTAAACGTCGTTCGGTGGTGGAATTTTGAGTGCAGGCATGTGTATGACCACTCAAATCCGATTAAAAATAGAAAATTGGAAGTAACTCGGTTATTTATGCACGCAAAGGTAACTTTGGACATGTCGAAACACCTCTCTCGTTCAGATTAGTCAACCGGAAGTGGATATTACAAACTCAAGGAGAGTCTACAATTTTTCCTAGATTTCTGACCTGACTCCTCGAATTGGAATTCTATATTTCGGTTAAGTCTCTATGAGTCATTTCTTAGACTCCGCCCCCCTTTCTTTGATCGAAGAGAAAATTGAAGGATCCTCGTCCGGTAAGAGTCACGAAACGACACGTAATTTAAAATCCTGACCCAACTAATTGAACACCTATTAACTAGTCACATAATGGACTTGGGAGTAATCGTATAAATGAAGGGATACAATCCCCTTTCATCTACAGAGGTAGGTCACTTTACCAAAATACCACTTTAATTGTGGAGAAAAGTAAGAACGTCCACTTTCCGGGAAAAAGACGGGGTCATTACCGACACTCTTTTGTAAGTCGTGAGTTATGTCAGAGTTTTCAGTGTACTTTCCAGTGCTATTGTTTCCTTTGAGTATGTCACGTGAAGATTTAGTGTTGCCTAGTCTCCACACCTCACAAAACAGAGCAAAACTAGACCCGTCGTATCTTGTCGCTGTCAACAAACACGGAGACCAATTTTACGGAAGAGAGATTTAGACAATCACTCTCTTTTCCTTAGTCACAGTTCTAGATACAGAAACACTCCCCCACCGTCTTCGGTCTTTAGAGTGGTCCGAGGGACACGCAGTCGGGGACTAAGCCGAGGCGGAGACCACCTTCTCCACAGAACCTTGGTCTCCAGAGTCTTACCGATGGTTTCCCAGCAGGTCCACGAGAGTTTCCCACAATAAAAGGGTAAGTACAGCACATTTTACCATGTAAACTTGAACTCAAAACCTGTGATAAATTACTAAACGAAATGGGAAGGTAATTAGGTAGTGACCTCTTGGTTCCACCTCAGACCCCCACCCCACCCTCCCACCAGGGGACGGGAAATCTTAACAGACGTCTGGATTACCAATCTATCGGTGACGGAAATTCCGTGACTTGGTGTCTGTTCGGAGACGTCTCCAAATCCACCAAAACAGACAAAAAGAAGTGGTTCGGGAGAGGAGACACCGAAGAAAGGTCTCTCTAGGACCCTATTTAAATGACAATGATGAAGACTATACCATAACCCGTGAATGGAATACAGAAAACGTGGGGTTTTCACTCTTGACAATAATAAAATGATAAAATGATAAAATATTTATTTCACCTTCGAGTGACTGGGGGAAATCTTATTGTTCCAAGAATTTCATACATTATACCAAAACTAAACCCGTCTCTGTCGTACTAAGACACCAAAGACTAAAAATTTGTCTTTTCCTAGGGAAATTTTCCTGAGAAGGAAGACACAGAATAACCATTATTATTGATTATAAATGACTTACAAATGACATACGATACGATATGTCATGATACATGATACGATTCATGATACGATTTAAAAGAATTCACTTAATGGGACGAATGTTCTCCAGTCATAAGAATAAGGGTATGGTGACTGTCTCTTTGGACTCCATTCCTCTTTAATTTATTGAACGGATTCATAGGTTTCGAACATTAATCGTGGGAAATCCGTCTGGTAGACTAAGGTCTCGGACCAAGAACTGGTGGGCGGGGCGGGGGTGTAGTATCTTCCGTTTTGCCGTAACCAACGCTTCTCAGACTTAAGTGTAGGTTCGAGGTGGTGATCTGTGTACTGGAATCCGTGTACCGAAGAAACACGGAGTCAGAGTGACAGACATTTTGGTCTATTTTTGTGATTCTACACTCTCAGAAACAGGTATTTCGACGCAAATACTTCCGGACTAGGCAAAAGAGCAAAACGTTGTTAGTGTCAAAGAGTGGTCATCGAAGACGAGTAACCACCGGAGTCACGTGTCCCAGGTCTGAAGTGTAGAGAACCGACTGACAATCGAGGGGTAACCTCGCTTAGACGACACCAGAATCCGAAAGTTTCGATAGTCCTTACGGAAACTCAGAATCATAGAGATCGGGTCTAAAGAAGGACTCGAAATCTGTACATAAGTCGGAGGATGAGCTACAGAGGTGGGTCGACAGTGGATACAAAGGGTCAGGACTGCGCAGGTTGGACAAGGAGAACGTCAGAGGGTGTAGAATCATTTACCGTGGAGACACAAAGATCACCGCGTCCGGTTTTTATGACCTCAGTAAGAACTGAGGAGAAAAAAAAAAAGGGAGTAAGGTGTGTGGGTGGTCGTAGATAGTCAAGGTAGAAAGATCTTAGACTAGACTAATGAAGTAAGTTCGGGAACAGTAACAAACTGGACCTAAGAACGTTACTGGACGATTCACCAAAAGAATCGTGGAAAGGGGAGTGAAGAGGGGTGACTATGAGGTGAGACTAGAAGGATTTGTTACTCCGTTTAGTACAGACAAGAGACGAATATTGGGAAGTCATCGAAGAATATAGTAAATTCCATTTTCAATCTTAGAAATGTCACCAGGTCTTTCAGGATCTGTGACACCGAACGAGTGAAGACAGAAGTAAAGTCAAGTCAAGTCAGCGAGTCAGCACAGGCTGAGAAACGCTGGGGTACTTAGCGTCGTGCGGTCCGGAGGGACAGGTAGTGGTAGAGGGTCTCAAGTGAGTCTGAGTGCAGGTAGCTCAGGCACTACGGTAGGTCGGTAGAGTAGGAGCCAGTAGGGGAAGAGGAGGACGGGGGTCAGGGAGGGTCGTAGTATCAAAAAAGGTTACTCAGTTGAGAAGCGTACTCCACCGGTTTCATGACCTCAAAGTCGAAATCGTAGTAAGGAAGGTTTCTTTAGGGTCCCGACTAGAGGAAGTCCTACCTGACCAACCGTAAGTGAACTCGACGTGGTGGGTGGAACACCAAGGAACTTGACTCCTTCGGGCGGAACGGAGGTCCGGAAACACACACGAGACGGGAGACGCACTTAGTGACAGGGGTGTACACACGTACCGGGAACGGAAGAAGTCATAGACGAGATTCCGGTGGAAAGACTCAGGGAAGGACTAGACTATTTTCTCGCAGAGGAGGGGACCGGAAGAGGTGAGGGGAATGAGAGAATATATGACACATAAATAAAAAAACAGACCGGGGGAGAGAGAGAAGTAATAACATAGGGACCCGGACCTTGTCCCGAATTATGTATAATCTACGAGTCACTCATAAACAATTTATGTACGTGCATAGTCTTGAATGCTACGTACTCCATTTCACTCCGCTGGCGTATTTCATAAACTTAGTGTTGACCGTAAGCTCCTTAGGTCTTAAGACTCAATCGGGTCTGTGGGCATATCCTTATCATTGGGGAGTCGTGGTGAGATTCACTGTCAGGGGCTCTACGGGTACGACCCCTGTGTCACTTCATTACCTTCCACCGGAAAGTCAGTCTTCGTCACCCAGACACAATACAATTAACCACTAAAAACCTGGCAAGTGACGATTAGAATCGTAATTAAAAGAGTATGAATCTTACCCTTACACTTTATGATGATGTCTCCTAATATAATTATCATTTACTTCAGTACATTTTAACGAAACAGCTACTATCTGGTTAAAGTGTTTATAATAACTAAAGTACAATAATGTCGAAAACAATGAGACCTCGGACTCAGTACTCTATTAAGAATTTAAGATGATTGGTACAAATTCTTGTATTTGTTAAAGAAGAATTCTTATAGTCCTAAAATTTTTAACTTTATTAAGTCCATCGGAAACAAAACTTATCAAAAAATAGGATATCTGTAAACCTTAGAATCCCTACGACATTAGTTCACAAAATAATGTATTATCTTATGTCATTTAGGGTTAACAAACAGTTAATCTAAAAAAAAAAGGGGTGTCCTATGTTTAGTGAGTGAAACAGACTCCTTAAATTCGGAAGACAGGTGTCTAAGACTTAAAGTTCTTTTAAGGTTATGTCATTCACATGGACACTATGTCTACAATAATTTTATTCACGTTCTTAACTCGGAGGGAAACCACCCTTTTAACTCACTCCGGTCAGAACCTTCCGAAAGTCTAACTCAACACAAGTTACTCATCGGTGAATCCCACAAAACTAAAACAAAGGACTATTCTCGAGAGTAACCTCTCCAACGAGAGAGGCTACGTATCACGGAAAACCGGGTCTAGTGAGTGAACTATTGGAGGACGTGGTCTTTTATTGAAAGAAATAAATAAATCGTTTATAAATAACTCACGGATGAGGTCAGTCCGTCTCACGACCATGACTCAACCATCACCACTCCTTCATTCACACCAGACAAGAACTCATCGAATTTTAAGTCGGTGACATTCCCTCTCGGTCCTAAGGTCAAACGTCCGAAAAGAATTCGGGACGGTCAGACTGGACTTAGTCAGGAAAGGAAAGAAACTCGTGCCGCTAAGACTTCCCCTGGTACAGACGTCCGGGTGACGATCCCCTGTTTGAGTCACAGAGGACTGGACGAACGAAACCGAGACGGTAAGGGTGCCGAGGTACGACACAGAACGTTCGGTGACTTAGTCAGGACTCGGACACGGGGAAGTCCTCCTAGGTACTCGAAATGACCCAGTGACTGTGACCACCAATTCATACGTAAAAACCAACAAAAACAGACCATTTATTTATATCGAATCCAATCTAAAAGACACTCATATACGTATTATTTATTCCTCCTTAGTTACACTATCCTTCATAAACTTGTCAAGAGATGTCACATCCGAGAACCCGGAGGGGGTTCAGATGACTCAGTTATAGGAGACCCTCCCCCCGGACTGGGACGTGTTAAAATATAATCGTGTGGTCCAGGACCCAAGAGGACCATTACCGTCTTAAAGAGAATAGTCTGGTCGGGAGGGTGTCTTTTGTTGACACATACGACCCGTTTTATACTTTTGTTGATGCACTTCCGTGGTCTCTCGTTGGGTTTGTCCGTCTCCGTTGCAAACTTACTGCCCCGGCGAACCCTCTATCGTCACCGTGACCTACCCAGACGTCCGAAATACCGAATAGACAGAGTCTCGTTCGGATCAACTATGGTTTGTCCTGCCGAGTCCGAGTCATTTGTGAACGAAAATGACCTCACTGGTGGGCCTCCTGTCTCAAGTCCCGTTGTTACGTCGTGGACCTCTCAACGCCCCTACTGGACGTTTCCTCTCTTGTGTCTCCAACTTAGGGTTCAAGACAAACCTCGACACAGGTTTGGAGGTCAACTGGGGACTTAACACCCACACACCCCGTCTGGGGTTCGTCAGGTCGACTCCGATTTCTCGACCTACTTCTCCTGTCGACGGTAGGTGACGTCCCTTCTGTCGCACCTCAATCTCGTATCGGTTCAGTGACCTTACAATGTCGTTTGTTGGTTTATGAGAAGGTTCTTCACATTGCCTTAGGACTCAGAGACGTCGTATAGTAAACGTTACAGGTCCCAATAGGTTTTAATCATTTGTATTCTGTATCCTCTTGTAATGGAGATGAGTTCTCTTTTCCAGTAAATACCTGATGCCTCTGACTGGGGTTCTACTCGGTCCACTATCTTAATCACCTGTCCGTAAATATTTATCGAGAATTTTACGAGTTCGTATAATTCCTAATGAACATTACTAAATTATTTATCCTTGAGAATCGTCTCTTTATCTTTGATATTTCTTTACACGGTTTACCCTTAAGACCTTGACTTTTATATAGTTTTAAATTTTTAAGTGGTTTACCCGAATTGTCGTCTGACCTTTATTGTCTACTTTCTTAGTCAACTTAACTTCTCTCTAGTCATCTTTAATTGGTTAGACTTCCCGGGTGGGGGGTTTTTTTTTCGTGAAACATACTAACAAACCGTATAAGTATAAAGTCTCGACTACGAGATTCATTCTCATGACCCGGTTCTAACGGGAGACTTGGTGTGCCCCATTCTAAAGACCCATTTGCAGAGGAATTGTAGTCTCTAGCACCCTTTACCAACTCCATAGGTGAGGGACTGACCCTGAACTGTGTACTAACTCCTCGAAAGATCTCGGGACTCCAGTGGTCCACTCCTTGGTATACTCCCCTGTAACTCATGAACACTTTTTCCTTTCGAAAAAGATAGGTATTAAATGTTGTCGTTCTCTCTCCGGACAAAAAGAGGGGACCCTAGTTTAATATACAACACAGGAACAGGAGGTCGTAAATCAGAAAGTCTGATTCTGGTTTCACGGAACTTATCCCACCTAAAACGGAACGAACGAAATTTTCTTTACTATTACTCAACAATTTTAATTTACTATACAAAAATACTCTAGTAGTAAAAGGTCCAAGGACCCGTCGGATGTACAAAGAGACACAGGATCCATACTTAAACCCGACTTCGAGACTCCTTGTCGGGTGACCCGGACAACCGGGGACTCGGAGTCCTAGGTAGTACAAGGGTTTGTCGAGTCACAAGAGTTCAGAGAGACGAGGTCCGGGGTCTCCGAGTTGGACAAAGAGGAGTGAACTCCCCCACCAAGGGTGAACGAGACGGGGGTCCCAATAACGGGACTTCGGACCGTCACCGACTCAGTCAGGGAAGCCGTGAATGGAAAAAATTAATTTTTTTTTTTTTGGTTGGACAAATACTTCCATATTATGTGTATGTCTTTTCATGTGGACAGTATTTACATGTCGAACTACTCAGTAACGGCAAGTGGTATAAGGACATTGACAGCGTCCTCCCCTTCACACCCCTGTTCTCCTAGCAGTGTAGACTCAGGGACCCTACCTGTCGGTGGTTCACATCCAAGAACCGAAACACGTCCTTCCTTAAGTTCTTACTCGGTATCACCTCCCTTTCTTCCCGAGAAGTCCCTCATGAGTTCTCACACCTGGTAGAGCTTTCCGTTCTCTCCGGGTCCTCCGTCGTCCCATAGGCCGACAGTCTTAACTATCCCCACCCATTAATGTATCCGATTACTCATCCTCCTCATAAGGTCGACAGAACCCCTTTCCCACCCCTAAAGGTCCTTAACCCGGTGACGGGTGACAAACTGGAAATACCTTCTGTCGAGTACCGGTAAAACCTGGATCATTCATTTCAACGAGTCAGCACAGGTTGAGAAACGCTGGGGTACCTGACATCGGATGGTCCGAGGAGACAGGTACTCTAAAAGGTCCGTCATCATGACCTCACCCAACGGTAAAGGAAGAGGTCTCCTAGAAGGACTGGGTCCCTAGCTTGGGCCCAGAGGACGTAACATCTGTCTGCGAAATGGCAGACACGGTGGTCCCTTCAGGTAAAACCTGGATCAACGAAGATTAGTGAAATACGGCACAGGAGTCCGGCACGGTGACCCGAAGGGACCACCGAATCGTCCCTTCTTAGACGGACCCTTACGTCCTCTGTGTCCAAGGTAGGGACCCAGTCCTTCTAGGAGACCTCTTCCTTTACCGTTGGGTGAGGTCATAAGAACGGACCCTTTAGGGTACCTGTCTTCTCGGACCACCCGATGTCAGGTACCCCACCGTTTTCTCAACCTGTGTTGACTCGCTGATTTGTTGTTGTTGTCCGGTACGGTAAGAAAATTTCCAACACGGGACGGGGAAGGACACAGTATTGGTCGTGCGTCTAGTTGTTTGTCTTGTAAGGGTGTGGGATCTTAGGGGGTAGTCCAGGGAATTGTCGGTAATGGAGAAGGATTCCTATTGGTGATAGGACCGAAGAGTGTTGGATTCCACTTAAAACGGACAAAAATACGAAAGATATTAAGCTTACACCGGATATGAGCAAACAGGACCGAAGAAAGAACGTTGTAAAACAAACTCCTTAACTACGTACAACAACGTATTTTATTATATATCTAATAAACAAGAGTAACAACTCGTCAATAAGTCAAAGTCAAGTCAGCGAGTCAGCACAGACTGAGACGCTGGGGTACTTAGCGTCGTACGGTCCGGAGGGACAGGTAGTGGTTGAGGGCCTCAGGTGGGTTTGGGTACAGGTAACACAGCCACTACGGTAGGTTAGTAGAGTAAGAGACAACAGGGGAAGAGGAGGACGGGAGTTAGAAAGGGTCGTAGTCCCAGAAAAGTTTACTCAGTCGAGAAGCGTAGTCCACCGGTTTCATAACCTCAAAGTCGGAGTCGTAGTCAGGAAGGTTACTTATGGGTCCTGACTAGAGGAAATTCTACCTGACCAACCTAGAGACACATCAGGTTCTCTGAGAGTTCTCAGAAGAGGTTGTGGTGTTAAGTTTTTGTAGTCAAGAAGCCACGAGTCGAAAGAAGTGTCAGGTTGAGAGTGTAGGTAGAGTGTAGGTATGTACTGGTGACCTTTTTGGTATCGGAACTGTTCTACCTGGAAACAACCGTTTCATCACAGAGATGAAAAGTTATACGCTAGATCCTACCAGTATTGAAAGGAAGGTTCCTCATTCGCAGAAAATTAAAGTACCGACGTCAGTGGTAGACGTCACTAAAACCTCGGGTTTTTCTATTTCAGACTGTGACAAAGGTGACAAAGGGGTAGATAAAGGGTACTTCACTACCCTGACTTACGGTACTAGAAACAAAAGACTTACAACTCGAAGTTCGGTCGAAAAAGTGAGAGGAGAAAGTGAAAGTAGTTCTCCGAAAAATCAAGGAGAAGTGAAACACGGTATTCCCACCACAGTAGACGTATAGAATCCAATAACTATAAAGAGGGCCGATAGAACTAAGGTCGAACACAAAGAAGGTCAGGACACAAAGAGGACTACATGAGACGTATCTTCAATTTATTCGTCCCACTGTTATATGTCGGAACTACAGGAGGAAAAGGATAAACCTTGGTCAGACAACAAGGTACAGGTCAAGATTGACAACGAAGGACTGGACGTATGTCCAAAGAGTTTTCAATCCAGTCCACCAGACCATAAGGGTAGAGAAAGTATTAAAAGGTGTCAAATAACACTAGGTGCGTCAGTTTCCGAAACCGTATCAGTCATTTCGTCTTTATCTACAAAAAGACCTCGAGAGAACGAAAAAGGTACTAGGTCACCTACAACCGTTAAACTAGAGACCAAGGAGACGGAAAAGATTTTGGTCGAACTTGTAGACCTTTAAGTGCCAAGTACATAACGACTTCGGACCGAACCTCTTAAAACTCGTAATGAAGTGATCGTACACTCTACTCACATTAACACGCCATCAAACTCGTAAGAAACCGTAACGGAAAGAAACCCTAACCTTACTTTTGACTGGAAAAGGTCAGGACACCGGTGACGACTCAAAAGGTTAAAAAAACCGTATAACTCACGTCGTGAAAGTGTCGTAGTAGAAGGTCCTAAACTTTCTCGAGTTGACCTTAAGGTAGTCGAGGTGATCGAAACAAGCATCACTACGAAAGATTCCGGGTGAACTGAAGTCTAAGGTCCTACAGACCGAGATCCACTCACTAGTGTCGTAACACTAATGGACCCAGCACTTCTAGAAAAAATATGTCAAGAAGACACATAAGAACGGTGGAGAAGAATTATAGAAGACGAAGACAATCCAGGTATGGTAAAGACAGGAAATAACACAGGGAGAAACGTACTTTACAAGGGAACTATAGAGGTTAAAAGAAAGAAAAAAAAAGGTTAAAAGAACTTCTCTAGAGATCAGAAAGGGTAAGACAACAAAAGGAGATAAAGAAACGTAACTAGCGACTCCTTCCGAAAGAATAGAGAAGAACGATAAGAAACCTTGAGACGTAAGTCTACAAATATCGAAAGGAAAAGAGGAAACGAAAAGCGAAGAGAAGAAAAGTGTCGATAAACATTCCAGAGGGGTCTGTCGGTAAAACGAAAAAACGTAAAGAAAAGGTACCCCTACCAGAACTAGGGACAGAGGACATGTCACAGTGTTTGGAGGCAGGTATCAAGTAGTCCGTGAGATAGATAGTCTAGATCAGGGAATTTAGATAAAGAGTGAAGACGACATATTAGTATTCCCTAAACTAAATCCAGTATAGACTCACCAGATCACCAAAAGGGATGAAAGAAGTTAAACTCAGACTTAAACCGTTATTCCTCAAGTACTAGACTCGGTGTCAGTCGAGGGCCAGAACAAAAACGACTGACATATCTCGAAGAGGTAGAAACCGACGTTTCTTATATTAGTTAGAGTAAAGTCACAACTGGTAGACCACTACAGGTACACATCTCAGAAGAGAACACAACAATCTTCTCCCACAAACGATACTGGTCACGTAAGAGAACCGTTTTAAGATAATCAGAAACGGGACGAAGTAAGGTATAAGGTCCCGGTTTAAACGGATAATGAGGTCCACAAAGAACTGAAGGATGAAAACGTAAGGTCAGGGGACATTACTTTTCCTGTAGAATCTTGACAAGTTAAAGTCGAAGAAGTCGCAATCACCAACCCCGTATCTGAACCTAATGGTACTATAACTTACGAAACGGAACCTTTGCTTGTCTCTAGTAAGACAGTAAAAACTCTAACGTAGGTTCATGACGTAAAGCCTGAGAAAACAACTGATACTACCGATGAGGTAAAGACGATTCCCTAAGGAAGGGTGTCATCATCTATATTACCAGTAGACTCAATGTTAAGTGGGTAAGGTCAGGTAGAATCAAACGACTAAGGATCTTATAGCTACAAGTGAGAACAGTAGAGGACAAACTGGTGAAGGTCAAAGGGAACTAAGTAGGGTCCCTACCCCCTCGGACCACCCGACGGCAGATACCCCAGCGTGTCTCAGCCTGTACTGACTTCGCTGAATCGTCGTCGTCGTACCTGGATTGTAAGGTCCAAGGATACGTTATGACGAGAAATGTCGTAGCCTGGAACGAAGGTAGTGGTCAGGGTAGGTGTCGACCCACAACAAAAACGAAACCGACGCAGGGAAGTAAGAAAGACCTTATAATATCTTTCCGAGAATATCCGAGTCTAGTACGAAACTGACGAAGGGAAGTAAGTAGGGAAGTAAGAAAGACCTCTAGTATGACGACTAGAGGTCGTCGTATAACTCGTGGATGATTGGACCCCTCGAGTAGAAAGTCACAGGATAGAAAAACGGAAAAGTATGACAAGTACCCCAAGAGTTCCGTCTTATGACTTCACCAAACGGTAAGGAAAGACGTCACCTGGTGTAAGACAGTCTGGAGAGGTGGTACTGGGTAGGCAGAACCCACCGGGGTGTGTCGTACCGAATCAAAGTAACTCAATGTATTCGACACCAGACACACTAGTCTAACCAATCAACAGACACTAACACCAAAGTCACACAGACGGCAGACTACGGGAGCGAGTCACGGATGGCAGAATGAACCCAAAGAGAATGGAACCTGCACCCCATAGAGACGTGCCGACGAGGTCGTTTCGTGGACTTGTCAATAATGTGATTCACTTATATTCTCATACAAGACAGAGGACGGGAACCCGTAAACCTTTCAAAGATCAAACCTCGGCAATGTCGTCATGACGACACTTTTAAGAATATGTAGTAGAAGACTTCAGTGTCTAAGCAAGGAAAATTTGTCACAATAAGGACATTACGAAGTATTTGTTCATCTTGTTTTTTTTTATTGTTGGTACTTCTGCAACGTTTCGAACGCCGAATCACCATCAACAATCGAGTGACACAAAGTTTGACCCACCACGTAGAAATAACCCAATATTTTATAACCAAATATTAGTTGTAAGACTCTTGTCGTTATCCTACCTCTTATATCTTCTGTGACGTCCAGTATTCCTGTCCGAGACAAAGTATCTGAAAACAAAGTCGATATGTAAGTATACATACATTATATAGAATATTTAATATATATTATATTTAATAATATATATGGGTGAAGTCATAAGAATCCGAAGGGACCACCGAGTCTACCATTTCTTAGAAGGACGTTACGAACTCTGGACCTAAGCTTAGGGACCAAACCCTTCTGGGGGACCTCTTCCCTTACCGTTGGGTGAGGTCATAAGGTCGGACCTCTTAAGGTACCTGTCTCCTCGGACCGTCCGATGTCAGGTACCCCACCGTTTCTCAGGTTATACTGACTCACTGAAAGTGAAAGTATTTAATAATATTTAATATATTAAAGGATGAAACACAGTACTACTTTCCAAAGTTCCGTAAAAGAACCGGACACTAAGGATTAAGGGAGACCTGATCTCCGACCTTCGGAATGATCCAAAGACGGAAGCACAATGTTTCTTATGCTTGTTTGAAAAACCGGTCGGGACATAGTGCGACCAACAGTCGAAGTGACTTGAAGAACCTTAGAACGAAAACAACGAGAGCGGGATGTTTTACGTCTCACCTCCACCTGGTGTCTCTTCTCTTAATGACAGAAAAGGGAAGGGAATTTATTTGATTTGATTTCCCTTCGGATCTCCACCAGTAAAATAATCCACGGACCGTCCTCAGTTCGGGAGTGCCGTGATCCACAAAACCAAAAAGTATCGAAATGTTTTACGGGGACTGGAAAAGAATTGACATTCAATCTTTCTTTGACCTTACTATCACCACTCCTATTCCGGTAATAATAACAGACAATAACACCAAGAAATATAACAAAGTAAGTGGTGGTACACATGTATAATCTTATAATATGTACAATATATTATTGGAACTTTCTATAAGTGTTATATAATAATAATGAACTCTTTTCGTTCAAGGTTCATTATCTATAATATGTTGGGGTGAAAATACATCCTAAAATAGAAAGTCTCGTCCCTAGTCGTTTGAAGAAAAACATTTCCCGGTCTATCTATTAAAGTCGAAACACCGGGTATGTAAGAGATATGTTGAGGAGTCGAGACGGTAACGTCACGTCTTCGATATCTCTCTTAAGTTTTCACTTGGTCTCACGGATAAGGTCATGTCGAAATAAACGTCTTTGTCCGTAAGTCGGTCGTTCAGTCAAACGGTTGAGGACGAAATCTCACAAACTTCTGGGTCTAGAAGTCACAGACTCCGAATCCCCTTATTTACAGTGGAATCCTTTTCTTTTCAATCTTTGGTCTTCGTATCGGCTTCTAGTAAGAGTAGGACGACGAAACACGGCAGAACCCCACGTCTGGACGAAAACCTACCACGCGGAGTACGCAAACAGAGACAGAGACGGTGTCCCGGTCTTAGAGTCGTGAGAGAGTGGTCGTTAGTAAAAACCTGGTTACAAGGTCTTCAGTCTACTAGGCCGTTAAGTCCTTCTAGGAGTTGTCTGTCCAAACAATGTGTCTGACAGAAGGACGAGTCTAGAGGCGTGACCCTTCCTCTTAAGTGTGAACCACTGTGTCATCTACAGTTCGTGTCACTATATAAATTCCAGGAAACTTACTTCACATGAAAGTAACTCCCTAGTCTCTTCCTACCCGAAAAATCGAGTTAAGGCAAAAAAAGAAACGGGACGAAGGGAGTAGTTCCCAAATGAACTCCTAGATGAAAAGGATCTGGGAGTTTACTTCTCCCAGGGGAAAAGGTTTTCGAAAGCAACCGAAAGTTTTTCACTCTCCTCAGCACTCGTGAAAGAAGACTACACTGTGGGATAAGTACTCACCTATCTTAGGTGTTTGGTTTGAAGTCTATACATCTAGTTTAACACAAACTTACTTTTATACAGGGACTTCGCAGTGTCATCAATTTTTCACACAAATCACCAGTACACGGGTCTTTTCTTACAGATTGGAGAAAAGGTGTTTTCGGTGTCCTGTGTGTAAAAAATACCAATCTAGGTATGATCCAGAAGCGCAAATCTTTCACTCCAACTACCATTTCGGACCATGAAACTGGTCTCCCCAGTAATGCACTTTTCGTCTCTCGGTCGGACAGACGTCACTTCCTTAGTAGAGATCGTCTGAAGTCGACAGAAACAACATCGGGTATCTCTGACAAAAACACCGAATATATTCCCAACCTTACACATAGATATAAAGATAAAGAAAAAGAACGGTCGACGGAACTAACTTTCAAAATTACCACTACGCCTCAGTCAGTCACTACAAGGCGGTAGGTGTTCTGTAAGTCGTAGAAATAGAGAAGGTGAATATGACGTCGGACCGTAGAGGCTCGGTGGGGTCGGAGATGATGGTCGGAGTCGTGGTAGACGAGGAGACGGACGAGGGAGGGATCCTTGACCAAGGGTCGTTCGACGTAAACCGTTGGGGGGACGAGAGAATGTTGGAGGTCTTCACGGACAACGGGTGTCGTGCGTCAAACGACGATTAGTAGTTCTCAAAGAAGGCGTGGAGGTCCGTGGCGTCGGGTAGCATGGTCCTGAGAGACAACAACGACCCCGGAACCGTAGTCGTCGCCGTCACCGTAGGCGGTACCGTCGTGGTGGGGTTTGTGTTTCATGATGACTCGGGGACGGTCGGTACCAGGTCTGAGACGGGGACCTACGGTTGAGACAGGATTGATCATTAGGGTGAGATTGGTAGTGGGGCTGAGGGTCGCGTCGATAGGACGTCGGGTCGGATCAGTACCCCCTCGTCTTGAATGTCACCTATGATTTACCATGGTGGTCGTGTGGTGTTTGAGTTCTCGTTTAACATTCATACTACACCTTTCCCTAGGTCACCCACTTCACATAAAGACACCCACTGTACAAGTCTCCGGAAATGAAGTTTTTTCCTTTTACCGACAGCAAAGATGGGGCTTTGTGTAGTGAGATGGTCAGTAAAGGGGGTATTAGCTCGTCACACTCAGGGCCTTACAACGCCAGTTATGGATATTATCTCCCGGTCTCTTTGTTAAAAGTCTAAATGGATCCATAAAGTCGACGCCAGACTATGACAGTTAAGACTGTCCTCTCGGGCTCTTACAAGAGGTTCCGTCTCAGGTAGGACCCGACTCCCTGACTACCCTGGAGGAGTCTACCTTTGTCTGGTGTCACCGGTTCAGTCTTCATTAGACACGAGGGTCTTAGGTAGCATCTCGGTAAAAGATGGGTTCACATACCAGAGTTACCGATTCCTTTACTGCACCAACAAGTTGAGTCATATAAAACTCTCGGTCTATGGTGTGTCCTATGAGAACCTTTAGACCTTTTTACTTTTTTTTTTCTGTTGTAAAGAAAAACTATTTTCGAATATAAGATCAATTTCTCCGATTTTATGGATCTTCTTTCAATTGCGATGGTCATCTATTTCACAGTTTATTATTTTTATTACCATTATTTTTCATTGTTATCGACACTGAAAAACTCGGGAAGAACATACATACCCGAAGGACACGATTGATTCGTGAATAATTTTAACTCCCAGATTGCACGGTCAGTAATGGAATCCCTGGAATAAAAATCTAATATATATAAAAAATCAAAAATAGTTTGTTTATCATTCTTGAAGGTAGGTGAAGGACGAGGGACGGGTGGGGGTCGGATCAAAGGGAGTAATAATTGTCGAACATAGTTACACTATGTAAATAACATTCACTTAATTATAACTATTTACTAATAATTGTAGACATATACAAACATAGAGATCTACAGTGGGGGTGGGGTACAATTCATAAAATTAGTGTCGTTAGAATCCTTCATCTACACTAAAATAGTTACCTCTCGACTCTGGGTCTCTTCAATTCACCACTGATCAGGTTCCAGTGTGTCGAATATTTACCGTTTCGGATCCGTCTGGTCAGGGTCTTAGGCACGAGGACTAACACGACGGTCTACTCCCCAAGTCTCTGATTTCCGAATAACCCACCGGTATGCCCGGTCCACTCGGAAGAACTCGACACTCGTCCTTAATCCACCTCCTTTCCGACGTGCCTCGTCCTCATCCAGACCCACCTACATACTACGACGGTTTGTTGGTCTTTCCGTCCAACCTCGATTTACCGTTCTCGTGAGTTCAAGGTATTTACCCTACCCGCGGTGGTGGAGACCTCCGTGGGATCAAGGTCAAAGTCTACCGGTCTCAGGGACCTTGTCGGAGAAGTCGTAACACTAGGTTGGACGGAGGTCCACCAAGCCAAAAAACCAACAGTGATAACAAAAGTAATAAATTTTAATAAAAGTCCCTGAAGAGTCCGTCAGGTCACCACTTCCGAGACGTGAAAGTGACGTTTCCCGTTGGGGACCAACCCCTTGATTCTAGGGCGTACGATGTGTTGTGCCGGTTTTTTTTGTGAAAAAGGGTAATAAAAATGACAAGAATATAAACGACTCCCGACATATGTCTTTTACTAGGATGACAGAGTAAATACTAGAAAAAAAAAGATAAAAGAAGGTCAAAATAACTCTATATTAACTATCTATCGTCTCATGTTCAAACTCCACGTGTCGTATTATTAAACTGTGTGCAAATCACTCGTAGGTAGTAGTGTACTATCTATTTTTGAATTCCTATGTCTTTTTTTACACACACACACTCCTGAAAGTCCTGAGTGACGAATTTCTCGAAAGTATGTATTGTATGTCGTCACAATTAACACGGGTAGCGTAACACGGACACGGGGATCATGAAATAGAGAATTGACCTCCAGACCGAGAAGTGACGAAAGTCAGTCGAGGGGGAGAGGGGTGGGCCGGACGGAGGACATTCGTCTTTTGACTAGAAAGTCACTCAGACAACCAAACAAACAAAACTTCATGGTGCCTGGACGGAGACAAGGGCAATCTGTTGTATCACTATAAAGACATGTAAAGCTTCACTAGTGGTGCTATGCAGACCAGTGGTATACACTGTGATGGTGTGTGCAGTGGTAGGTCTCTAAGTGTACGAATAACGGATATAAGAGGTGTGACATGGAAAGTATGGGTACTGCGCACACAAAACGTTGACCGGAAAGTGTCAAGAAAGAAGGGGAGCGGACAAAGAGAGGAGGGGAGACCGTCGGTGTACGGAGGTACGTCAAAGAAATAGAGACGAAAGACCTGGACACGACGGGATCCCTTGACGTACTTTGTCGAATAAGAAAAAGGTAGGTCAAGTAAAAGGACACCCGAAGGGACCACCGAGTCTGTCATTTCTTAGGCGGACGTTCCACCCTCTGGACCCAAGCTAGGGATCCAACCCTTCTAGGGCACGTCCGTCCGTACCGTTGGGTGAGGTCATAAGAACGGACCTCTTAGGGGTACCTGTCTCCGATGTCAGGTATCCCAGCGTTTCTCAGCCTGTGCTGACTTCACTGGTTCGTGTGCGAGTAAAAGTACATAAACATGACTCAGAGTAAGGAGGTACTAACAAAGTATTACAGAAGGGGATATTGAATCGGTCTCACAAGTATAAGGAGGATCTGAGTAGGATCTCCGTGAAAAATTAAAGGAATTTTCCTGCTTTCTATTTGGGGAAAAATTATACTTAACCTCTTTCGTTTTTGGGATATCGGTCAACTTATCCTTCACACGATTTCACTCCTCACTAAAGACCCGTGTGGAACTACCAGGATGAATCATTAGTATACATGTCGATCATAAACGACTTAGGGGTACCACACGGAGTCCGAAGTGTACGTAGTAGAGTAAAGTAGGAAAACCCCGGAAACCCTCTCAGAAACCCAACAGTAGGATCAAAAATGTCCACTCCTTTGGTTCTGATTCTCCAATTTAATGAACGTACTGTAGTTGTTGATTATTCACTGGTTCGAACTTGAACTTAGGACCACTCCGATTCAGGTCCCGAGTGGGAACTCGTGGTAGGCCACGTCGAATGTGGTATGACGGATCCCGGAAGTATCCAGAAGACGGATACTCTCCTTCAGAACCGGACAGGAATCGTACGTCGAATCAGGAGTTCCCCATATTTTTCTTGAAACCCTCAGTCGTCCCTCATCTCTTGAATCTCCCCTTTGATCGGGAGTCCGAGGGGGACTCTTCTGGCAGGTGAACTCCTTTCGTTGGAACCTCCCCGGAAACACGTGTATCTTGGATGACCTAATTCGTCGACCCTCTGTCGGTTCCTCATCCCCTGTTTCTGCCGATGTAACAATCGTGACTTACAGGTCGTCACACCACTGGAGTACAGTCTCGTGTTTCTTTTGTAACGAGTCACGTTTTTAGGGACTTGTGCCTCCCAAAAGACAGGAGTACCTACTGACAATGTTAACCCCTCCGAAGTACAGGAACCCCTACATAGTATAAACTCATCGGTATTTACACTAAAAAAAAAAGGGGGATCGTCGTTCGTAGATTTCAACTCTTCCACAAAAAATGGTGACGTCATGGTCATCGGTCATCGTGTCCATGCATTAAGACACAATCGACATTCACCTTCAGTTAAGAGACCCGGGGGACTCCGTGTCAATCAATTAGAACGAAACGGGACCTAAAATTAACGAAAATTTAATGTAAATAATGCATAATAAAAAGATAGTCTCATAAAGTATAAGAATGTCGATGACTTTCAATGACGTGAATATCGTATTTATGGTGTTGTAAGAAATTGATCATTACCAAGAAAGGGAAAATGTACATCGGAAATTATATCGGTCTTTTTTCAGACTTAGTATCAATTACGATTTCTCTCTTCAATAATTAAGTGACCTGAGAAAAGATTAATGTCATTACTTCTTTATCGTAGACCCAGTCTTTGAGGATATTTCGATTTCCCAGGAAAAAGAGTTTGAGAAAGAAAATATGTAATCTTTTGAATCCGGGACTTTCTACTTTGCTAAGGGGTTTCCGTAGTCACTCAAACACCGTTGCGGTTTCGTGATCAAGAGTCTGTCCGGAGCGGGGAGTGGACAAGAGAACGGGACACCAGAGATCGAGAAAACTCTGTGTGCTTCGAACAGACTTAAGTCTCACACGAACACGTGTTGTCTGTATACGTTTTCTCCTCCTTACACACGTGTTCACACAGTCTCTAGTACCGACGTTTCAACTCACCCTACAGGATTTCCTCCAGTCTCGGAGACCCCGTCCGTCCCGACCTCGTCACACCTGGTCGAGACGTGTACCGTTACGGGAGTCCGGTCGGGATTCCATATTCGGACGACGTTTGTGGCGGACCTCCGTGACCGTCTCCTCCCCTTACTTGAGTCTCTACTCAAGAGGTCTTCTTAACTCCGTCTTCCTACTCGAGAACTCGGGTCTCGAAACTTCTTGCACGTCTCTCTCTCTCTCCGCAGGTGACACCGACCGTACCACCCACGGACCCTCTCACCGGTCTCTACTTCGATCCTCTTAGTCCACGTAAATCTACCACACACCGAAAAGACAGAACCTCCCCTACCGCTCACAGTCTCCGAAGAATGAACTCCTTCTTGCGTCAGGTCAAATTTCGTCTTGTTTTGGGCCTCGTACCGTAGGTTGGGAAGGGTAGCAAGACGGAGACGCCACGAGTCGACCAGAGTGTGGGAGGACAGGAGAACGGGAACGGGAACGGGACGCCGATGGACTTCTCGTCAGAGAGAGCGGAGAGAGTGTCCCTCACGACATGTCGTCTAACCGGAGTCACAAGGACACTAGTAGTAGTTTGTTCTCCTCCGGACAGTCACAGTCACGCGCACGGCCCTGAGACGGTTCCTCGCCCGCCGGTCGTCCTCCTTCCCGACAGGAAGGGGCGGGGGAGGGTGCGACTCGCGGGTCGGAGGACTGCCCGGGTCGGACTTCGACGGTGGTGTCTGAAAGAGGGGTGGGGGCTAGGGGGACAGTAGGAGGAGGCGACGGGGGAGAAGGACGCTCGTTTCGTCTGTCCGCCACTGAGGAAGTCTGGGCGTCTGTCTCGGCGAGGCACGGTATCTATACAGTCTCAAAGACAGGGAGGTCTCGGACCTGTGGTGAAGGTTGGACTAAGGGTAACTTCGTGATGACGTCCTTCTCCTTCTCTACCCGGACTGGTCGTCAAAGAGGTTCACTTTCCGGGCGGACACGAGGGGAGGACCTTGTCCGGCTCGTCCTTCGTCCTCCACACAATACGGATTGTAGTACCCCCAGTCGTTAAACTTCCTACTTCTTTAGATGACAAACTTTAGGAGTGGAAAGTCTGCATAAAAGAAATAAGCATAGGGTCCTCGTAGGTAAAAATTACTTGACTAGAAACCTTCTTTGTTTTGTTTTTGTGTTTTTTTTCGATTCAATATTTACTTGACAAACCGACGTGACATACAGTGAAAACGAATAACAGTACACTTGAACCTTTAATTCCAATGAGCATACGTATTTTTAAGATTTACTTTCCCACACCAAAGGTAGTTAGACTACGACGGGTAGTGAACGTGACCCCAGAAACATCAGCCCCGTCACCTCAAGTCACACAGCCTACAACGCAACGGGACACACAGAAAACTCCGACTGCGAACGAACGTTCCGGTCCGGGAGGTAGGTTCTCAGTTCACCGTTTCCGTCCAGTCTGTCGGCACTCGACCTGTTCCTAGTCCGCTCCACCAAAACACCAGACACGAACCACTACCACCTCGACTCCCACTGATACCGACTACAGTGGGACGTCGGTCGTCGTAGTGTTTACCCACAGGTTTTAGGACCAGGGTCCGACACCCCTGACAGGGACTGTGGACACGTCTCGTCCGAGATAGTCACACTAGTATGACAAACGAGACCCAAGAACGAAGAGAGAGACGACCAACGGTCCCGAACGTCTAGTGTCACTACTTAAAAAGAACCCCTTGTAGTGACAAAACAGGATCTCACCTGTACACCAAATACCGGTCGACGACCGACCACCAGACGGAAGGAACTTACCATAGAAGAAGGAGCCTCGTCTTCTCGACGTAAAACGACTAGTCCTCTTCCACGCTGAACTACCCTCACTACAAGCCAACCGTACAGTAGCCGGCCGGCCCATAGGACCAAGACCCAAGGTCGGTCCGAAAACCAACGGGGGACTGGGCGGGGGGGTAGAGACGGAGAGTGGGGAGACCTAAAACGTATGTCGGATCATGTTACGTTTCTTCCTACACTGAACGAGCCGAATCAGTATACTAAAGATTTGTTTTTCTTTTTTCTTTTTTTTTTTTTTTCGCTACTAGAAGATGAGTCCCATTTTGTTTTTTAAGGGGAAGGTGGTTTTTCGGACTTTACAACGTTATTCAATAGAGTAAACCTTACAAAGTAATTCAACATAATATCCCTTTTTTAAAAAAATAAACACATATCTTAATATAGGTAGAGAGACGGAAACCGAGGCTCAGTCAGTAACGGAGAATTTTGTATTTTATGTTAGGTGTGATTTTACCTTTCAAAGAGAATTGACCGATATAATTACATCAGTGCTCACGAGGGGTGTGAGTGACTTGAGTCTTTGATCCACACCGGGTTCCAGACTGCTCCGGAGACGGAGGGTTCCCGGAGCAGGGACGGCACTCACTCTTCGTCCCACGGTGTGTGTTTCGACGGGACGACTCAGCTACTACAGTCCGTCTTTCGTCGGCATTAAGACGGAAGGACAGAGTGAGGGATTCCACTGCTTTAGACGTAGACAGTGGGAGGACAAGGGACGTGGTAAGGAGTCCCGGGCGGCTCTGTCATAGATCTCATTAGTAAATGGACCCTCCGTCCCCGGGGTGAAAATTGTCCTACAAATCCCTGTCTAAGTTTGCTCTCCCGTATCCACCATTTACACTGACGGCACTTCTTTTCACCCGAAATGATGTTCGTCGACCACCAAAGAGAGAGGACCCCAGATCAGTCCTCTTAGACAAAGAAAAAACTGGGAAACGTAAGAGGACAGGTTTTTTGACCACCCAAGACCCACTAGTGACTGCAGTCGTCTTCAACTATTCCGTCCTCCTTGGAAGACAATGGCGTCACCCAAGTAGAGGGACCTTTTGTCGACGACTCATACCCAACAGGAACCGACAGTGAGTCGGAACTCGAGTACCCTTCGAAACACCATCCAGGGACCGACAAAAGAGATGTGGAAGACTCTTTCTCGTCGTACCACCCCAGGGTTCTCTGGAGGGGTACGCGCGTGGGATTCGAGTGGACTCTACACCGAGGACCCTCGACTCCACCTTTTGTCCTCGGGTCGCTTCCGGCAGCCTACACGGGTACCAACTTTATAACGAAGGGGTGACGACACGAACACAACCCAGACGGGTCCAGTCACTGAAAAGGCGAGAGGATTCCAACTCCCACTACTTCTTCGGCTCAAAATCCGACTGTCTAAAAAGATTAACGTCATAGACGGAAAACTCCCGTTGACTAATGTCCTCCCGAAACTTTTGTAGTCCCTACACGAATTTTACGATCACTCACCAACACTTCTCGTCCAAATGAGGTGTCCCATCCGTCGGAGAGTAAAGGAAGGAGAAGATCGTGAGAGGGGGTGGGAAGGGGGGAACATAGTCGGACCAGAGATCACGGTTCCCGGAACCTCTTCTCTCCCGACGACTTTTACCTCGGTGTTTCTCGGAAGTACTTCTCACCAAAAGTTTGGGTCCTTGCTAGGATCCCACTTCAATCCCTTCCACACGTCTGAACGTCGTCCATTTTAGTGCGGAGAAAAGAAGGGTGCCACTGGAATTAGTATCGGGGGGCATCTGACTCCGAAAGACGAGGGTGACCGTAGAGGTCAATCTGACGGGGAAATATCCCGCGATCAGTCGGACCCCTTAAACCCCCAAACACCCGAACCGTCCACCGACGTTTGAAGCCGGTCATGGTGGTTTAACGGAATCACTTAAACCGGGAAGGGTCCATCCACTCCCTCCGTAGCTCCCTTTCACCGGGATGGAAAGGGCCGTCAAACCGGTCGGAGAACCCCCGTAGTCATCAAACTACTGTCCTTAACCACAGTGAGTAACTTAGGGTGGAGTGGGGTGGGGTGGGGTAGGGTGGGGTGGGGTAGGAGGGAAATCCTCTAGTACCATGTTTCGGGTCCTCCCCGGAATTCCACACCTTCTGACGAGACCCATCTTCTTTCCCTGAAGAAAAGTGGTAGAGACCTCTCAATTATCTGACCTCTCAAAATGAAAGTCCCAGTTCCGTCGTCTGACTGCCCCTATTACCCGCCCACCCAAAAAGACTCTCTAAAACATATTACGACTTACACAGGTTTCCCTGCCCAAACGTCTTGGAGTATAACCATATAATTTCTTTATTAAAAAATTTTTTCGTGAAATCCAATAAAATAGAAATTGAGTTAACGACGTTAAAGAAAACACACACATATATATATGTATATATATGAAAGGTGTTTCAAAATAAAAAACGAGTCTTTTTTTCAATTTAACTCCACACTGTTCTTTTCGTGAATGGAACCACGTTATACACATCGAACTGCCAGGAACAGGGTACACTGGGACCGGACCGGCGCGAAAAGGTGAGACAGTCGGGACACGATACTCTGACACGTATCCCTGTGTGATAATACGTAAGAGTCGTTGACGAGTTAGATACGTTCGGAAGGGACACACGGGTTCCCGTGGGGGAGTCCGGGAGACTTCTTGACGACGCCCAGGACAAAAGAAGACGACTGACAACTCCGGGAAAAAGTAGTGAAAACGAACCGGGAAACGGTAGAAAGGGGGAAGTGGCAATGTGTCACTACGGACTTTCCTTCTTTGGCCAACAAGGATCCATCTATGGACCGCGAAAGATCTGAAAATGTAAACATTAGTCCAGGTAACAGGAATTAGGATTTCCGAAGAGGTCTCAGTGACTTTAGTAACTAACACCTTGACGTTGTCATAACGATTACTCAAATATCAAAAAGATGGGGTGGTTAGTCTTTATACAAACCCCTTCCACCACCCCCAGTGTTGGGATCGGTAGGACATCCGAGAAATTCGTTTTCGGAGGCCGGGAGTAACTTAGGTCATTTGTTTCGACAATTATTAGATGAAATACTTGAAAGAAGGAAGGGAGAGTGAGGAGAGGGGAGGGTAAAATAGAAGTCAAAAGTCCGACGATTGCTTATCTCTTCAAAATTTTGTATGAAGTCGGTTTCGTCTTTCTAAAGGTATCTAGTATACGTTTATCAAGACGATACTGTATCTAGTCTTTAACTGGTAAGGATTTATAACCCCTTCCCTCTCCGTTGTTTTGACTTAATTCGTATAAAGACTAACCAACAGTCAAATCGGAGAAAAGAGAACGTACACAACCCTCCGTTCTCTTCCCCAGGGTACAAAGAAGCGTGTGGAAAACCCCTTCGACTACTAGTGACAAACCCGTAAAGACAATAAGGACAAGTTCTCTCCCGAAGAGTCAGACGTGACTTTTTACGTTTAAGTTGACCTAGAAATACAGTTACACATGTATCATGTTCGAAAAAAATGACCTTCGTTTCAAATTTTGGTGTGTGACGGGAAAACCACCACACGAACGACCCGGGGTTTAACCCACTACAGTACAGTGAAAGAGTCGAGTTACGTCAAAGATGAGAAAAAGAATGCCCCTTTAAAAAGTATTTTAGAAAAGAAGTGGTTTGGGTCCCCACAAAAGACGTTATAGGAACAATAGGAGTATCACCACGGTTCAGGTTCTCCGGAGAGAACGGGAAAAGGGGACACAGGAGTCCGGAGGGGTCCCGCGACAAACTGAGTTGTCAGATGTAGGAAACAACACAAAACCTCTTATACCCCCACCCTCCAGCCTTAAGTTCCACCGACAAGAAAAAGGGACATTTGAGGATCAAGGACAAACCCCTTCCACCGACCTTTGTCCCAAAACGACTTAGAGACCGAGTCTAAAAGACCGGTCCTCTCCGTTCTGGGTGCTGTTGGAAAAAAAAAACTGTGTGTGATCAGTAACCGGTCTCCAGAACCAACTTTCAAAAAATTTTAGGGTTTATCAAAATAAACCTAATACATTTTCGGATGGTTTAAATAAACACTTTGTACCCTTGTTGCCTGAAGGTGACTCGCTATACTTTTGCAATGTCCAAGTCATGAAGGTTTCCTTCTTTGGAGATTTGGGTTTTTTCTTATTTATACTTAAACATAAAAACTTCTTACACTTTATTACCACAAACGAATTAACGAGTAAAACATATTTGAATTATAACATGAAATTTTATAGACGATTCTTCACTTTTAAATTGAAAAACCTTAACTTTTTTCGTTATAATTTATGATTACTTTAGGATTAATTTACGAATAAATTTAGACCATCATAGACACCGTAAAGAAGGGTTGGGATGGGTACCGACTGTCAAAAGTTGGTGAAGGGGTGAGCGGTCAGTAATCTCAAAAATCTCCCCTGTCTTTCCTTTCCAGCCAGTGGTCCTCTCAGACGTCTTAAGGAAAATTATTTCCGAGACGATTTTCACAAAACACCCCGACCCTCGGGGGTTTCGTACTTTACCTGTACATTGTGGTGGACCTAGGGGGTTTCGTCCGGTCTATTAAGGCCGCTCGTGACGACCAGACGGGTTTAGACCCATTAGTCTGACCCATATAAACAGCCGATGTAAAGTCTCGAGTCGTGACGGAAGTCGGTCCTACTTCACCCTCGCTTGGGTCGACGATCGTCTCGACGGAAGGGTCCGACTGTCGGTTTATGGTCGGTAACGGTCACTTCTGACCGGGGAAATAACTTTCCCTCAACAAGTTTCAGGTCGGTGGTCGGGGTCCCTCCCTCTCTTCTATCCTGCGGTCCGAGTCCCTACCAGTCCCGAGGCGTCGAGGTAGCGATCGTAGGAAACCTTTCGGTGGAGACCTCCTCTGTCGACCGACCCTCCCGCGAGGTCCAAACCGACTCTGTAAGACTAACCTTGTCCCCCTTTTTTTTTCTTTTTCACTCCAACCCTCCTTTCCGGAACCTAGTCCGGGGGTTTCTCTACCGGTAAACCGTGTACCTATCGTGAATTGAAAAAGTTTCGGAGAGCAGGTCTACTCTCCGTCATCCCCCATTTCGCCACCCCTGTGAGCAGGTGGGAGGTCCCCTTCCGTCCCGAATCGTTCACGCCGGTCACCCGTCAAGGGTGGAGGGTCCGGGTCGGGCCCCACCCGTGACTGGGGCGATGGTCGGCCGAGGCCCGCGGCCGCCGGGTCGACGGCGTCGTAGAGGAGCGTCCGCCGCTACCACAGGTCCTCGACGGCGACGGCGACGAGGTGCCGCAGGTCGTCGACGACCCGCGCGAGTAGGGCCCCTCCGACGCCCTCACCGGAGGGCGGCTCGGGGTCGGGGCGGAAGGGTGCCAGGTGCGGCCGTCGGAGGGACAGGGCCTCTCTCGCTCTGTCTGCCAGTCCCGGCCGCGAACGCGGCCCAGTCTTGGGGAAGGGGGGCGGGGCTGCCCGGGGCAGAGTGGGGGCGCTGGTCAGACTTGGGCCCGGGGTAAGGTAGAGACGGACGCGCCGGGCTGGTGGCGGGGGGAAAGCCGTCGGGGGTGGGGGGCCGGGGGTCGCGACGCGATCCTGAGGCGTTTCGTCGCGGGGCGGGGCAGGGGTGGCCAGAGGAAGTTAGGAGAACCCCCAGCGCCAGGGAAATTCAACGGGCCGCGCCCCCACCCCGGCTCGGAGGACCTGGCCTTCTAGTGACCTGCGCAGTGAAGGAGGGCCTTCGCCCGGACCCGCCTACAGAGGCCGTGCGGGCACGTCCCGCGACTCCCGGCGCCACCGACGGTCGTACCCCAACTCGCTCCCCGGCCGCCCGAGTCGGGCCTCTCCCGCGGAGGAAGCGGGCGGTTGGGGCTGCGGCCCCCGGGCCGACAACGCCGAGGGCCCTTCGCCCCGGCACGCCCGGCGTTTGGGCCTCGCGCCGCCGACCTGGCTCCGCGACGCCCGGCGGCACCGGCTCGACGCGCGTCCGCGGCACCACCGGCAGGGGTGGCTATGCGACATGCCGGACCGGACGAGCCGCTCGACGAGCCTTCGTGACCCGCGGCACATGGCATAGTTCCCGGCGTCGCTCTGGTTCGGCGACCGGCATACGGACCCGGCGCACCGGCTGCAGATGTCCACTCCGGCGGGGCTGGGCCGTGGCGACTCCCGCCGTGGCGCCCTCCCCAAAGGCCACTGTCCGAACCCTCTGACTCCGCGTCTCTCGCCCTCCCCGAACAGGTCCGAGTGGGTCCTTAGGCCTTGACCTTTACACATACCTCGTGAAGCACAGACGGTCCGGAACTTGCACTAGCCCCTGAGCCGCGACTTTCTCCGTCTTCCGGGATAAGAGGACCGCAAAAAACACTATGACCCCACCCCCATGAGGACGCCGAATTCTTTTTTCCCCCTCGTGCCATCGAATTTAATTGGCTCCCTCATGAAACTTCTTTTGAGCCTCGCGCCATCGTCACGTCGACAACATCAGAGGGTCTGGTCTCTGGACACCCTACGTTCGGACCCCACGCGGAGACTTCGGGACGGAAGACGAGTTCGAGAACTCCCACTTTTCCCTTCTGTCCGCCTAGGGTAACATCAGGGAGTCCAGTGGAAAGGATCTAGAAGGATCCAAGACCTTATCCTGGTCTTCATGGAAAGTAAATTAACCTAAACGCGGGGGAAACAAAGGGTCCATGACGGTGCACTCTCATGGACTCCTCGAGGACTTCCTGGACAACGGTCCTGGCCACTGGGACCACTACCTTGCGAGTCTCCTCGAGTTGTTCCTGGACTTAGGAAAGTGAGGACACTCAGTCTAAAAGAGAACACAGGACGGTAACCGAAAGCGATCCTAGGTACGGTCCGGGTAAGGGGTGGGGAAGGTTGGAAAAATACTGGGGAAAGAAGAACGGAGTATCGAACATCCGTAGGCCTAAGGACTGGTGTGGAAGTACGTCCTGAACCGGGTCCACAAACCCCCCGGTGAGCGAGAGTGGTCACGGTTGGAGTCGAGGGTCAGGTCGGGAGACTTACAACTCCACTCTCATTTGGGTCAGGAGGGACGTCTTTGTAGTCGGTCCGGTGTCAAAGGAAACTCGTCCCGCCCACCCCCGCCTACTACTACCAAGTGACCTTAACGGACCGTCCTTTCGGTGGGAAAACCAAATTATCATCCTTCACACGGGCAAACCGTCCCCACCCTCTTTAGGTCTTATTGGAGTCTTTTCAAAATTTCAACCTCTTAGTTCCCCCTCTTAACTAAAAAAAAAAGGTATCACAGAAAAATTGTTATTATCTGTAGTATCGTACAAAAAAGGAGGTGGCGGGGGGGGTGTGGGGTGGGGGTCGTCTTCTGACTTTTCAATTCAGTGAATAGGGTCCCTGAGGAAAAAGACAAGATAATCGAGACGGTGTTCGATCCAGCAAATTGATCCCGATATCACAATCATCAAACTGGAAAATTCCGTCTCAAAGAAAGACTTGACATATCTGGTCTTGAGTCTTCGATGACCAATTCGGAGTGTGGACCAAACCCTTTGAGGAAAGGTGTCGGGTCCCTAACTCACGGTTACCGTACGTGAATGACTCAGGTGGACAAAAGAGAAACGATGGGACTAGGTCTCAATACGACTCTCAGTCGTAATCTCATCATCCCGACCTCCCTGGGAATCACTGGTAGGTCAGGTCGGGAAAATATCGGGACCTATTTTATTGAACGTATGTCAGTGTGTCTCAAACCACCTTTCAGTTGTCATCTCGGATATCGAAACCTAAGGGTGGCTCCCAAGGTCAGTAAAATGAGGAGGGAGGGTTTGACTTCGTCACACACCTTAAAGAAGAACGGTATCATTCTAACAGAAATTCGAGAGTTAGCCACAAGGAACCCCACGATTGCACCCCTCGAGGTTTCGAGTATCCTACGCCATAGGACCCATGTTTACGTCACAGAAACAATGTCGACTGGGGCTCAAAGGAAGGGGACGAATCTCCTTCTACGGACGACGAAATCTCGACACACCGGAGACGTATATACGGTACACACACCACACTGTAACGTCTACGGAGAGGGAGAAGAGTCCTTAAGGTCCTGGACACCGGAGTGAACAGGAACTAGTAACTACCCCCTGGTTAACCCCTGCCGGTCTCGGGTCTCACAGCTGATCCGAGTTGACACCAACTGAACAGACACGGACCTTTCAAACCGTAGTAAGCAGGACCAACCACTCAGAGAAAAAAAAAAAAAAAGGACACCGTGTCCCCATCCTAAACTCGCCCCCAACACTTTACGTTAAATGTTTTCATGGAACTGGTCCTCTCCTTTTTTTTCCAACAGGGAGGATAGAACGGGACTCATCCCACCCTTCAAACCTCTCCACCACCCACCTCACCTTGATTCAAACGATCGCAAACACACGACCGAAAAAGTCCTAAGTTTCCCAGGTAGTACCCAAACTACTTGTCTCGTATAATGTCTCAAATCTCCAGGGACTAGAGGTCTGAGACCACCCGAACCCCGAAATTCTTCAGTTTGGGATTGAACAGGAGGTAAAGGAGACATCACGGGAACTTTCATGAAGTCGGTAGGAGGTCCTCATACCCGACGAGGGGAGTGTACCTAGGACGAACACTGTGAGACCTCCTCCCTTCCGGGTCACTGACCACGACCTGTGATACACAGGTTGGCGACCATCACCGTTTCGGAGTAAACGTCTCCGACGATCCCGATATCACAATCATCAGACTGGAAAATTCTGTCTCAAAGAAAGACTTGACATATCTGGTCTTGAGTCTTCGACGACCAATTCGGAGTGTGGACCAAACCCTCCAATATTATTCAGGTAAGGATCCTCCCGGTCCAAAGAAGAAGGAAACTAAAAACTTTTTATTTATTGGTCAAACGTTAGATTACTCTCGGAGAAGAGACCACCCATCACCGTAAATTCCAGGTTTAGTCGATTACGTAGTCAACTACGAAAAAATTCTCAGTGTTCACTGGTTTCCGTGAAACACGAAGACTTCAACCTAGGTCCAATCCTATTTTGGACACCTCGGTATCCGGTTTATGATGAAGGAGACTTGGTCCCGACCAAGACACGACATTAACGGACCGTCTCAGTAGTAAAAACAGATTACTACCCTTCATTCGAGCCAACCCTTCCCCACAGGTTTAATAACTTCTTACAACCTTTTGGAGACGACAAGAAAAATCGGTGAAAAAAGAATAAATAAGTATTATGTTTAATATTAAAGAATATGGACATTATGGAAATAAATTTAGGTCACAGATGAGACGTCGGAAATATATATTTCATAATTTGTATTAATAACAACCCGTGAACTTGAAACAAAAAAGAAATTGTCTTTTCTAACGATAATTTGTAGAAACATTTACAAAATAAAAAGAAGAAAACTTAATAAAGGAACCACATCCTAATGACCCAGGTTCATATACCTGTAAAAATACCGAGAACTATGTCCAATCGGAAGTTTTCTTGACTTAGTTCAACGGAAGGGTAGTCGTCACACACTCTTAATGACGGGGAAGGGGGGTCAGACTGACATAAAAATCACAAAAATTTTTACACATACACACTCTACTTCGGAGTAACAGTGAGGGAACATTCAATAAGGTCCAGTGGTAGGTCGGGAAAAGTGGACAGGGACGGACGGAACCAAAGAAAGGGGTTGACTTAGTGTCGTTTCACTGGTCCGGACGGGGTTACGGGTAGGTAACCACCCCAAATCATGGACAATGATTTGTCCATGACCCCTTAGGAACACCACTGGTCATCCCGGGCGAAGGAGGGGAGGGGGGAGTATAGGGTCAAGAGTCTTAATCCTAAGTCAGAATTCAGGTATTTGAGTTAGGTCACCAAAGCTTACGTACAAAAGTTCATCTAGAATTCTTAGAACGGTTCTCCCATAGGGTCCCGGACGAAACTCCTAGGGACGTTAATCGTATAATCAAACATTTATTCGGAACCAAACGATTTATAAGGGAGATCTTCAGGACAACTTTGATGATTAAAGAATTCGTTTGAGCCGAAAAGGTAACACAATTACACCATCGGTCGGGTAGGGTGAACAGTCAAGTAGTGTCTTAGACTGACTCCCCAGTCTCACACAATTGGACTTCCCTCGTTTTCCTTTCGACCGACCTCTTATCCTTGTTGTGCAGTATAAATTATGTTTAGTGTCATCGTGACTTTTACCGAGATCACTCACCCGGAGTAAGTTAAGTCCGTCGATTACCCCTCCCCCCACAGGATCAGGAGAGGACCTCGATTTATGAGTAGATCCTTTCACTTTCGAGACCTCGTGTCTCCACAAAAGAAGCTCCTTTTACTTCACTTGAGGGTCGTTACCCGTTTCGACTTTTTTCCTTTTTGAGTATCGACACGACTCCGTGATCGATGTTCCGGTGTGGTTTATTCCTTATTCCTTTCGACCGAGGACGTTCAAATCCTTCTGTCCTTGGTAAGGACCAGTCCAAAACGGGGTCGTCGACCGTGCACCATTCCACGAACGGTTCCCACACAACTTATTTACACACTTACGAGTCCTAATATAGGACTATTAGTCCAGACCCTTAGATGACCCTTCTCGAATTTGGCTCTTAAAAGGGAAAATATTTCAGAATTCATACCAAAGAATTGAACCCCTTCTGTCGGCTACTCCCTCCCTCCGGACCCCTCCTACGTCCGACTGTCTTCGTCCACGAACGACCGGGTCTCGGGACTGTGGGAAGATGCTCGTCACTAAACCACTGAGGTGTTGTGGTCGGTCGACTCAAGGTTCGATCTTCCTTAACAAATTTCAAAGGCTGACTGCTGCACCTCGAGGCACCCCGATGACGTCAGGGGACGGTCGGGGACCCCAAGGGTGAGGCCTTGTGGGGGATGAAAAGGGTAGGGACGTCCTGTGGGTGGATCGAGACAAGGGGTACCCGGGACTGAACTACCCGGGTCTTCGTGGATCGACGACTGAGCCCTCGTTCACGGATATTGGAGTCGGCTCGGGGTACACCACGGTAGAAGGTCTCTCCGACCCTAAGTCGAGGAGGGCGGGACCGAAGTTCCGTGGAGTGTAGTCGGTGACGAGGAAGAGAAACTACTTCACGAGGCGGGTCGCCGCGCAGTCGAGGTCCATGTCCGACCCGACTACTCCGTCCATCAGGTTTATGTCGGCTCAGCCGCAGAAGAACCCTTACCGGAAGAGTTAGACCCACGGGAGTACGGTGAGCAACTTTCTCCACTATCTCTGCTAGAGTCCGGAGTGTCAGTCCCGACGGACGTCCCGGCAGAGTATCATGAACGGTAACTGAGACAAGGCGCATAACACCAACAAGGTTCCGGACTACGACCACAGTTACATCGGTCCGGGGTGCGACCCTTACTTGTACTCCAACAACCGTAGCGTTTTCAAGAAGTGTCGAAAGGTCAAGACTACCCTCCTCGGCTTCCTCTTTGGCAACCTCCGCTTCATCCACATGTACGGCAGTTTAGGTCGTCGGTCCTACAGTACCCACACCGGGAGGAGGTGGTCGTCACGATACTTCTGGGGTAGTATCCCCCACAACGCCTAACTCACCCCGGGCAAACCGCAGTCCTCCACCCGGGTCCGGAGTCCCCTGCAGTCCATCCTCAGCATCTATATTTTCTCGCCCTCCGAGAATGGGTACGACAAGAACATCGCCATTTTACGCGGTACCCTCGGTATGGACTTCTCGTCTTCTTCTTTTCCGACTCCGTCGTCGGATTCTCCTTTCCTCGGGAGTGTGGGTCTCCTGACCGGTGTCTACTCTTGAAAGGACTACGGGTTCGTGTTAAAACCTAGGTCGACCTGAGGTGTCAACCTGAGTAGTACGGAGATTCGTTCTTGGGTCAAGAGGGGGAGGGGGGTCGAAACAGTAAGGAGATAACTTCGGAGTGAAGGGACAGGGTCCTGAAGGGACCATCGAGTCTGTCATTTCTTAGACGGACGTTACACCCTTTGGGTCCAAACTAGGGACCCGGCCCTTCTAGGGGACCTCTTCCCTTACCGTTGGGTAAGGTCATAAGAACGGACCTCTTAAGACACCTGCCTCCTCGGACCGTCCGATGTCAGGTACCCCCAACGGTTCTCAGACTCACTAATTGTGTTGTTTAATATTGGTAAATAGGGACGGGGTTCGGTTCGTAGGTGGTAGAAGGTAGACCTGATATGCCTGTCGGTGCATTGACCAGAGGTCCGAGGATGAAGGTAGAGGGATATTAGGTCGGAGAATAAATAAAAAACCGACACGAATTAGGTCAGAGAAAAATTTCACACTTAGTCTAGAGTGACGAGGAATGACTCTGGTGGTTTCGGGGTGGGTGAACTAGACCGGACGGGTGGAGGTAAGGACGATACTGGGGTAGATAGAGATGTAAAGTCGAGATGACCGACGACAGTTTCAACAGAGTAGTTTACCGGAAACGTAGACTGTCGGGAGAAGCACCCCAAAAGACAGACAGGGTCTAGAGACGTGTCGACTGAGGAGTAAATTCACGACCGAGTATACAGAATCTCTTCGAGTGAACTGGTGAGTAAGATTTCGGTAAAGAACTCGTGTAAGAATTGTGTAATGAGACGAAATGGGACAATAATGAAAAAGTGTCATACCCACTGAATAAACAAAACAACAGATATTGATGACAGACCAGGTGACATGGGGTTTGTGTGTGATCCAACATTTGAGACGATCGGGATGTGTGACGATTTGTTGACCCTGAACCCTGTCGCGGACCTGTGAACCTCCCGTGAGCTATTTATAAAAAACTTACTTATTTACTTACTATCTGCGTTCGGTAAATGTTCGGTGAAAAGTGTATATAATCGAATACATTGAGAGTGTTTTCCGAAGGGACCACCGAGGTACCATTTCTTGAGCGGACGGTTACGTTCTCTACGTCCAAGCTAGGGACCCAGTCCTTCTAGGGGACCTTTTCCTTTACCGTTGGGAGGTCATAGGGACGGACCTCTTAGGGTACTTGTCCTCGGGCCGTCCGACACTAGGTACCCAATGTTTTCTCAGTCTGTGCTGAATCACTGATTTGTCGAGAGTGTTCCGAGTTTCAAATTCTCCGAACGAAGACTAGTGTTTCACCTCTGGTGTCTTGGTCTTAAGTTAGGGTCGAACGACAGGGGTTCGGGTCATGACAAAGTGAGAAAAATCTACGACCCCTGTGTCCGTAAGACGGGAAACCAGGGAACCGGATGTGGAGGTTTGGATAGGGACGGGGGTAAAACTAGGGGTGGGTTTAGGTTCGGGACCTCGGAATGCACAGTTATTACATGAACTACAACAGTACGTCTCACTACAGTAGAGCCGGGAACATCCCAACCTACACCTTCCGGTGGACGGTGTCTGTGTTCCCTGTAACCAGTCCACTCGCAGACAGGTCCCCGTTTTGGATGCTTCGGACACGAGGTCGGTACCGGACTCCTTCTCCGTCGTAAGTCCTCTGGACCGTCACCACCCGTGTTACCTTTATTTTCGTTAGTGACGGGAAGTCCGGGTTTTTCTCCTCACTCTTCGAAGGGGTGGAGGGTGTCGTCTCGGAATCCTTAGTAAGGCTACCCGATAACGTTCGATTATCTAAAGTTGAATTACACGGTCGAGGGTCACTAGTCGTGATCGACGGACTTTGATACCTTTCTTCAAACTAGACCAAACTAGAACGTCAGATTCCCAGAGAGTTCTCAGAAGAGGTCGTGGTGTCAAACTTTCGTAGTTGAGAAACCGCGAATCGGAAGAAATACCAGACTGTGAGTGTAGACATGTACTGATACCCTTTTTAGTCGAAACTGGTCGGTCTTGAAACAGTCGTTTCATTACAGAGACGAAAAATTATAAGACAGATCCAAACAGTACCGAAAGGAAGGTTCCTCGCTCGTAGAAAATTAAAGTACCGACGTCAGTGGTAGACGTCTCTAAAACCTCGGGATCTTTTATTTTAGGTAGTGACGAAAGTGAAAAAGGGGAAGATAAACAGTACTTCACTACCCTAGTCTACGGTACTAGAATCAAAAACCTACAACTCCAAATTCGGTCGAAAAGTGAGAAGAGAAAGTGAGAGTAGTTGTCCGAGAAATCAAGGAGAAGTGAAAGACGGTAATCTCACTATAGTAAACATATAGACTCTTTATAGTTAAAGAGGGTCGTGTGAACTAAGGTCGAACACTAAGTGGGTCGGGTCGTAAAGTGTACTACGTGAGACTCCACTCCACTCCACTTCAGCGAGTCAGTACAGGCTGAGAAACGTTGGGCACCTGATATCGGGTGGTTGGAGGAGGCAGGTACCCTAAGAGGTCCGTTCTTATGACCTCAACCAACGGTAAAGGAAGGGGTCCCCTAGAAGGGTTGAGTTCCTAGTTTGGGTCCAGAGGGCGCAACGTCCGTCTGCGAAATTGGAGACTCGGTCGTCCCTTCGTGAGACGTACTTCAATTTATTCGTCCCACTGTTGTATGTCGGAACTGTATGAAAGGGTTAAAACTTGGTCAGGTAACAGGGTACATACGAAGATTGACAACGAAGAACTAGACGTATGTCCAAAGAGTTCCACTGTCCATTCCACCAGACCATAAGGGAAGAGAAATTCTTAAAAGGTCAAACAACACTAGGTGTGTCAGTTTCCAAAATCGTATCAGTTACTTTGTGTTCATCTACAAAAACACCTTAAGGAACGAAAGAGACACTAGGTCACTTACAACCGTTAAACTAGAGACCAAGGAGACGGAAAAGATTTAGGTCGAACGTGTAGACCTTCAAGAGCCAAGTACACGACGACTTCGGACCGAACTTCATAAAACTCTTTATGGAACGATCGTACACGACGACGACGACGATTCAGTGAAGTCAACACTTTACTCGTATTAACACACCATCAAACTTGTAAAAAAACCATAACGGGAAGAGACCCTAACCTTACTTTTGACTGAAAAAGGTCAGAACACCGGTGACGACTCAAAAGGTTTAAACGACCGTAAAACTCACGTCGTGAAACTGTGGTAACAGAAAATCCTAGACTTTATCGAGTCGACCTTAAGGTAGTGGAGGGGATCGAAACAAGCATCACTACGAAGGGTTCCGGGCGAACTGAAATGGGAGGTCCGACAGACCGAGAGGCACTCTCCGGTGTAGTAGCACTAATAGACTCAGTAATTCTGAAAAAGTATCAGAGAGACACAAAAGAACGGTAGAAAATTTTAGAGGAGACGAAGACAATCCAGGAATGGTAAAGACAGGAAATAGTACGGGTAGGAACGTACTTTACAAGAGAACTATAGAGGTCAAAAGAACTTCTCTAGAGATCAGAAAGGGTAAGATAGTAAAAGGAGATAAAGAGACGTAACAAGTGGATTCTTCCGAAAGAATAGAGAAGAACGATAAGAGACCTTGACACGTAAGTTAACTCATATAGAAAGGCAAAGAGGGAACGGAAAGAGAAGAGAAGGTTCACTATAAATCAGAGGGTAAATAGGAGATAAATAAAAAGGGTTTCATAAAAAAGGTCTTGAGTTTTTTATTTCTCACTGTGTCCGTCATAAATAATCTAGGGATAGAGGGTCGTAGTGTGAATGACACATATACGTATGGACCTGATTACGGTTCTCCGCGGTAGGGACACCACCTCCTTCCCTGTAGGGGTCGTACCCGATCTCTCGTAAACTGGAGAAGAACCTCTGAGTGGACCTACAACATGACTACCCGCCACAGGTCTTACCGTCCGTGGTCCAGTAGACTCCCAAGGGGCAATAGTAGTCGGTACGGTCCACCCATGGTCCTGTCTTGTTCCTGCGGACTCTGTGTTGTGTCTCCTACAAAGTCTCTGTGTGTTATGGAGTGTTGTCTCTAAACGAAGGAGTGTTTGGTAGAGGTTGACGGTTTACCAAAGACTTACTTGGTAACTGACTACGAGGACGGTCCAAGAAAAGAACGTCTAGTCTAGGGACTCGTCCCTCGGGACCTCGACAGGTGCGGACTCCACGACTTCGAGATACCGACGTCCTTGGGATTACAAGGTCCGGTCCTTCCTCGGAATCTCGGGTCGGTCGGAAACCGGACGTAATCGTTCATCATTTTGTTTCCCCCTACCCACCTGTTACGGAGTAGGTGGACCTTCTATCCTTAGGTGTCGGGATAGAGACCTCCTCTCCTCATAGAGACTCCCTCTCCTCGGGACTCATCTCCAGTAAAATGGGAAGAACACCTTTATTGTAAACGGAGTTAACAGTTGGGAGACAGACAGGACTCCCTGTCGGAGACACCATAAACACTTATGTAGGGTGGCAACAGAGACCGTAAGTCAAGGGGGGAGGAGGTGTGAGTAATTGGCAAAGGTCTCTTTAACTTTACATGACATTTTAGGTCGTCTTAAGTCACTGTTTTAGACTTTACAGTCGAAGGGGTGGGGTCGGACGGATGTCTACCTGAAGATAGGTTCGTCTCATAGACTACTTCATCGGGGGTCCGGGGAATGACGTTTATCTTGTCCCAGACAGTATGTACACGTTTGAAAGGAAAGACGACGGTCTTTTTCATCCTTCCCGACTCCGAGATGGGACAGGGACCACACTTTCGTCTCCGGTAGGGTCCACGATGACGAAACTTGAGGTCTGAGGAAAGCCCGGTCTTATGGGTCCCGAGTGAATGGGTTTGGATCTTCGAGTTGTCTGTACTTCTGACGGGAGGAGAGGAGTGACAGGGACCCTGTCGGGACCACGTTTGCGGAAGATGACTGGGAGGGTCGTCGAGGCGGGAGCCTTTCCCGGGACCTTAACCCTTCACCTCCACTCCCCACCAACAGTCTCCACCTCCCCAGCCTTGTGTTCTCTACCCCCGTCACGGAGAACCACTCGTACCTTAATCTCAAGACCTTCTCTTCCCCATTCTTCGGTCCGGCTCACTCCCCCTGGTTTCCGGGCCACTATCCTCGTCACCTTCAACCCCACACCCTTGCTTCTTCCCGCTCCGACCCCGGGCTCGCTACCCCCGCCCCCCTCGAGTGGCTACCGCCGAAGGAAGTCGACCCAGTACACGAGGGCATCGTGCAGCCCCAGGGCCCTCGACATCCCGGGGTCAAGGCCCATCTTCGACCTCGGGTTCAGTAGTCCTCCCGACACCGCCGGCGCCCCCATCGACCGGCTCTAGAACCCCAGGGTCACGCCGTGGTACTGCACCAGGGTCACTTACATCACCGGAAGCGCGGGCCCTGAGGGCATGGTGCTCATCATCTTCCGCACGTCCAGGCTCATCTGCGCGTCTGAGACGGGGCCCCGCCCAAGCCGGAGGCGACCCCGGCCGGGACCCCTCGACGGGCCCGGGCGCCACGCCCCGCCGCCGCCGCCGCCGCGCCGCCCCCGCCGGCCGCGGGCCCGCCGGCCGCGCCCCCGGGGGAGGCCCACAGCGAGTTTCCCGCGGTCGAGGTCCGGGCCCGGGTCGCGCCCCTCAGGCAGGCCTCGGAACTCGCACGCCTCCGGGTACTCGCACGGCTTCCGCTTCTCGTCGTGGTTCTTGTCGCGCTACGTCCGCGCCGCGGCGGCGGCCCGGTACCGCCGGGGGCGCGAGGGACGCAGGGCGGCCCGATGGAGGCGCGCGCGGCGCGGTACCGACGGGCGGGCCGAGGGCGCGCAGCGCGTCGGCCGCGCTCAGGGTCCCTCTGCCGCTGCGGCTCTCGCCGCACCCGCCGAGGGGCGGAGAGGGGGCGTCACGCCCGCCCGGGTCGTGTGTCTCTTACGTCCGCCGCATCTGGTTCACCGGCGCTCGGCGCCCCCCTCACCTGCCCCTGGGTCTGACTCTCACCGGCTCGACTCTCTAGGGCCCGGTTCCTCGGCCCCAGACTCAGTTCGCCTGTCGAGCGCCTCCTACACAGCGGATAGTCGCACCCCGTCGCCACCTCCTTGGGCGACGCCCTTTTCCTGGCGAGAGGAAAGCGTCGGGTTCTCTTCCAGACTCGCTGCCGAGACCTCCGTACCCTCGTCTCCCCTTCCACCCCTTCTTTCGTCACAGACACTATCAAGACAGGTCACTGGAGGAAGGGGCGACATGGGAGAAATGACTGAAGTGGAAGAGACGGATGGAGTCTCTAGAAGGAAGAAACGGGGTCCAGGGCGCAGGAAGCCTGGGGAAGAGTTTGTGGGGTCCGTCTTATACTTAGGGCTCAATCTCCTCGCAGCCCTTTTGGGATTCCTTTTGTGACGTCTGGGACCGCTCTCGGACCCTCTTGCTCCCTCTGACACTGAACGCGTTCCAGTGTGCCGGGCCCGGAATCAGGTTCCTAGTCCTGACAGAGGAACGGTCTTGAGAACAGGTGGGACGTACGAGGGGTGGGTCGACAGGGTTCGTGAGACAGGAACCTGTTGGAGGATATCAAGTCAAGTCAAGTCGAGTCAGAGAGTCAGCACAGGCTGAGAAACGCTGGGGTGCTTGACGTCGTGAGGTCCGGAGGGACAGGTAGTGGTTGAGGGCCTCAAGTGGGTTTGAGTACAGGTAGCTCAACCACTACGGTAGGTCGGTAGAGTAGGAGACAGTAGGGGAAGAGGAGGACGGGGGTTAGGGAGGGTCGTAGTCTCAGAAAAAGTTACTCAGTTGAGAAGCGTACTCCACCGGTGTCATGACCTCAAAGTCGTAGTAAGGAAGGTTTCTTTAGGGTCCCGACTAGAGGAAGTCTTACCTAACCAACCTAGAGGAACGTCAGGTTCCCTGAGAGTTCTCAGAAGAGGTTGTGGTGTCAAGTTTTCGTAGTTAAGAAGCCGCGAGTCGGAAGAAGTGTCAGGTTGACAGTGTAGGTATGTACTGGTGTCCTTTTTGGTATCGGAACTGATCTACCTGGAATCAACCGTTTCATTACAGAGACGAAAACTTATACGATAAATCCAACCAGTATTGAAAGGAAGGTTCCTCATTCGCAGAAAATTAAAGGACCACCGTTAGTGGTAGACGTCACTAAAACTTCGGGGTTTTTTATTTCAGACTGTGACAAAGGTGACAAAGGGGTAGATAAAGGGTACTTCACTACCCTGGTCTACGGTACTAGAAACAAAAGACTTACAACTCGAAATTCGGTCGAAAAAGTGAGAGGAGAAAGTGAAAGTAGTTCTCCGAAAAATCAAGGAGAAGTGAAAGACGGTATTCTCACCACAGTAGATGTATAGACTCTAATGACTATAAAGAGGACCTTTAGAACTAAGGTCGAACACGAAGGAACACGAAGTAGGTCGGGTCGCAAAGAGTACTACATGTGGCGTATCTTCAATTTATTCGTCCCACTGTTATATGTCGGAACTGCCTGAGGAAAAGGATAAACCTTGGTCAGACAACAAGGTACAGGTCAAGATTGACAACGAAGGACTGGACGTATGTCCAAAGAGTTCTCCGTCCAGTCCACCAGACCATAAGGGTAGAGAAAGTCTTAAAAGGTGTCAAATAACACTAGGAGTGTCAGTTTCCGAAACCGTATCAGTTATTTCGTCTTTATCTACAAAAAGACCTTGAGAGAACAAAAAAGCTACTAGGTCGTCTACAACCGTTAAACTAGAGACCAAGGAGACGGAAAAGATGTTGGTCGAACTTGTACTTCAAGTGCCAAGTGCATAACGACTTCGGATTGAACCTCTTAAAATTCGTAAGGAAATCATCGTACACTCTACTCATATTAACACACCATCAAACTCGTAAGAAACCGTAACGGAAAGAAAACCTAACCTTACTTTTGACTGGAAAAAGTCAGGACACCGGTGACGACTCACGAGATATGGCAGTCGTTTTTGTTCTAGTCCTCGACTGACACCGAACCTAGTAGTTGAGGAACAACGGGTCAAGTCTGACTTTAACCTCTTTCACCTCTTTTGGTGAGTCCATACTGGATTTAGTTTAGGGAATACTGGCATGTCACCTTCACTCTTAATCTAAATTGTACGATCTAGACTATCTGTCTCACGGACTACTTGATACCTACCTCCAAACACTGTAACATGTCCTCTGTCCTTAGTTCTGGTAGGGGTACCCTTTCTTTACGTTTTTTCGTTTTACCGACAGACCCCTCAGGAATGTTTATCTATGTTGATCTCTAATAGTATAACCTCTTCCTTTACCGTTGGGTGAGGTCACAAGAACGGACCTCTTAGGGTCCCTACCCCCTCGGACCACCCGACGGCAGATACCCCAGCGTGTCTCAGCCTGTACTGACTTCGCTGAATCGTCGTCTCTACTAGTATGATTCACTCCATTCAGTCTTTCTCTTTCTCTTTATAGTATACTATATTGAATGTACGTCTTAGATTTTATACTGTGTTTCCTTGGATGGATACTTCGTCTTTGCCTTACTCCCTGTATTTGACCACCAACGGTCCTCCCACCCTCTCCCGACCCGACCCTGAAACTCTAATCACCTACGTTTGACCATATATTTCCTACCTATTCGTTGTTCCAGGATAACACATCGTATCCTCGACATAAGTTATAGGTCATCATTTGGTATTACCTTTTCCTATACTTTATCTTACACATAGATACATATGAAACGACATGTCTTATACGCGGATACTCAGTAAAACGAGATGTCGTCATTAATTGTGTTGTAATAGTAAGTTGATTTACAGTTATTTTTTATTTAATTTTTTTTCCTCTTTTTTGCCACACTTAGTTCATCTTAAAATTAAAGTCGAGGTTATCGTTTGTAGACTTAGTTTGACTGGATGGGTAACACCTTTATATGGTAGAGTGTTACGTCCTTTAGGTTATCCTCTCGTCTCACCCGTCTACGAGACCAAGTTGTTACAGTAGTCCCCGGACTCTCCGAAAATAGAGTGACGAGACGACAGGGGTAGTAACTGAAGTATGGTTTTGATCGAGGTGAGTTTTGTGCCTTACTACCGGTGTCTGTCGACTCCGACGTACGAAGGAAAACGGTAAGTTGTTTTTTGTCATTTTGACTAAAGAGAAAGGGTCGTCAGGTTTCGTCGTAACCACCATATCGCCACTCGTTTCGACGGAAGGTCTTCAGGATTCGTTCGTACAGGAACTTAATGTAACTAGATTATACTAAACCCGGACAAGTTGGGTTTGTCTAAAAACGGTACCCCCTTACCTTATTGGTACTGACCTAATCTATTTTAAAACCCTCAATTAATCTACAACCCCTCTTCTGGTATTACAGAAGACCTGTAATCTACCTTAATCTATTGATTACCTTAAGCTACTGAAACCTTTACTCATTCTCCTTTTCTTATTCCTACTCTGAGAGTCCTTATGGTCGTATATTCCCGACCCGTGTCCTTTCTTGTGTACTTCATTCGATGCGTTCTTAGTCATTTCTCCTCCTCTCAACCCTTACCCGTCACCGAAATCTATTGGTCACCCCTCCAAGGGGTCGACAGTTAGTAAATTGATAAAGACCCTGACGGGACGTTACGTTATCACCAGGGGTTACCGGCACGGACCTCAGGAACTGTGACGGTGGGTAGGTATTACCGACTAGGTTCTGACCTTGAGACTGGGTTCTACTTGTCTGTATGTGGAACAAAGGGTAAACTGGTTAGTTTTTGTGACTGGGTTCCCAGGAGCTAATGTTAGGAAGAAACCTTAAAAAGAGAGACCACGACTCCTATCTAAGTCAGAAAGAGAGTTTTCCATTACGATAATTTTCTCTTCTTTGTTCCTTGTCTCTTCTTGAATCACCATACCGAAAGGACTAAACAAAAAGAACTCCGGACTAAAGTCATACTCTGTGACTTTATCAGATTATTCAATAGAAAACTAAGATTCGTTCTACTCGAGAGCCTCGTCTGAAATGACCAACGGGTATAATTGGATTTTGTCACTTTGTCGGTCAACAAAGTAGACTTTTTATCCAAAGAAGTCCTCGTCGTTACTTAACGTTAAACCCTGTTCGTTCACAAACCTCTTGGTGTACGTTCAGGACCATTTTGTTTCCTTTCCTTTGGTATCCCTTCCCTCTCAACCCTCCCCGGGGATATTTGTTTTGGAACACCAAGTCGACCATTTCTTAGACGGACGTCACACCCTCTGGACCCAACCTTTCTAGGGGACCTCTTCCCTTTCCGATGGGTGAGGTCATAAGACCGGACCTCTTAAGGTACCTGACATATCCGGAACTTTCTGAGCCTGTACTGATTCACTGAAAGTGAAGGTGATATTTGTTTTTTAGGCGACCTCCTTTGACCCTCAAACTTGATATCACCGAAAAGTCACCGAATCAACATGGTCAGAGAATAACCGACTCAACAACGGTCCGTTTCTCTTTTAGATATAAAGACGACTTTATCCTCCCTTCCCCTGTCCCGTTTAGAAATTTTCTTACTGTCGACAGTCAGTCAAGTCAAGGAGTCAACACAGGTTGAGAAACGTTGAGGTACTTGACGTCGTGGGGTCCGAAAGGACATGTAGTGGTTGAGGGTCTCGAACGAGTCTGAGTACAGATAACTCAGCTACTACGGTAGGTTGGTAGAGTAGGAGACAACAGGGGAAGAGGAGGACGGAAGTTAGAAAGGGTCGTAGTCCCAGAAAAGTTTATTCAGTCTAGAAGCGTAGTCCACCGGTTTCATAACCGGGTGTAGTCAAGAAGGTTACTTATAAGTCCTGATTAAAGGAAATCCTACCTGACCAACCAAGAGGAAGGTCAGGTTCCCTGAGAGTTCTCAGAAGAGGTTGTGGTGTCAAGTTTTCGTAGTTAAGAAACCGTGAGTCGAAAGAAATATCAGGTTGAGAGTGTAGGTATGTGTTGGTGACCTTTTTGGTATCGGAACTGATCTGCCTGGAAACAACCGTTTCATTACAGAGATGAAAAATTATACGATAGATCCAACCAGTATCGAAAAGAGGGTTCCTCGTTCATAGAAAATTAAAGTACCGACGTCAGTGCTAGACGTCACTAAAACCTCGGGGGGTTTTATTTCAGACAGTGACAAAGGTAACAAAGGGGTAGACAAACGTACTTCACTACCCTGACCTACGGTACTAGAATCACAAAACTTACAACTCAAAATTCGGTCGAAAAAGTGAGAAGAGAAAGTGAAAGTAGTTGTCCGAGAAATCAAGGAGAAACGAAAGACGGTAATCCTTTATCGACAGCCTGTAATATATTTGACCAAACTTGGTTGATCCAGATTCTACCGTCTTCTAAACTGAAGGTTTACCTTGAACTCGGAGTAATATTATGTAATCGTACTTTTATATTACGTAATCATCCTATTTACTATGTGGGTGGTCGTTACTCTGTCAAGTCTCGATTGATATTTTCGGGGTTTTCACCCGTTACCGGGATAATGATCTTTAGGGATGGGGAAGGGTCTTTATCAACCTTATTAGGAGGGTGAGTAATCGATACTTTAATGGGTCGGGTATTTTCGATTGGTGGGGTATAAACCCCCGGAGAGTGGAAAGTTTTACCGGATATGAGACATCTCACACAAAGAGAGATTTATCTAGGTGATAAATGGATAGTGAAAACAGAGAACTACTTAAGAAAGACATTACCCTGTAGTTCTTGAACTCGAAATAATTGAGGACTCTGGTCCAAACACTAGAGTTAATTTTCTGCTACCCCCCGAAGGGACCACCGAGTCACCATTTCTTAGGTAGACGGTTACGTCCTCTGCAACCAAGCTAGGGACCAAGTCCTTCTACGACACACGACTCCTTGTTGATTCGGACACACGGGCGTTGACGACTCGGGTTCTCGGTGTCGAGGACGCGGACCTACGACGGCTCTGACTTCGGACTAACGGGCCGCGGACACGAGTGTTCTCTTCGGCGGTGTTACTCTTCGGGGACCTGGGGTTGTTTCTCATTGGGGGCGAGCGGTGTCGATCTCTTTTCGGACACGTCGTTGTTTCTGGGTCGTGTCGGTTTTTTTACAAATTAATTTAGTTATTTTTGTCACCCAAGATCGGCCCAAACTCAGGACCGGGTGACAGCGCCAGCGTGCGAAAGTGAGGACGACCGTCATATTACTTCGTCGTAGTGGAACGCAACCTCTTCGAGCCGCGGAAGAGAAGGACGCCCCCAGACACGACTACCTCTTATCGTGTGCGTCCTCTCGAGGTGGAAACGCAGAAGACTGAGGTGAAATGAATCCGAAGGAAAATGATTGAAAATGTGGACAGTTAGAGTTCGTCTCTGACTTTTTCCCTGAACCCTCGTCCCTCCAGAAACCCTCCTCCAAGAGTCTTCGTTCACACTCCTTGACTCCTATTACTCTGTCCTTTCATTCTTTTCGGCCAGATTACTCCATAATACCTTCAACGACGACTGTGGTTCGTCCTGGGACACCCCGAGGACCCGTGTTTTCGGAGACACAAGAGACAAAGAACAAACCTCCTTTATCCGAAGTAAGTCGGAGGTCCTGGAAGGGACTCAAGGTCTCTGTCCAAGTTTACCAACGATTAGTCCCTTCCCTCCCCTACGTCTCTTTTTCCTCCTTCTTAGTTCTTTGTTATCACGTTAATATGAGGTTGATTTTTTTTTAACTAGACGTGTAAATTACGTTGTTTTTTGTTAATACGTCGGTACCCTGTCCTAGGACCACGGGGGAGTTCCCTATGTGTATTATTATAGAAACTCGGCAAAACGTCTATGACTTAGGGGGTGGTACACTTTCTTCAATTGACATACGTCGGGCGTTCGTGCGTCTGGGATTTGGTCAACCTTGGTCTTACAACTTTTACGATTGAAGGTCAATGGAGTGGTGATTGGTTGGTTAGTCTTCTTACAGGCGTTCGACTAGTACGGGAGGGAGAACTTGGTAATACCATTTTGAAAAGACTTCCGTTACCGTTGGGTCAGGTCATGAGAACGGACCTTTTAGGGTACCTACCTCCTCGAACCACCTGACGTCAGGTACCCCAACGATTCTCAGTCTGTACTGACTCGCAGAAGTGAAAGGGAAAAGTGAAAGTGCGTAACCTCTTCCTTTACCGTTTCGTGAGGCCACAAGAACGGACCTCTTAGGATCCCTGCCCCCACGGAGCATCCGACGGCAGATACCCCATCGTGTCTCAACCTGTGTTGACTTCGCTGAATCGTCATCGTCGTCGTCGATGGGACAGGTCCAACCCTACGTGTCGAAACTCCCGTAATGGGGCGACTCCGGTGAAACGGACTGTTTCGACATTTCGATAAGAAAAGATGAAATGGGTTTTGAGACAGAGACTCTAAGTTAAACCACGGCCATAAGTCTCCGTCCCAAAGCCGTAGTGGCGACATCTATTGTCCCCGAACCAAGATGGTCCTGGTGACCCTTCACATGTTTATGGTGGGTCTTAATTCTTCTAGTTCTGATTTGGTCATTAGATGTCGGGGGGAGGTAGACGACCAGCTCGTGAAGGAGTGTAAAGACCAGAGGAAACGCTGTTCATCTGAGACACTATAGTCTCCTCCAGGATTCCGACCGAAATCCTGTCTTTCTACATAACATAGAAACTTCACCCCACAACGGTTACTCTTCATTTAAATTCGACGTCTCTTGATAGATGGGACTGACACGACAATATTGTTTAACGGTGTTTGTCGTCGAATTGGCCTCTTCCGTTACCGTGGGGGTGAGGTCATGAGAACGGACCTCTTAGGGTACCTACCTCCTCGGACCATCCGACGTCAGGTACCCTAACGCTTCTCAGTCTGTGCTGACTCCCTGTAGTGAAAGTGAAAAGTGAAAGTACGTAACCTCTTCCTTTACCGTCGGGAGAGGTCACAACAACGGACCTCTTAGGGTCCCTGCCCCCTCGGACCACCCGACGGTAGATACCCCAGCGTGTCTCAGTCTGTGCTGACTTCACTGAATCGTCGTCGTCGTCGTCGTCGGCATCGTCGAATTGACGTGTTTTTACATTATAGAATGTCCAGAACCTTCATTTTTAAGACTCGTGCCACACCGAGTCGACCAAGGGACGGATGTCAGTGTGTTCTGGTTTTGGTTTCACAACTATCCCGGTCCAAGGGAACACCTTCGTGACTCTTACTTAGGTATGGGGTCTAACAACCGTCTTAAGTTCAAAATACGTCAACATCTTGACTTCAGGGAGGAGAAGAGAAACTGACAGTCACCCCCTAGAAAGAGTGGATCTCCGAGGGACGTATAGAACCGATCACTGGGGAAGACGGTAGAAGTTCGGTCGTTGTAGTCCAGGTCGAACAGAGTGGGAATCTTAGAGAGTCTGGAGGAGAAGACGAAGTAGAGTGGATGGAAGGGGAAAAATATGAAAATTCTCAAGTAAACTATGTAATCCGGGTTAACCTATGAGGTCCTACTAAAGGGTAAAATGCCAACGACACCCGACACAAATCAACGAGACGACGACGACGACTCAGCGAAGTCAGAACAGACTGAGACACGCTGGTGTATTTTCCGTCGGGTGGTTCGAGGAGGGAGGGACCCTAAGAGGTCCGTTCCTAGGACCTTACCCAACGGTAAAGGAAGAGGTTACGTACGTACGTACAATTCGGCGAAGTCAGCACAGGATGAGATACGATAGGGTACCTGTCGTCGGGTGGTCCGAGGAGACAGGTGCCTTAAGAGATCCGTTCCTATGACCTCACCCAACGGTAAATCAGTGAGTCAACACAGGTTGAGAAACGTTGGACGGTCCGAGGAGACCGGTACCTTAAGGGGTCCGTTCTTATGGTCTCACCCATCGGTAAGGGGAGAGGTCCCCTAGAAGGTCTAGGTCCTTAACTTGGACACAGAGAATGTAGAGGACGTAACCGTCCGTCCCGGAAATGGTGATGACAGTGGACCCTTCAGACGTTAATTCTTCTCTTTATCGATTTATGTCGAATTTCATCACGAAGTGTTTGAAATTACTCATATAGTCAGGGAACTCCTAAGAAAATTTTACATCTAAGACTAAGTTATTTCCCGAAGGGATCACCGAGTATTCCTCTTCCGCCACCGTGGGGTGAGGTCATGAGAACGGACCTTTTAGGGTACCACCTCCTCGGACCATCCGACGTCAGGTTCCCCAGTGCTTCTCAGTCTGTACTGACTCGCTGAAGTGAAAGTGAAAAGTGAAAGTACGCAACCTCTTCCTTTACCGTTGGGTGAGGTCACAAGAACGGACCTCTTAGGGTCCCTGCCCCCACGGAGCATCCGACGGCAGATACCCCAGCGTGTCTCAGTCTGTGCTGACTTCACTGAATCGTCGTCGTCGTCGTCACTGAGTATACCAATTTCCAGAAGGACGTCACATCCTCTGGGTCCAAACTAGGGACCCAGCCCTTATACGGGACCTCTTCCTTTACCGTTGGGTGAGGTCACAAAAACGGACCTTTTAGGGTACCTACCTCGTCGGACCGTTCGATGTCGGGTACCCCAACGTTTCGCGACCTGTACTGATTCGCTGAAGTGAAAGTCAAGACGAAATTATTCAGTTCCCGCTCCGAGTTCTAAGACGTAAAGATCACTCTAGAGTCTATTACGACTAAGACTACCAGAGACCGGGGTAAACCCCTGAATTTTATAACACCCGAAAAAATGAGGTGAAAAACTCCGCAGAAATCCAATCCGATCGAAATCCCTACCAATTAGGTCACCACGTTTCTGGAATCCCGTAGTCGAGTACAGACTCCAAAGAAACCGGAAGGAGAGTACCAACTTTTCTCTTCCTTTGTCAAGATCCGTAGTGTACGGGTACACTGTCAGGAGTCTACGTCTCTTCTTTTGCCGACAGAACCTTGGGAGAAAAAAAAAAGGAATTCAAAATTTAAAATAAATAAAAATATATACAAACCGACACGTACCCGAAAGAGGTCAATGTCATTCGTTCCCGACGAGAAGGAACACTATACACCCGAAGAGTGACGTCACCGGAGAGAGCAACGTCTCGTATCCGAGATCCACACACCCGAACAGTGACCCCATGGGCCCGAATCAACGGGGTACCGTACCTTAGAAGGACCTGGTCCCGAACCTGGGTACAGGAGACGTCACCGTCCACCTAACAATTGGTGGTCTACGGTCCCTTCAGGGACATTTGGAAAATTCTCATTTCCTTTGAGAAATTCTTCGAGGGTCAGTCACAGGGTAGTCAAAGATAACCGGTCTTAACACGGTATCCGAGTGCGGATTCGGTTAGGGAACGGTTTCGGTAATATCTTCACACTTGTTTTAGTCTTTCTTCCCTCCTTTATCCCGACCGATTTGTCGGTTCTTATAGAGGGTGTTCACGGGGCTCAGATAAGAGAGGAAGAAGGAGTGTCTTGAATCTGACACAACTCTCTTGGTACCTTGACTCGGAACCACTGGACTACCCTGACATCAGACGGTCCGAGGTAACAGGTACCCTAAGAGGTCCGTTCTTATGACCTCACCAAACAGTAAAGGGAGAGGTCCCCTAGTAAGACTGGGTCCCTAACTTGGGTTCAGAGGACGTGACGTCCGTCTAAGAAATGGTACACTTGGTGGTCCCTTCGGGACGAAGGGGTGGTGTCATTCTCTACCGTCTAAATGAAACACCTTCTCCTCGCTCTTTCGGAGATTTAAGTCCCCGTGGTTCGTCGTCGTTTCCATCCCTACTCAACGGTGCAACTTTAGGTCCCCTTACTCATTTTTATACATTTATTTATATCCTTCTGATCGGGCATCTTGTGAAGAAGATTCTTCTTCAGGTTCACTGAGAAGAGACCTCTTTTTCTTTCTTGGAACTCCTTTTTAAGATGTAGATGTATGGACTAGTTGGGTCTTACCTTACGCACTCAGTCGTTTGGACAGGGAGTAAAGTCCAGAAATTAGTCGAAGAATCACGGAGTGGGATTTGTTCTTATTCGTCGGTTCTAAGGGTCTGTAACTCACTTTCGGAGAACATGCTTTCCGTCTCTAATTTTTTCATTCGTTTACGTGTTTTTTTTTCATTCTTTTCCCCTCCTCTTACTTTCTCTCTCCCCCGTTCTTGTTGATCTAACCTCCTTAGTCTTTATTAAGTCGACCGGTCTATTTGTCCGTTTTACGGTGGCAGATTATGGAGTCTCTACAGATTAAGTATTTTGTTCTTGTCCTACCAAATATTTCACCCCCATCCCCACCCAATGTCTCGTTCTTTCTTAAAGTCTTTTAATTTTTGTCCTCTCGACACGAGAGAAGTCGTCGCATATGGTTTTGACCTTGCCGTGTCTCTTCCAATCGTACCGGATATGCGTTCCTACTGAACGTTTAAGTTCTTCACAAGGTATCAAAAAACTACATACCGTCTGTGGTTGTGTTGTAATAGTTCGTTAAGAGGAGGTCAATTTTTATTATGTAAAATTTTATTATTTTTATTTTTAGTGTGTGATTGACTTCCTTTTTTTTTAACTTGACTTTAAATTTCACACTTATTTTTTAAACCTTCTATTTCAGTTTTTTTTAGAGGGTTCTTCATCTTTCTCTTTTGTTTTGTTTGCACACCCATCTCCAACCTTCCTCTTTACCCTTTTAATCTCCTGGCCAGGACCTTAAGATACAGATTATGTCTAAGATGTTCCTTTTATATCTATTATAACTTTCCTCTTTAATAGGCGATTACGTTCTTTCAAAGGATTTGTTACTGAAAGACCTAAAGTCATCGGGAGGGTGACTCTCTACTTACTTTTCTCTAGGTGCATCCTATTTAGTAACACTCTAAAACCCTATGACTTTCGTTCATTTTCTAGGTTCACGAAAACCCTAATTTTTTTTTTTTCCTGTACCTTAATCTTACCGAGACCTTTGGTTGTTCTACCTTATCAACGGAGGTTTTAAGACTCCTTTTCACGATAACTTAGTTCTTAAGACATTGGTCAAAAATTTCACACTCCTCGCTTATTTCTGTGTAAATCTATCTGTTCCAGAGGTGAAAAAGAAAGAGGATACGGGAGGAAGAGTTCTTCGGTGGCTTCCCATAATATTCTCCTCTTGAATTTTTCAACTCCCCCTTGAACCTTAGACCATTTTTCCTTTAGGTTGTCTTCTTTTCGAGATCACCCGGGGTCCTATTGTCCGGTGGACTTGACGGAGGACTCTTTGGACAGACGTCCAGTTCATCGTTGTCAATCTTGGCCTGAACCTTGTTGATTGACCAAGTTTTAACCTTTTCCTTACGTAGTTCCGACATATCACAGTGGGACGAATAAATTGAGGATACGTCTCATGTAGTACACTTTACGGTCCGATCCATTTAGTGTTCGACCTTAGTTGTGACCACCCTCTTTATAGTTGTTGGAGTCTATACGCATACTATGGTGAAGTTACCGTCTTTCATTTCTCCTTGACTTCTCGGAAAAGTAACCTTCCTGACCACGACTTTAACTTCAAGGTTATGAAACCGGTGGACTACACTTCTCGACTGAGCAACCGTTTCTGGACTACGACCCTTTCTAACTCCCGTCCTTCTCTTCTCCCATTTTTACCTACTCTACCAACCTACCATAGTGGCTGAATTACCCGTACCTAAACTCGTTTGAGACCCTCTATCACTTCCTGTGCCTCCGGACCACACGACGTCAGATACCCCAGTGTTTCTCAACCTGTACTGACTCGTTGACTTGCTACCCCTACTGTCGACACCTTCAGGTTTCTCGTCAGACAGGGGTCTCCTCGTCCTTCTGCGGGTCCTACCCGTAGAGATCCTTACTGACTTTACTGAGGAAAGTGTCAAGAGGAGAAACTAACGGGGTACACCACCATAATAATAAAATCCAACTCAGAGGTCATTTGAATTATAAAGTATATCATAAAAAGTGATAACACGGTTCACACTTGGTACTAATATGAAGGAAAGAACATGTTAAAAGCAAAGAAGACCACAATTGTTAAGGAGGAAAAAAGTGATAAACTAAATAAAAGAAAAAAAAAAACTGAAAAAAAAAATTAAAAATAAAAATGAAATAAAACGAAATGCTATGACATAACCAAAACGGTATGTAACTGTACTTAGTCGGTGCCCATATGTACTCAAGGGTTAGGACTTGGGGGGGGGAGGTGGAGGGTGGGGTATAGTAGAGAGACCTAGTAGGGGTACGTGGTCGGGGTTCGTAGGACATAGGACATAGCTTGTATCTGACCGCTAACCAAAGAATGTACTATCATATGTACAAAGTTACTGTAAGAGGGTTTAGTAGGGTGGGAGAGGGAGAGGGTGTCTCAGGTTTTCAGGCAAGATTTGTAGACACAGAGAAAACGACAGAGCGTATGTCCCAATAGTAATGGTAGAAAGATTTAAGGTATATATGCACAATCCTATGACACAACCACAAAAAGAAAGACCGAATGAAGTGAGACATATTATCCGAGATCAAAGTAGGTGGAGTAATCTTGTCTAAGTTTACATAAGAGAAATTACCGACTCATTATGAGGTAACGCATATACATGGTGTCGAAAGAATAGGTAAGTAGACGACTACCTGTAGATCCACTAAACAAGAGATATAGAAATAAGTAGTAACAAAAGGGGTTTGAGAGGTTTGGTTCTATGGAGACTCATGACAAACGTGTATCAAGGGTATAATCCTACAGATAGTTAGTTACTTAATTTACTTCACCGAGTCACGATGTCTCTTTTCGTTTCGTCCTCATCGCCTTCTCCCTCACAATCTAACCCCTTCCAAACATTAAAAATCATCCAATCAGTCCCTTCTGGAGTGACACTCCCACTGGACTTCCCTCTGTAGTTCCTGTGTTCCGTCTGTAAACTTCCTACTCTCAAAGTTCGTCTCCATTATCATTCAAGTTTCAGGATCTCTGTCCGTGTACGGACTAGATAAGAAGCCCGCAGATGATCTTGAAAGGGAACGTACAAAATGTCAGTGAGGGTAATGGGTGAAGGGGTGACTTCCCGAGCGGTTAGAGGTCCTGTGGGTATAAATTTGAAATCGGACAGAATCACGTGAAAAATTAAGAGTCACAAGTTTACCACTGTTCAGTGTGACTGGGACAAACGTGTCAATCTAAGGCAGAAAAAGACATAAAGGGTGACAGAGATGTATTTAGGATATTCTCTTGACATCTCGTAATCCTGACTTTCGCAAGAATCTCTGAAAGATCCTATTAAGATAGGATACTCCACGTTTGCTTTGACGGAGAGACTCTTGAGAGAGTGGTCCAGAGACCTCTCGGTCCGTTTCGAACCAATGTGGTGTTGACTCAGTCGGGCAACGGACTCGAGTCAGGTGACCCGACGACGAGTCGTTCACGAGAAACGGGAGACGGAGTAAGGACAGGTAGCGGGGATTCCTTATTAGACACCAGATGGGACCGTCTTGAAAGGAGTCTGTACCGGAGGATGAGGACTTTCTCGGGTTGTAAGTCAGTGTAGTCAGCTGAGAGTGACAAGGAGGTTGTGTGATAGAAGTAGAGGCGGACATTCAGACGAGAAGTTGAGAAGAGAAAAGACCTTAGTGGAAAGAAAAAGGAAGGACAAGTTTAAGTGGGTAGAAAGTTCTGGAGAAGGTCTGGACCAAAGAGACAGACTACCTTACCTCGTCTTCGATTCACAATCCTACGAACCAACGGGTGTGGGTGCGGGAAGACAGACGTAGTCAGAACGTAGTCCTCATAACAGGAGGGCGAAATGTCCACTTCTTCACTTCCGAACGTCTCCATCTCTCACCCATCCTAAACTCGGATACAGGCGGACACGAGAATTAGTAACATGTCATGACAGAGGACTCGATCACTAACAACCGGCTTAACAAGTGCTTGACGAAGTATATACAACTACCAGAGTAGTGGGGGTCAACTGGTACTGGGTTTCAAACGTCTCGTCTCATCCTTCTTCTTTCTTAGGGTGAACGTTTCCCAGGTGAAACACAGTCTGAGTCATGGAAGACGTCGTTTACACTCCATTTTGGTTCTCTACGTTGGTCTTTACAACTTTCACCAACTGAGACCCCCTCCTCTGAGCCCCTCCCCCCTCCTCTTTCCGACCCCGAAAGATAAAATGATTATTCAACTGAAAATTACAATGTATATTGAAAATAATTTTTACTCTCACTTGAAATTCTTTAATTTACCTATTCACTTACATTTATCGGGAAAATCTTAGTGCCTACCCTTCCCTTCTTCCTTTACATCTCGTCATCGGTAATATATGTTAATATGACCCCGAAAGGACCTTTTGCCTTACCGTTGGGTGAGGTCATAAGTACGGACCCTTTAGTCTCCTCGGACCGCCCGATGTCAGGTACCTCAAAGTTTTCTCAGTCTGTGTTAAGTCTCTGATTCGTTTGTGTAAACATCACTCCTAATTTACTTTTGTTCCGTAAACCGTACATAAACTGTATCTTTGTCGTCGTTCAAAACACAAAAAAAAAGGAGGTAGCAGAGGAAACAAAATAAAATAAAATAAAAATAACCTCATATCAACGAAACGTTACAAGATGACCAAAGACGACATGTTACTTCACCGAGACGATATACAAGTTTATCGAGGGGAGGGAGAACCTTGAGAGAGGGTGGAGAGTGAAGTGGGAGTAGGGTGACGAGAGTCAAGTCAAGTCAAGACAGCGAGTCAACACAGGTTGAGAAACGGTGGGGTACCTGACGTCGTGCGGTCCGGAGGGACAGGTAGTGGTTGAGGGTCTCGAACGAGTTTGAGTACAGGTACCTCAACCACTACGGTAGGTTAGTAGAGTAGGAGACAGCAGGAGAAGAGGACGGGAGTCAAAAAAAGGGTCGTAGTCCCAGAAAAGGTTACTCAGTCAAGAAGCGTAGTCCACCACTTTCATAACCTCAAAGTCGGAGTCGTAGTCAGGAAGGTTACTTATAAGTCCTGACTAAAGGAAATCCTACCTGACCAACCTAGAGGAACGTCAGGTTCCCTGAGAGTTCTCAGAAGAGGTTGTGGTGTCAAGTTTTCGTAGTCAAGAAGTCGCGAGTCGAAAGAAATATCAGGTTGAGAGTGTAGGTATGTACCGATGACCTTTTTGGTATGGAAACTGATCTGCCTGTAAACAGTCGTTTCATTACAGAGACGAAAAATTATACGACAGATCAAACAAGTATCGAAAAGAAGGTTTCTCGTTCACACAAAATTAAAGTACCGACATCAGTAGTAGACGTTACTAAGACCTCGGGGGTTTTATTTCAGACAGTGACAAAGGTAACAAAGGGGTAGATAAATGGTACTTCGCTACCCTGGTCTACGGTACTAGAAACAAAAGACTTACAACTCAAAATTCGGTTGAAAAAGTGAGAGGAGAAAGTGAAAGTAGTTCTTCGAGAAATCAAGAAGTGAAAGACGGTATTCCCACCACAGTAGACGTATAGACTCCAATAACTATAAAGAGGACTGTTAGAACTAAGGTCGACTAAGTGAACTCATCCAAATTTATAAAGACAAACCCCTAAAGGGCCCACCAGGTCACCGATTCTTAGACGGAACGTTGTGTCCCCTGAGTCCAAGCTAGAGACTAGTCCCTTGGTTCTAGGGGGGACATAGTCTCGTTGGTTCGGGTATGTGGTGTTGATGACTTCGGACACTCGTGACCTCGGGACTGTGGTGCTAGACTCCGGCGTCCGACGTCGCTTTCTAGGACTTACTACGTTCCTTCTAAGGTACTCGGTGTTGACTCTGGGTTACGTCGGTTTGTTAATTAAAATTTTTATCGACTTTTATGTAAAGACAAAGACCGTCTACCTAGGATCTCGTCAGGGGTACTAAGGACAAAGGACCACAAGTACAGGAAAACTTTAGGGGAGGGGAACTCACACCCACCTTAGACACCAAATGATCGGTTATCGGTTCTGTAAGACCTCTACATTAATTCCAGGGTTTAGTGAACTAAGACACAATTGACTTTCCCTCTAATAAGAAATAATTAATATTTTTTAAGGAACTTTCTCTCTGATTTACGGGGGACTCTCGTCTCTGAGAGGACGCCTGTACTTCTTCACTCGTCGACACAAATCTTAGAGTGTACCATTTCTTTAGGTCCGAATGTCAGTCCGAAGGGACCAACGAGTCGCCATTTCTTAGGTGGACGGTTGCATCCTCTACGTCCAAGCTAGGGACCCAGTCCTTCTAGGGGACCTCTTCCTTTGCCGTTGGGTGAGGTCATAAGAACGGACTCTTTAGGGTACCCGTCTCCTCGGACCGCCCGATGTTAGTTATCCAAGTGTGCCTTGACTTGCACTGACTCTTGCGTACGTGTGCAGGCAACAACAAACGTCACAACACAATCAAGGTCCCCACGTCGGTTCAGCAATATATAGATTATATATATATTATAAAAGTCTTATAAAAGGAAATATCCAATAGTAATCTATTACCTATATAAAGGGATACGATATGTCTTCCAGGAACAATAGACAAAATATATATCATCACATATAGACATTAAGGTTTAAAGATTAAATAGGAGGGGGTAGCGGATCCTCAAAACTTATTTGATTCCCTTCTACGGTACACCCTCTTTTCCCTTTCTTCTTCCCTCACTTCCTGTCTCTCCCTCTCTCTCCAACTTTTTACCTATAAAATTTCTGTGACGTTCCATTGACCCTTTCATCTTTTGTACTAAAAAAAATTTGTATTAAAAGTTTATTACAGTATATGGTTCTCTCTTATATAAAAGGAGATACCTAAATTCCTTAGACACACTATATGTCTCGCGAGTGATTTATAAGGCACCCGAAGGGATGTAAAAGGTAAGAGGAATACATTATCCATTCTTGGAAGTACAAGATAATGTTCAATTAGTGATTTCCCTACAACGGATATTCGAATTTAATATGAATTATCGGGTAGAGACCCTTGGGACGGAGAGTCCATTACTCACAATTCGATTTAATGGAAATAAATCGAGTGTCCTTTGTAGGACTGGTCCTGGTGGACACTTACCGACGTCCTTCCTTCTTTTCTTGTGTGAGACCTTAGACCGACCTTGGTCATGATTTGAGAGAGGGAAAATCTTCGGACTTAAGACTGAGTTCCCTCTACTAAGAAACCCTGTGACCAGGTGGTAAAAGAGATAGACAACCGAAAGGTTTATTTCGACGATAAGAAGTGGGGTTGTTATAAAGCCGGACAGGACGTTATCCGATTCTCGAATCCATTCGAGAATTATCCATTCGAGAATTATCCATTCTCGAATCTGAGTCATCGTGAACGTCAATCCTACCCAGATACACCGACCTGGATCGGTTCCGAGGCACTCGTCTGTACTGAAAGCGATGAGGACTCGCAAGTGATCAATTCTCAAACACACAGAGTAGGTAGGGAGAAAGGGACAGTGTACAAGGGTTCACCACGGCCCAGTTCCCCAGTTTCGAAGACAGTCGGAGAAAGGGACTCCTGACACTTATTTCTCAGGGATGGAATGGTCTGTGTATGACTTTCGACCTTTATTTAAATGATTCAGTGACTTTACACCCCCGAACAGACAACGTCGCCGACCGTCAATTTAACGTACCTACGACAATCCGATACTGCGTAGGGACCTACGCGAGACAGGAGGTGTAAGTAAGGAGACGTGTCTAAGAAAAAAAAGGTCTAAGGGTCCTGAGAATTAAACGACGAGAAGTACAACGTCTGGACCTCTACACTATGCACGCCACACGAAAATATAAGAAACTCCTATAACGCAATCAGCGTATGTTTAAATCTCAACAAAAGAAGGATCAAATAACCGTAAAATCAGTACGTCTCATAGATGACTGCGAAAAACGGGACTTCAGATTGCACAACATATAATCAAATCGAAGTGACTAAAAGAAACTCGATGAGGAACATATCATACAGAAAATGTTGGAAATTGTATGGACATAGGAATATAAAGTCTAAAAAATTTCGTTATTTTTCAACGAAACCCCCTGAAGGGATCACCAGCGTACCGATTCTGAGACGTGAGGGTTACGTCCCTCTGGCCCAAGTTAGGGACCAGTCCTTTGATCTAGGATGTACGACGTTGATTTCTAGGGCATACGATGTTGGTTCTGGGTCGTGTCGGTTTATTTAAAGTTTTTATTAATTTTATGACTAGATTGTGAAAACCAAGAAATTCAAATAAGGTGAATACAAATTTTATACATGAATATGTAGACTCAAAGTTTTAAAGTATCATGACCAAAAGATGAAGAGGGTGTACAAATCACAAGGAAAAAAGGGAGAGAAGAAAATTTAGAAAAATTCTAACAAAAATAATAAGGTATAAAAGGATATAAGTGAACAAATAAATGTCCATATCAAAAAATTTGATAAAAAGGTACTAACGGTACCACTAATGTCATCCGTAGGAATTAAACAATTTCAAATTGTATTTAATTAAGAAAATGATGAAGAACTTGTTACGTTCTTGGAATTTTATGAAATTAAGGTAAATAGTCAAGGGTGTGACACACGGTAAAAACACGACCCAAAATTAAAAGGTATACAAATTTCGAGATGGTCTGTAAAAAACGAAATATGTCAGTAACAAGTAAGTAAAAAAATGGGTATCCAAATGGAAAATAGAACAAGAGATAAAGAAGGAAGTATCAGTATGAAGGAAAACCCAAATAAAAGTAAGACGAACTTTTTAAGAGAAATCGTAAACAAAATCACACCCAGACAACTACTCGTTTAAAAAAAAAAGTCTAAAACTAACAGACTTTTGTGTGTAAAAAGAAAGCAAAAACTTACTATAGAAGAGACCCATACTTTCAAATCTAATTGACAATGAAAGAAAGGTGTGAAGTTTTTATAGTAAAGGCTCTGAAGGGACCTCCAGGTTACCAATTCTGAGGTGTAAGGGTTACATCCGTCGTGTCCAAATTAAGGACCAATCCCTTGTTTCCAGGACGTACGACGAACCACACCGGTTTTTTGTTTGTTTGTTTTTAAGGTAATAGAAGACTTAAAATATTAAATATAATATCTCAGTCAACAATTAATATCTCAGTCAACAATCAGAATTACAACAAGAAAACCTCCATTATATAGGGGGGGGGTGTGTGTGTGTTAACGAAAATTATGAAACAAAAACCAAAAGTCGTCAAAATGATACTTCATGAATGTCAAAAGAAACGTAAATAAGACACACCCTGACTCATATACAAAAAGTAGTTAGTCTTTTAAAAGTCGATGAGAGAGAAGTTTATAACGAAGAAAGAGTGAGAGAGAGAGTATAGAAAGGTCCTGAGATTAAATAACATAAATCCGAAAAAGTGGTACAGGGTGCACAGATGATGAGAGAGAAAATATATAAAAATTTTAAATAAAGACAAAGACATATGAAGTCATTCCTACAATAAATGATTAAATAGAAGATCGAGAAATCAGGATCTTACTCGGCACAGATTAGACTACAATCCAGGTAAATAACATAATTTGAGTAACGACATACAAACTCAGAATCCTAACGTTAACATGAAGAAACCTCTAGTGGATTGTGGGGTGGATTGTGGATGGTGTTAGGGTCACCTTTACGAACGACAAGATGTGTCTAGATAGGGTGAGTCAATGTACTTGGTTTTGTTTTAGGAGTGAAAACAAATTCGGTCAAAATGAGTCAAAAGGTCAATGTATGTTGACTTTTGAGAACTTCACAACTCTATAAAGAGGATTACTACAGTTCTACCAACGACGTCGTCGTCCACAGTCTACGTTTATACTAAATCTCTTCTTCACCCCATAACGACCAGTATGTAGAGAAAAATAATCCTCCCTTTTGGAAAAGTTCTTGGGGGTTAGTCTTATGGACCCACACAGAGTATAGGTACAGATTCGATTGGTACTGTGTACCTTACCCTACTTTTCCTAATCGGTCATTGTTAGAAATGAGAAGGGACTTAAACCACTCTCCCAACCAGTAGAAGAGACTCGTTTCTTGATATCTTCTACTTGTAGGTTTGTTTGAACCCCGAGAGAGTTGTTAACTTTTGTACTCTCCTCTTTCCAGAACCCATCTATTAGTTACGATAAATGGACGGAGTGTCTATACAATCACACACACATGTCTTTTATGGTCGCCCAGAAGTAACCTCCAGGTCACCAATTCTCGGGTGGAAGGTTACACTCCCTGAGTCCAAGTTAGGGAACAACCCCTTGTTTCTAGGCTGTATAACATCCCGTTGACTCAGGAGGGAAACGTTACTTCTCGGGAGTGTGACGTTTGTTTCTGGGTATCGTCGGTTTTGTTTTATTAAAATTTTTTATGGTCCATCTCATGTATAATTAGACAATCGTACCAAATTTAAAACTTTACCCTGAGATACCCTACCTTACTTACCTATAAAAGTGAAAAATGAATGTCGTAAAAGTAATCAAATACAATAGAACCAATAAATTTAAATTTTCCTGACCTTAAGGGACCACCAGGTCACCAAAGATTCACAAACGAACTCCGGGTCCAAGTCAGGGACCAGACCCTTGATTCTAGGGTGATCAGTGCGTCGTTTTCTCTTTTAATTTATTATTTGTTTATTTATGTACATTTTCCTAACGAAAATAGAATTTTACTCGAGATTCTTTACCTTGTTCCTAAATTTGTTTTTTCTTTGTTTTTTCTCTCTCTCTCTCTCCGTATACAATTACCCAGGGTAGGGGTCGAGACCGGGGACATCTCAGTGATCCACGGTCGTCGTCCTAATAAGAATAACCCCTAAACCTTCGTGTTCCAAGAGTCTCGAACTACGGTAGTTTATAAATTTGATAGGTTGAGGGAAGAGTGTGTGAGAGTTTCGTCGTATTTAACCGAAGGATACATGTAAAAGATGTCCTCTTCTTTAACGACCTGTACCGTTACACTCGTAAGACCGGAGGAACCGTCAAGGTAAAAAGTAACATATAATTATTTAACAAAAAAAAAGAGTTTATTACCCGATTCTCGACTCGATCATAATAGTTAGAGGGGTGGGGGTGGGTTATATACCCGAGAGAGAATCGCGACAATTTCAGTTCAAATACTCGAACATGGTACTACTTAAGTCGTTCCATTTACAGTGGAGACTCCGGTGAACCGTCGACCGATCGGTCAGACGGGACTACTGTGAGGACAGAGAAGTTCGTGTAAAGGAAGTCTGAGGACACGAAAGATCGGTGTAAGTAGGGTCGGTTGAGAGACAAAGAAATAGAAAGTAACAAAAAAGGAGATACTGATAGAGAGAGAAGGATGGAGTGTGGATTGGAAGGAAATGGAAAAGAAAAAAGAAAGACAAAAAAAAAAAATGAAATTAATTGGTACCTCAACTTAGTATTTTATATGGTCCTTTTACACGGTTCGTGACTCGACCCGGTACGTACATTTTACATAAAACTGGAGTGTTATTGAGACTTTTCACAAAAATAGGGATAAAGTGTCTACCCTTTCATCTCCGTGAATTTTCGATTCGTGAACACAAACTATTAAATTTCGAAATGACGAATTAAAAGTTTCAGTTATTTAGATCACACAATATAAGAGAAACAGAATCTGTTATTTTAAATTTGTAATACAAACGGACCCACAGGATTCTTAAGTGGAAATCCATACAAATAAAGACCAGGGTAGTGAAGTACCGTTTATCTACCCCTTTGTCACCTTTGTCACCGACTGAACTAAACCCCGTCCCCCGAGGTTTTAGTGACGTCTACCACTAACGTCGGTACTTTAATTTTCTACGAATGAGGAACCTTCCTTTGAATACTGGTTGGATCTGTCGTATAATTTTTCGTCTCTATAATGAAACAGTTGTTTACAGGTAGATCAGTTCCGATACCAAAAAGGTCATCAGTACATACCTACACTCTCAACCTGATATTTCTTTCGACTCGTGACTTCTTAACTACGAAAACTTGACACCACAACCTCTTCTGAGAACTCTCAGGGAACCTGTCGTTCCTCTAGGTTGGTCAGGTAAGATTTCCTCTAGTCAGGACCCACAAGTAACCTTCCCAACTACGACTTCGACTTCGAGGTTATGAAACCGGTGGACTACTCTTCTCGACTGAATAAACTTTTCTGGGACTACGACCCTTTCCAACTCCCGTCCTCTTCCCCTACTGTCTCCTACTCTACCAACCTACCGTAGTGGTTGAGTTACCCGTACTCAAACCCATCCGAGGACCTCAACCACTACCTGTCCCTCCGGACCGTACGACGTCAAGTACCCCAGTGTTTCTCAGTCTGTGCTGACTCACTGACTTGACTTGACTTGACTTGACTAAAGAAAGAATCCGACCTCTCAACCTCTACCTTGTCTTCTCCTCTCTCTGTTTGACCTTTACAAAGGAACTTATCCCCTGGGGTGACGAAAAACGTGGAAGGGACAGGAAAAAGAACTCTCGTCCCGAACTGGGACTAAAGAGACCTCGTTAGAACCAGAAGAAGCACTTCCTCTACTAGAAGAGGCATATAGGTCCTGTTTACATGAAAGACGTATACACATTTACCTTCTCTATTTTTAAAGTCGGGGATCTACACACTGAAACTTGGTGAACCGTCACCTCCAACGTCCCTTCAACCTAGACGAGGGACCTTCTGGTGAAGAGATATAAACCTACAACTTAATTTGAAGAGTCGAGGTGGTACATAAGACAGTCGTAGGACCTCTGTCACTTCATCTTCGTCTCTCTTTGTAGGAACGATAGTAATGGAGTCTACCCTAAACTCTCCTCATCGTCTCTTTTGACCTCAAAGACCTTCCCAAGGTCCTGGGAGGTGAGAATAAGGTCCCTCATTCCGACTAACAGAAGACCTCTGAACTTATAAACCTGGAACCAATATCCGACTTCCCCGTACGTCTCTCTGAACCCGACTCTTAGTCACGTCGTCGTCTTTTCAGGGTCCAGGTCAACTTTTATCTCCCAGGACTGGGACCATCCAAGTCGTGGTACCTTTCTTTGTTCTGACGGTAATTAGGAACCAGAGTATTAATTCATGGTACCTGTCTTGGGGGAGACCAAGGACCAACTGACGGAGATCGTGAATTTCGAGTGTTATTTGGTGCCAAGTCAAAGGTAGACTTCGTGAGGACTTAAAGAAATGACTCCACAGATAAGGTGTCGGAGGACCACTCTCACCTCAGCGGAATCTCGCTGAGAATAATTCTAGGTCGACTAAACGTATATAGACGTATGTGTCCCCCGAAGAGGCAAGACGAAAATAATATCTACTTAACAAGTCTACTTCTTTCTGTTCCAAATAAAGTGAAGAAGAAAAGGAGAAGAAAGGGAATAAGGATACCAGAACTAGACCACTAAAGGGGCTCTTCCGACGTCCCCACACACTATCCTCTCCACTCTTTGTCTGAAGTCTGTTGGTCCCTAAACAACCGAGTAAGATACACCAAAAGGAGCCTATTAAAGGAGGTAGAAGAACTGAAGACTTACTAGGAACACTCCTAGTGTCCCTCCGACGTAAAACAAAATCGTGTACCCCAGTCTTGGAGACCCAACTTCAGGGACCTCAAGTCCCTTCTTCGGTACCGACCTCGGAATCTCTGACGTTTTTCCTACCCTGGGGCAAAACTTCTCTCCTTACTCCTCACCAACTCACTCCTGAGTAAAACTTTACTTTCCTCAGGACCCAGAGATTCGTCGAAGATTTTTATGGTAGAGGGTCGCGACCCCTTTCCCCCTCCCCTTTTAGCTCGCACATCTCTTATTTCTACCCTTCCTTCACCCCCACATTCTCGGGAAGAAGTCCATCTAGACTAAAGTCTCGGAGGCGGACGTAGGTTACCGGCCGTCCTACGGTGTGAAGGCTTACGAAGGAGTCGCTCGAAGCCAGAAGAAACCAGGGCTCGGAGTCGGAGAGGACTAGTGGAAACATGCCCGATTCCTTGAGTTAAGGAGGGTAGGAGAGAAGGATGACAACGACAGGTCGTTTATACAGACACTCATTCGAACATGTGTGTGGTGTGTGTATGTGTGTGCTTCATTGTATACTTTCACCGAACATTTACTGGTCCCGGGATACTACAGTCTTTAAAAGTAAGGCAAACCACGAGTACCTCCATACCTGACACGTCTCTGTCCCACTAAGTGAGTCCATAAGAGTCGTGTCTTGTACCGTGGGTCACTCACGACCGACTCCCACACCTTATGTATATATATTTTGCGTGTCTGTAGGTCCGGTACGTCCTGAGTGTAAGTAAGAGTTCCGAAGAGACCGATTATATCGGAGGTTTCCTCTCCCCAATCCGGGGGGTTCTTTTCTCGAGACTTTTCGGTGTCCCACCCACCTCGAAAGAGACGAGTGCAAGTCAGGTCTGCCACCGCGAGTCATCGGCGGAGGGAGTAGGACCTCCCGAGGTCGGGAAGGGTGGTTGTTGCGGAATTTGGGAGTCGGTCGTGTATTTACTGGAAGTGTTCTGTCTCCAGCACGAGGTGCAAAGGAAAGCTGAGGAAGTCCCGACCCACTTGAGACACTCCTAATGAGGAGGAGAGAGCGACTACGGACCCTCAGACCGGCGACGAAAGGAGTACTCAGGGACCCCACCCGCCTCTCGCAAATATTTCCCCCCTTGAGGTCCGAGACTCGTCTGACCCCTTTCCCCACCAGTGCCTCTCCCGACGGACACAGGACCGACGTCTTCGTTCTTGGACCCCTTGGTTAGCAAGTACGTTTTAGATAGTTGGCGGGTAGGGCCGCAGGTGTACCGAGGGGTCGGAGTCTTCTCGACGACCATCCTACCGTGAGACAGAAGGTGAAATAAGAGGAAAGAGCACATCGAGAGCCCCAGCACGAACCGGAGAAGGAGAGGTCACACACACACACACACACACACACACACACACTCTCTCTCTCTCTCTCTCTCTCTCTGTCTCTCTCTCTCTCTGTCTCTCTCTCTCTACTTCCGCCCCTCTTTCCCCCGCCCCACCTCGGTACTCTATGGTTTTCGACGTCTATGTTCTTCTGTTCCCGATCTTCTATCTCCTCGAAGGGTCTCGAAGCCCAGCCCTGTGGTCAGAAGTTTTGGAGGACGTTCAGGACCCATGATCCCCAGAACGTCCAATCGAGTCTCCGACATTCACAGCGACGGAGCGGCGCCAAACGAGGAGGAATTCGGTGCGGGTGTAACGGACAAAGAATCCTTACTCTCCGATTCCAAGTCGCGAGACCCGGTGGATGCCGACCAGTAGGGAGAGGGGTACTTGGCTTGGCCCAGAGTCGCGACGGGGTGGGCGGTACCAAACCTCTGACCGCCCTGGGGAAGGAAGAGGGGGAGGTTAAACGACAAGGCGGGGACCGGATACTTTGAGGTGGAGAGGTGGAAGAGGACCGCCCCTAACCACCCGAAGGGCGCCACCATGTATCCCTAACCACGAGTACCTACTACCAGTGGCCGCTCTAGGGCGGGGGTCGGTCGCGATCCCAGACCCCCGTGACGAGTCGCCACGACCCCGACCGCGCCGAACTCGGCGGCGGCGTGACTGTCGAGCCAGACGCCTGGTACCTCTGACCGCGGCCGGGTGTAGGCGACGCGGACAAGTAGACGGACTACGGCGACACAGAGCGGAACGAAAACCCCGGCCCCTCCGGTCCCTGGCGGCTCCTTCCACTCCTCTGACCACCGACAAAACCTCCGAATCTACGGTTTTCTATCCTTCGACTTCTTGGCCCCACGAACCCCTTCCTCAGCATGCTTCTCTGACCTCAGACATAACCCCAGACTTCGTTCGCCTGTCTCTCTTCGGTTCTTGACCTCTCTCTCCTTTTCCACCGATTCGTTGCTTCTTCTCTCCTCGTGACTCCTTGAGCCCCCGACCTCTGGACCCTCCGACCCCTTCTTTCTCTGGTCCTTGGCACCCTCGGTCTCCGCTGCCAAGTCCCCGGCCACTCTGCCTGTCCGACTCGTTAACCTCCACCTTCCACACCCCCGTCCCTCTACGCCTCCACTTTAGAGGGGCCTCCTCTGCCCTACCTCTGCTTTGTCACCCCTCAGATCCCCTAGAGACTCACCGCTCGCGACCACCCCGCTGCTCCCGCCCGCCAGACCACGGCTCACACCGACTCTCCCGCACCCCATCCCCTAACCCCCTTTCTTAGACCCTCGACAGGCTGCACGACTGGGCCCTCGACAGGCGTCACGACTTAAACCTCACATCTGATTGGTCGCGTTAGACGCAACGGCCCAAGCCCCCACGAGCGACATGGTCTCTGACGCAGAACGAAGACTGGGACTTAAACTCCCCCGACATGTGAGTCAATTTAGGTCTCCGCATTATAGGTCCACGTCCTCGACCTCCTCGACCTTAGACTCCGCAATCGGAGCCCCAAAAAGACCCGAGATCTAGAGACTACGAAAGGTTATACGTTAAGGCTACACGACAGCCAATGTGGCTTTAGCCCTTCGACAGTCACCAGGACAGGCAACAGCGACTGTGGAGACCCCGGTTGGGGGAATTTCCCGAGTGGAACCTCGGTGTGGGGGAACGAATTCGAGGTCTACTCATTAGAAGTTTCTAAACCCCTACCGAGACTCGACGACGACACGACAAGATGGGTCACAAAGAGACCCTGGGTGTGACTGTCGTCTTAAGTCTGACGTCCAGTCTGCGGAGTACCCCCTTCTTTCACTGGTGTACGTAGAGACCAAATCTTCCCCAGTACCGAAATATATAATTTCCTTAGGACTATTAGAAAGTTTTCGTTCCCTCTACTGTCGGAGACCCTTTCCCCGACCGACTCCTCCATTTCTGAAAATGAAGAAAGCGACGACCGTCCCAGAGAGATGTAAAAGGGGTCTCCGGGACCCTCGGTTTGATTTTTCAAGTTCAGAGGGGCTAGGGACCACTGTGGTCTGGAGTTTTCTTGGGTACTCATACTCACTTAAGTCCTTACACTTGTTCTTAAGAACCTATACTAGTGAAAGAGGGAGAAGAACTGTGACAATATTAAACTCTCTAGACCCTTCCACCCCCCAGTGACTAGGGGGGTAAAATCTCGGTTAGAATCTCGTGTACAGTACCTAAGGTACGGTCCGACTTATTACTGAGAGGTTTATAAAGGTATGGGCTTAGGGGTCTTGGACACTTATAATAGTATTTACCGTTATCTGAAACGTCCACACCGATTCCTAGAACTCTACTAGACTCATGTTAGTGTTACCAGGAATATTCTGTCGGTGTCTTCAGTCTCAATCTCTTCCTTTGTCTCCGACCTTACTACACAAAACTTCTACCTCCTCCCCCGGTGTTCGGTTCCTTAGGTCCACCGGTGTTCTTCGATTTCCTCCGTTCCTTTACCTAAGAGGGGAAACTCGGAGGTCTTCCCCGGTCAGAAAGGTTGTGGGACTGAAATCTGGTCACTTTGGCTAAAAGTTGGAGACTGGAGGTCTTGACATTATATTATTTCAAAACAACAAAATTCGGTGATTTAAACACCATTAAACAATGTCGTCAGTGTCTTTTGATTATGTCCGAGGGAGGGATTAGTAACACCGATGGAAAGAAATCTGATCTGGATGAGTACGGAAGAGTACCCCTATATACTTCACCCTTTTTGAGCAGACATAGGAAGTGGTGTAAGAGACAAAAGAGTCAGTCGTTTAAAGTTCACTTGAGTGGTTTCCAAGAATGGGGGAGGGTGGGGCTTGAAAGACTATAAAGAGAAGAAGGGAGAGAGATCAGTAGGAAAACCTAAGGTTTCGAAGGGTTCGACTCGACCCGACCTGACGTGACGGTTCATTACCCCATTCACATTTGGAAAGGGAGAGACAGGGTTCCTCGAGGACCATCAGGTCCTGAGTCGGGGAAATAGAGGGGCACCGATGTAGTCTAGTTTTACGAGGACTCTCGTACATCAGAGGTCGTCGGGACCGAAGTTCGGTCTCACCGGATAATCTTTTACAACTGAGAAGTCAGTCTGGCGTTTTTTTTTTTTTTTTTCACTATTCTCTTGGCCCACACAGATCCTTGTCTGTCGTAGACCTACCTCGGTTACGACCTACCACGGAACGTGGGTCATCCAGGTGATTCGTTACAACAACTAACTATTTAACTGTCCTATTCGTTCTGAACCTTAGGATTTTCTCCGAACCTTTGAACCCCGTCACCCCCCTCTACACTACCACACTGTCGTCGTCGAACTACAACACTTTTCTCGTGTCCCACCTCTCGTTCCTCTGAGGGACGAAGACGATATTCTCCTGCACAGATAGGTGAGTTCAGTAGGGAGAGACCTCAGACAAAGGGACAGTTGACCTGGAGTCAACAGACGTTCCAAAGAGGGTCGAGACGCAGAATATTAAAGTCCCCACACATACCCCTTCCTCCCCTCTTCCCTTACGTTTTACTACCCCTTCCCCCTGAAGTCGGGGTCAGTTGCGGTCCCGAGCTGGAGAACCCCCGCGGAACCGAGACTCGACGGGTGTACAAACAAGAGAAGGGGTCACCCTCCTCTAGTCGCCGCACCTACTCGTGCTGGCAGGGTAGGCGTGTATGGTCCACACGTTGCACGATCTCGGGTTGGTCCTGTTGACCGACGTCTGACCGACCTAATCGGCGCCGGCGCCCGTCGCGTAGAAGCACCTCGACGTCAAGTGTGACGCACTGACGTCGTCGTAGGGACCTCGGCGCCCGTGGACGTTCCTCTGAAAGTTACAGATGATGGACCTTTGGCTCCGGCTAAACCCGGCGCCCGCATGGGCGGGTCCACCGTCGGCCGGGGCGTTCTAGCTGTGTTAGCGCCGTCTGCTCTCGAAGTGAGTCCCGCTGGACCCACTCGCGTTCTACTTCGACTTGTGTCTCCACGCGCTCTAGCCGGGCGAGTCGGCCGCCCCAAAGGTGGACCGGAAGGTCCTGCACCCGCGTACGCACCGAGATCAGAGACACGCTCAGATGATGTTCGTCACAGCTCGGTGCCACGCCCCGGACCGCCGCAAGGGTCGGTGGCGTCGGCTCTCGCGGAAGAGGTGCGACCACCTCCACTGACCTTGCACGCACCGTGTGAGTCTTCCCCTCGGGCCGTCGGGGGGCGCGTACGTGACGCCGCGGCTACCGCTCACCGACCACGGGCACCCGGCCACGTCGACGTCACGCCCTAAGGTTCTTGCGCCACTGCAGACACTTCCATAGGTCGCGGGACCCCCCACACCACACCCTCACATCGGGCGTCCACCGTCAACCCTCTCTCACACAGGATCTACTTTCTCCGTCCTCCCCCTCACTCCTTCAGTACCCCATACCTCGACCCTCAGGACTGAAAAACACCCCGAAGGTCACCCACGTCGGTCCTGGTCACTCACTTCAATTACTCTCTACCTAAACTGAGGTATGTTCGTCCGCAGTCCCTGGACATAAAGTCCGTGGTATTATTTGTGGAGTGTATCTGGAAGAATAAATAAGTGTCGTTATTTTCGTAGAAATAGGGACAAAACGTCTATTCCTTTGTCTCCGAGTCTCTCTAATTGTGGAGTGAACCGTTAATTCTTTGTCCCTTGACTCAAAATTTAGGTCTAAACGGGTTGAGAGTCCGAGAAAGATGATGTGATACGACGGAGGGGACACGTATCCTCTCTTGAGATGTTATCGGGTTGAGACAATCGATCTCCGACGACCCTAACCAATGTAATCTCCCTCACTCGAGGGACAGTGGTTGTTATATGTTCAGTCTCCGATCGTCCTCCTAAGAACTCGACCTCTCTCTCTAACCCTTCAACGTGATCCAGTGATGATTCTAGGGTGGGTTGCGAGACTTGATCTCAGTGACACGGGGACCCCCTCTAGGAAGTACAATCCCCAAGAAAATCTGAGAGGCCAGACACCCCCGGGGTCCTTGTCCAGAGCGGAAGAGATAGACATCGAGACTCCTGACTCCCATTCTTACCCCACACCTGGTACACGTGAATTACTTCTTTCCGGTTCACTACGAAAAAGATTCGGTCCAGGAAGAGAACCACAGTCCCGTTGTTTTTACTTAGTCCGTATTAGAGTTGAGAACTCTTTAAGTATCAGATCCACCTTTCTACATTTGTAAATTTTCAGTATTGTCCTACTACATACTCGATTATCTCTCTAACTATGTCACCACCCTTCTGTCACCCTCTTCACTGATTTGAACGAGAGTAAGGAAACAAGTCAGTAGGTAAGTGGTACTCAACTCTTGTGGAGTGGACGTAAATAACTCCCACACACTATACAAATATTTACTTACAGTGGTAGAAAAGGGACCCCGAGAACACCAAGTCATTGTCTGAACCTCTATTTTGAAAAGACCCGAGAAGTCCTTTCCAACCCTAGGTGAGAACCCGAGAGGTTTGGACATAAAGATGTACCAGATGAATGGGGTACCAGACGTCACTGGAGATCACAAAGATAGTGAGCTAATCCTTGAAGAACTCGAGTCTGTTACCCAACATAATAGAATCGTCGAGGTCACGGGTATTACCCTGTATACCATCCACGAGTTACCTTTACACGACCCACTCACTCGTCAATCGTATTTCTCACTATATATGGTTATCTTTAGACTCCTTCGGACCTCTGTCCTCTTGGGTTAAGATTCACGTCTATCTCTACAACTATTCCGGAAAGAAGGTCCATCGGTTCTCTTAAGACTCCGTTCTCTGACACATACATCTTCGCACCTCCGTCCGCTCTTGTACCGTACGAACCCCGAGTCGTTCAGTCGTACCTATGTCTTCTCCCGTAAACCCCTACGCACCCACTTCCCCGACCTCTTCTCCTCGTCGTTAAGTACTTCCCGAACTCACCCCTATTTCTTCCCTATTTCTCGAATCTGAAATACGAAATTTGGTAATCCCTCTCAAACTTTGTCTCTAGACTGTTTAAGTCTAAACATACAAGTTTTATAGTGAGCTCGACGTTAATGTTTCTTTTTCGACCTCTTCCTTCCTAATCTCCGGTCTTCAACTCCTTCTTCTACTACATTATCAGGTCCTCTTCCTCGTGCCCAAGACTGGTTCCATCATCGTCTCGAGTGACTCACTGTTCCTACCTACACTATTGGTCTATTGGAGGTGTCGTGAACCACTGGTAAGTAAGGTTTCCTCCTTCCTCAGGAAAAACTGACTAGACGTAGGTCTCCTACCTTACCTGTCTACCATTAAGTGACCTCAACTCTTGTGTCCCGTACTTACGTGTATTTCTTAACTACCACAGGTACGACCCTCCCTAACCCCGGTCCTCCTTTTCCCCTGCTGTCTCCTACTCTACCGAACTACTGTAGTGGCTGAGCTACCTGCACTCAAACTCACTTGAGACCCCCAACCACTGCCTGTCCCTCCGGACCGTACGACGTCAAGTACCCCAGTGTTTCTCAACCTGTGCTGACTCACTGACTTGACTTGACTTGACTACCACGTGAGTTTGTTTCCATCGATCTTTCACCCAGACCTCGAGTCGTTGTCTCTCTGTCTACGATGGACTTCGATATCCAAACCAACTCTATCTGGGTCCTCTTACATACCCCATTCTTCGTTCCGTCGGTTACCTCAGAGTGTCTTGTCGTTATATGTTTCCCCTCGATATTCCTTCTGACACTCCGTCACTAGTCTCCGACCTCCTCTCACACTAAAGTACCGTCGGTTCCTACTACCTCCCGGAGGACCCACCGAGTCACCATTTTTTAGACGGACGGTTCGTCCTTTGGACCCAAACAAGGGAGCCAGTCCGGCTGGGGGACCTCTTCCTTTACCGTTAGGTGAGGTCATAAGAACAGACCTTTTAGGGTACCTGTCTCCTCGGACCGTCCGATGTCAGGTACCCCAGTTTTTTCTCGGCCTGTACTGAATCGTCGATTTGTCGTTGTTCTCACTACCTCCAAGGTCCTCCTCTACCGGACGTCACAACCACTCGGTACTCCATTACGTTCCTAGTCAGCTACAGACGGATCACCGGGACCAATCTCGTCAAAGTCGACTCACTACCTCCAGAATGGTCGACGTCGTCCATTCTCCTACTTCCTTTGACTTCTCGATTTCCGTCCCTTACATTTGTGAGAGACCTCCGACCCAGACTTTCCCCTCTTCTCCCGTACTACAGAATTCCTCCTGTAACCCACCTCTCTCCTAAAAAAATGACATTTACTCTCCCTCGGAACAAATGTGTCTTCCACCCTCGGTTTCCCCATGGTTCAACCCCCTCCGTCAGCCGGAGGCCCCTTCTTCATAAAATAATGACTACACCTACTCTTAACGACTACGTGTGACGATTGTTTTTCGTCCGGCGCAAACTCAGTCAAAATAACCAAAATTTATGTCACGGGACGACGGGTATGGAATTTACCTGACGAAAATGCCGCGATGAGAGACATGACAACGGCCTTTCCCGACTATCTCTTCTCTTAATGGTTGGCTACCGGAGAGAAGAGAGACACCCAATCCTCCCCCGTGGACATGGTCACCTGTCTCCTTGGAACGAGACGAAATGAGTGGAGACGAAATGACGTCGAGGTCTCGGATCTTATCGTGGACCGAGTGTCGGCTACGACTTTTTAACAACTTACTTACCTAGTTCCTGACCTCCTCCCCTAAATCTATATGTAAGATCCGTTAGTGTGCGCGTGTGTGTGTGTGTGTCTGAGTCCTTGGGTTAGGGTGAAGACTGAAACTCATGTCTGTTTCCGGTAAACATTATCGTAGTCGAGACGGGACCCCTCATTCCTGCACCGCTCCCACGGTCCATTTCGAAGTGTTCCCTCTATAATAAAACTCGATCCTGAACCTCTTTGTATCCGTAAACGGTCCTCTCTTCAACGTATTCTGTGATACCCTGTTCTGCGTCTCCACCTTTTCCTTTTCAAGCCACACCGTACCCACCCCAGCCGTGACCCCTCGACAACCTCCCAAAGTTTTTCCTTTTACAAACAGTCCAAACATAAATTCTTCCCTTCCGGAACGTTCACAAAACACACCGATAATGTCTCGGGAGAGACTTCTGTTCGTCTGTGTCTCCGTAGAGAGAAATTGCTGGTACTGAGAAGGACGAGGAGAGGGTCGGTGGTCTCCTTAATAACTTTCTGTACCCCAAGGGAACCACCTTTTTCAGTCTCACATACTGAGCACAGAAGTTTCGAGACATCCTGACGGGACCTCGTCTCGCTGGGTTCGTCTGTACGACTCCGAGATGTCCCATGCAGTTCAGGGGCGCTACCTCTCTGTACTCCACCCAATGCATGTCCCTCCGACTAAACCCGAGTCGTACTTCCGTACGCACGAGTCAACGATTCAGCGGTTCAATACAGGTTAAGAAACGCTGCGGTTCCTGACATCGGGCGGTTCGAAGAGACAGGTATCTTAAAAGATCCGTTCTTATGACCTCGTCCTACGGTAAAGGAAGAGGTCCCCTAGAAGGACTGGGTCCCTATCTTGGACACAGAAGACGTAACGTCCACCTAAGAAATGATGACTTGGTGGACCCTTCGGGGTGGTGGACGAATGACTTACGATTACACTCGGTCCACCGTTAAATTGTCGACACTGAACGATAAGGGTGGGGGGTCTCTCGGGGGATGTCCCGCGTCTCCGGACGTGAGTCTAGGGTCGAGACGGACCATGACTCTCCGACACTCTTCAAGAAGTTAGAGAGACCTGAGGGGGAAAGAAGAATCTCGACCCCCTTTCATGGGATCCCCCGACGACACTTTAAATTTACCTTCGTGAAAGTTTGACGGTCGTAACAAGTTGTCTCCGGCGGAGTCTTCCTCTACCCCAGGGTAATGGTTCATAGACTCGTCTCTGACACCGAGGACGACCCTTTCGACGACCTTCTACCCGGTCTCCCGCAAGCTGATCTCCTGGGGACTTTAAGGCTGAGCCTGGCACTCCTTCTCTCCCTCCCCAGGCCATGAGTCCTTAGGGAAGGACTCAGACGGGGAGGTATGTTGGAGAAGATTTGTCTCGGCGAGTTTCATCTATATTCGTTACGACAGAGACTAACCTGGTGGGTGGAGACCCTGGGGTCTGTGTGTATGTGTACCACTTTCCTCGGAGGGTGCAAGAAAGGGAGGACGACACACTAGGACGTTTGTACAGGGAGAGAATGAAGGACTACCTCCCCCCGTCCGGTACGAATCGCAAACGTAAACAGAACAAAGAACTCCGGTCTCTCCGTATCCTTCATCGTTCCGATTGTGACCTTGGGTCCGGAGGCCTCAGGGTCGGACTGACGACAACGGGTCTGGTCTACAATCGCTCGGGGCACGAAACAAGGTTTCCGTCCCTGAAGGTTTCGGAGGACTCAAAACCTCCGGGACGGGTTTCGACGGGTTTCGGGTCCCGAGATCCGTTCTCCCTGGGTAACGGTTTGGATTCGGAGGTCTACTCTTGGGAGTCGGAGATGGGAGAAGAGGGTCTCTCGACCTTCAAGAAGGGTTCCCGATCAGACTTAGGCAACACAACATGATACAGAAAAACCCCAACCTCTCGGTGGTCAGAAGGTGGTTTTCGATTCGGTCTCCTCTCCCTATTTCTTTAGGACCGTCCCTGTCCCTTGGTCCACTCCTGGTGGGTTCGAGACTCTCCTCCCGGTCGTCGGCAACGGAGGGAGGGACCGGGTCGACCACTCTTTGAAAAATTTCACCCACAAATCGTCAAAGGTGAAATCCGGACACGACCTCCTTCTCATTAATGATAGTAATCACACACGTTTGCAGCAGACATCACCCGAGTCGTCAAACGTAGAAAATAGAGTTAAGAGGTTGGTGGTAAAACTCCATCCATAAGATACGTTCCCAGTCTCTTCACCTGGTTACACGGGTTCCGGTGTGTCGTTTATTCTGCACATTGAGTCGACGTTTGGGTCCATCAAATCTATATTTTCGGACACGAAGATTGGTGACTGAAGATCCCCTCCACTCCCTTCACTCTCTTCGTTTCATTGACTCCTCCACAGTCTTGGTTCCTTGAAAGTACCAGGGAGAAGAGGGAGGTGAATTCTCACCGTCCGAGGTGAGGATTTACCCCCGCAGTCATCTCCTAAATACTACGTAAGTGGGAGTTTGTCACCTCCACCCTCCTACTCGAGACTGTTCACACATACACAAACACACACTGTCACAAAGATTGTCCCTCACACACCCACAGACAGGAAATCATTGACCCTTTGTTGGGAGTCTCCGGAGAGGGAAGACAGGAACGTAGTTTTGACCTTTCGGACCGAGGAAAAGAAGATCACCCGTAATCCCGTCACACCACACCCGAGACTTGGTCAGCCGCCGCCAACCTTAGGGAGGTAAATGATCGACACCCTGTAGACCGTTCAATGAATTGGAGAGACTCGGAATCAAGGGAGTAAAGATTTTACTCCTATTTCACGTTTAGAGTGTCCAACAATACTCGTAAGTCACTTAATGATTTTCGTCGTTGCGTCGGGGTGGGGTTAGTCCTTTCACCTCCTCTCCGACACCACATCGGGGAAGGAGTACATCAAGGAGGGGCGTCGGACAGGGGGTCCCAAAATGTTCCACAGGGGCTCCGCCGGGGAGACGAGTGGCACGGGTCTCGTGTCGGCCCGGGACCTTTTGCGCAGGTGCAAGACGCATACGGTCCTGTCGATACGTGCGAGCGGGTGGCTGGGCGGAAGCCGCAGGACGTGGGCATTCAGGTCGAGGACTTACGGAATGGTGCCCGTCTCCCACCCCCCGCCAGACATTTCCGCCTTAGCTCCGCACCACTCCCGTCCCCGAGGTGAGACCCCTCGCGGTCCCCCGAGGTGCAGGCCCCCGGACGGGGGGTCTGTCGTCTCACCTTCCTCCCCACCACTGGCGTCAGACCCCGGACCCCTACCTTCTTGGTCCCGTTGTCTCTCTCAGATCTGCTTCCCTACTCCAATCCGAACAACCCCCTAGTGGGACACCGGGCGGCGGGTGGCGAGGGCGGGAGTGGACAGAATTGAGGTCAGTCGTTCCCCTGAGGGCGGGGAATGTGAGAACCCAGGGGTCTAGGCATGGGAGTAGGGGAGTGATTGCAGGTGGGTGGGGTAGTGACTGGCGCGGGGTGAGGGTGTAGGGCGGGGAGGGGCCGGGTGCGGGGAGGGGAGGGGTAGGGCGGGGGCGTGAATGACCGGGGCGGGGAGTGACGGGGTACGGGGAGGGTAAGGGCGGGCCGGGGCGGGAAGTGACCGGGGGGGGGGGGGGGGGGGGGGGNGGGGTTGGGGACTGACGCGGGTGGCCAGAGGGGGTCCCGGCGGCAGTCGCGGCGCCCTGGAAGTCATGTCGGACTCGGCGAGCGGCGACCGCGACGCCGACGCGACCGACGGCGGTCGGCTGAGCCCGCCGGCGAGCCTGCAGTGAATGAGCGACGACACGGACGCGACGCCGGCGCTCCCGGGCCGCCCGCGCACGCTCGGTACGCCCGGCGCGCACCGGAAGCACGGGGCGGTCCACCCCGACGCCCTCGCGCGGCGATGCGACTACGTGGACGCCGGGCCGCGCGCGATGTGGCACGCGCACCGGCGCGAGTTGCCTCACAGACCGGGCCGCCGGCGGCGCCCTCGGTGGATGCGTGTCCAGTGCCAGAGGTGGCCTGGCCCCCCATTCCAGAAGGCGTGGGCCGCGCGAGGGGACAGGGCGGGTGGCGCTCGTAGGGGTGTCGGGCGTTGGTGGTGTCTATTTGACGCTAGCGACCAGAATGTGTTTTTAGGGGCTGGGGCCGCTGGGGGTGGCTCCAGTCGGGGGGAGGCCTTCCGGTCCGTCCTCGCCGACTTCTACGACTTCTGACACGGACGCCCGGTGCCTCCAATACTCACAAGTCGCTCAGACGCCCTCGGTCACGCGCGAGGAGAAAGGGCTGGACCCTCACTCGGAAAAGGGGTGTGGGTTGAGACGTCAAGGGCCCTTTTTCTCCACCTTCTAAGACGTCAGAAAACGGGGGAGACAGGTTTTTAAAGTCACCCTTCGGCTTAGTATGGAGGAATAAAGGACAGAGTCTTTCTCCCTGGGACACACACAGGGAACCGGAGATATTCCTAAGATGACGGAGTGGGAGAAAGGACCAGGACCTTTTCTCGTTCCTTCGTGCCTCCCAGCCTCCCATCCCCGTTATCTTAAGTGACCGGTTGTGTACTGTCAGGGAAAACCCTCAGACCTTAAGTCTACTTATTCACTTCTGGACGCGAGGAAATTATAGTGTGGAAGGAGTAAGAACTGAAAATAATTATGAAAACTAAACAGAGTGAGTCAACCCCACGTCGAAGTCCATAGTAAGTTCATAGGAAACGTTCTTTACTCATACTAAAGACTCAGAAAAGTACAGACTCTTCTATCCTAGGAAAACACTGAGACGGAGAAACAGATTACCGTCAACACAACGTCTCTTCAGACTCCGGTCTAATTAAAAGCAACAAAACATCCATTGAACCCATGTTTCCACATGTGTGTACCTGCAAACATACTAAGAAATCGGATGACCACTTTTACTTTAGACTGTTTATAACTGGAGAAAAGTAACTCAAACCGATATTGTAGCATTTTGAAAGTCAGACGCATGGAGAAAAATAAAGACTTTCAAAAAAAGTCAATAACGAAACTGATCTTGGAGACTATTGAGGTCAGAGAGAGAATTCTTAGAAAGATTTGGAACTCAACATGTAGGTAAAAAGACTAAGACTTTAGAACAGTGAAGGAAACAGTAAAAGTCAAGAGTCAGGTAAAGGAGACGGAAAACCCTCTCCCAAGGGTTGAACAGACCAAAAGACCTTCTTGTCAACAAAACAAAACAAAAATTTAATAGGGATAGATTGTAAACGACAACGTAAATGTAAATTGTCAAAAAAAAAGACAGAAGAAAAAAAACCGACGGGACTCAGAAGTAGCGACACACACCCGAAAGAGATCAACACCTCGCGTCCCCGATGAGAAGGGACACCACCGAAGAGAACGACCCCGTACGTCCCGAAATCCCGGGAGCTCGAAGTCATCGACACCGCGTTCTCGAATCAACCGGGTACCATTCACTCTAGAAGGGTCTGGTCCTTAGTATGGACACAGGGGACCCGGTAGTCCTTTCAGGACGTAAATGTAAAATTTTTAAGTCATATCTTTTACTTTCTTTCGCGGGTCTTAGGACAATAGGTCTCTATTTGTGTTGATCATTATAGAACCTCATAAAGGAAGGTGTAAAAAAAGATATAAATATAGGTATGGATCTTAATAGATGATATTTAGGGGGAAACGTATTATATATGTTATGTTTAAAAATAGATCATAAAGGACTATTGTCAGTAAAACTATATCTACCTAAATTTTTAGTACAATTCCTTTATTAGAAGACGAAGGTAAAATAATTATTTTTGTGATTCGAAGGTGACTACCTCCCGACGAGACACAACCCATGGTACGTTATACTAAAAGATGTAATTAAGTAAATTTATCTTAATATTAGTAGAAAGTCTACTATTTTGACTTCAGACTCTCCGGTTCACTTAATAGGTTTCAGTCGGTCTTGAATAGACAGGTAATGGTTTCGGGACGAAAATCGAGGAACCGGTATATTACGAAAACGAATTTTTTTTCAGTCGTTACCTACAATTAAAACGTTTTACGAAGAATTCGTAGAAAAGTCTACTGGTGTACAAGAGAGAGGAAACTTGAAAACTATACTACTTAAGACGATTACCTAAAATGTTACACTAAAAGACGTAAGGATCTAATATGGGATGACGTCTACTCACGTAATAAGAAAATTATAAACGACTTAATTAAACGAATATAAAATTATAAAGGGTAGATGTAAATACTCTCTTTAATCAAAAACACAAGAAACAGTTCAAAATCGCAAAACCATTACGACCGAAACTTTTTCCGTAGTCCCTATTAGAAAAGAAAAAGAGACGAGCCCTTATCAAAAAAAACAAAAAAAAAAAAAGCCCCTATCAAATCTATCGTATCAATAGTAAGAAACTTCTGTCCGTCTTGACGGACCCTTTGACATGAAAAAATCACCCTTTCAAACGACTACCGGGTCAGAAAAGACATTGAAGGAAAACTTAGTCAAAACAATTAGACATGAAGGTGTCTTGTAGAAAACTACTAGAAAAAGATTGAATAATCGGGTCTTTACAAATAAATTTTTGAAAGACATCATAGATCTCAAATGAAAGAGAAGGAAGTATAACACGGGACACTAAAGAAAAAATTTTTAATAAGAACCTTCCTTAAATAAGATAACCAATACTGTCTATTGTCTAGAACTTAGTAGTTAAGGTGACGAGAAATGAAAACAGTTAATAAAATACTAAAAGAGAAAGAACTATGGTAACAGGACGAAAGGACTCCAGAAAAAGATCCACTGAAGCCACGAATCAACAATATCAAAATTATAAAATTCGGATTCTTTAAAGGAGACTCATATCGAAACCAGTGTAGATCATACAAAAATATGTAACGTGTAACAAGCATAACAGTAAAAGAAACATCTATATTAAGTGTATGGTATTTTAAAGTGTATGGAAAATTTCACACGTTAAGTCAGTAAAAAAGGATACGTTGATAGTGTCTGAGAGATTAAGGTTTTGTAAAAGTAATGGGGGTTTTCTTTGGGGTAGTTGTCAGTGAGGGCTGACGAGAGTGGGTGGGACCGGGGATCATTGGTGATTAGGTCAAAGACAAAGATACCTAAAAGGATAAGACTAGTAAAATATTGGTACCTTAATATGTTACACATCTGAAAACACAGACCGAAAAAAAGTGAATCGTATTACAGAAGTTCCGAACAGGTACAACATCGTATATAGTCTTAACGTAAGGAAAAATACCGATTATAAGGTAACACACCTATATGGTGTTCAAACAAATAAGTAAGTAGTCAAATACCCTAAACCTGACAAAGACGAAAAACCGATAATCTCATTACGACGATACTTGTAAGTACATGTTCAAAACACCTTTGTATTCAAAAGTCAAGAGAACCCATATATGAATCCTCACCTTAACGATCCAGTATACCACAGTATCTAACTTAATAGAGGGGGTTTAAGGATATAAATTCGGAATTGGGGGTCACATTGACATAAACCTCTATCCCCGAAATTCCTTTATTAACTACCATTACTCGGGTGGAAACCGGAGGACTACCCTTCTCGACTGAGAAACCTTTTTTGGGACTACGACCTTTTCTGGTTTCCGTTCTCCTCTTCACCCCTTGTCTCCTACTCTACCAACCTACCTTAGTGACTGAGTCACCTGCACTGAAACTCGTTTGAGTCCCTCCACCACTTCCTGTCCCTTCGGACCACACGACGTCAATCAAGTGCCCCAGCGTTTCTCAACCCGTACCGAATCGTTGACTTGTTGTCGCTCTAGTATTCCCTCTCCGGGTTTAGGGTCCCTGAATGTTCCACAGGAATGTTCTTTTCCTTGTGTATGGTCTTGAGTAAATACGGGAAACAGGTATGTGTCCCCTTTCCTGTCCACTCCTATGTCGTTCTTCCACCGACCCTCGTTCAGTCCTTCTCTCGGGAATGGTCTTATGTTTATACTTAGACATTCGTAATAGACCTTAAAATCAAAATCTTGACACTCTTTTATTTAAAAACAACAAATTCGGTGGGTCAGACATCACAGAACAATACCGTCAGACGTACCTGGTTATATATACCTTTGAAATTTTTTTTTTAGAAAAACTCCTCGACGAATTGAAAAACTCCGTAACGGTTTGATAGAAGGTTTCGTTGACATGGTAAAATGTAAGGGTGGTCGTTACATGTTTCCAAGGTCAAAGAGGTGTAGGAGTGGTTGTGAACGAACAGAACGACTAATGTCGGTAGGATCAGTTACACTTCACTATGAAGTGACACCAAAGTCAAATATAAAGACATTACTGATGGCTACAACTTGAAAAGTTACACAACCCAAAAGAAAAACAGTAACTCAATACTCCACAAAACCAAAAAAAAAAAAAAACAGATTATATATGTATATAAGACCTATGGAAACATAATGAAGGAACCTAACGACATTGTTTAAAGATTTTCAACCTACCGAATTTTGTTTGAATGACAGAGTACGAGGACCTTCACTTCAAACTCTAGTTCCACAGTCGTCCTGGTACGAGACACACTGACAACATCCCCTCTTCCCGAGGAAGGAAGATCGGGAACCTTAATCGACCGTCAGGAACCGGAAAGAACCAAGTGTCTACATAGTGAGGTCAGTGTACCGGGAGTAAAGGCGTACAGAAGTGTAGTAGAGGGGAGGTAGTCACAGACAGAGACACAGACTTGAAGGAGGGAAAGTCTTCCTGTAGTCAGTGTGACCTATTCAGGGTCGATTTACTGAAACGCAACTGAACTAATGGAGACACTTCTGGTATAAAGGGTTATTTCAGTGTAAGATCTCCATGACCCGTAATCCTGGAGTTGTATAGAAAAACTCTCTTGTGTTAAGGTATGTACTGTCGGTAGCATGTGTACTAAACGTTTATAAACGAGACACCTAACAGTGAGTGAAAGAAAAACCGTTAACTCCGTATTAACTGTATATTGTAATTAAAATCCATATGTTGTATTACTGAACTGTAAGCACATATGACATCTCACTAGTGGTGTCATTCAGATCTTGTCGGTTTGGTAGATATTGGCGTGTGTCAATATTTAACAAAAAGAATACTACTCTAGAAAATTCTGGATGAGAGTCGTTAAAAGTTTATATGTTATATCATAAAAATCAGCATTAGTGGTGTGATCAATGATGGGCCATATAATGTAAAGGTCCTGAATAAATAAAATATTGTCCTTTGCACAGGTAAAACTGGTGGAAGTGGGTAAAACATGTGGGAGTGGGGGACGGAGACCGTTGATCGACACAAGGTGAAAGAAAAAAACAGACTCGGGAAACGTCACTTTCGTGCCTCAAGATTGGCAACCTGGTAGTCCCCTAAGGGACAGGAAGTGAAAGAATCATGATAGGAAACTTAGAGTTGTAAAATTTAAAACTACTTCAGGTCAAACAAAAAAATTCAACAAACACGAAAACCAAAGTATAGATTCTGTGGTAACGGATTTAGTTCCAGCATTTCTACACATGGATACAAAAGAAGACCATAACAGCGAAACTGATTTTCACAAAACCTCTTACAAAATTAAAGACCTACTGAATAAAACAATAGAAAAACAAAGACTAAAATGACGAAGTACAAATCTCTTCCTCCAAACATGTGACAAATGTAAAAATAAAATAAACAAACGACGTACCAAACACCCGAGAATTAAGACGTTGATCCCAAACTTGGGTCCGGGACCGTCACTTTCGTGGTTCAGGATTCGTGACCTGACGGTCCCTTAAGGGATGACACAAAGGGAAAATTCCTCGACCACCTCAAAAGAGACACCCAATTCTATACCACTGGTAAAATTGCTAAGGTACCGATGAAACTTCGTTACGCATGAAGCCCCAAAAAAACCATAACGTCACAAGAGAGAGAGAGAGAGAGAGAGAGAGAGAGAGAAAGGAGTATGTATGATTCATGATATAATAAGTTAAAGAGATAAAGGAAGAATGACAGACGAACTACAAGGTTTCTGATTCTTCAAATTCGAAGGGTAAGACGAACACTAAAACAATTTAAGGAACATGAATATTACTGACAATTTATAAAGCTAAAACGACTGCGTAAAAATCAAAGGGATGTTCGCAAAGAGTGGAAGAGGTGAAAATAGAGTACAGTAGGACAAAGAAAAAGAAGAGGTAGACAAAAGGGAAGTAACGGAAGACGAAGATAAAGTTCTCCGACACAAAAGAAAGTAGAAGAACTTCTACGGTTTGTCAGAGGAATGAACAAGAAGATTGACAGTATAATTAGTGAGAAGTTCTAGACAAGGAGGACTCAAAAGTCTTATTATGAAAAAAAAAACGATTAAGTCTTTATAAAAAAGTATACGGGTAAAAGAATCAAAAAAAGAGAAATGAATAAGAACTTGTTCCTTTATCGACTATAAACGGGTTTTTTGGGGGTTTGGTTTGGTTCTGGTGCTGTGTACTTAACAGGAAACCTAACCAAATACTTCGAAAGTCGGTGTTCATTGCTACGTTAAATCACGTTTACTGGAAACTGACTTTACTGAAACATCGAATGGATTCTTCTCATTTTAATCTCGAACCAATTAAGTCGTTGACTTGTCACGAGAGTTCCTGGGTCCAAGAAAGAAAGAGACGTCAGAAGACAGGAATATTAGATCTGACCGAGGGAATACCACCGTTCTACCTATGTCGGTAAGGTCTGTAGTGTGGACGGTAGGTCCCGTCCTTTTATAGACAAAGAAGGAACACCCACAGAAAAATTCTCGTCCTTCGGAAAGGGTCCGTGAGGGAACCACCACGTCACCAACTCTGAAACGGAAGGTCACGTCCCCCATGCCCAAGGTAGGACCGAACCCCTCAATTCTAGGGTGTACGGAGTGTTGGTTTTTTGGTTTTGTTTTTTCGTCTTCGTTTTAACATTGTTTAAGTTATTTGTGAAAAACAAAAAATTTCATTGGAAAGGGTCTTAGGGAGAAGGACAATCCACTAAAGAGGAAAAGAACCGGTCTTAACCTATTACTTAGGTTGGGACTAGGTTAAAACCGTTTCCCTTACTCACGTATACTTACAAAACCCTGTTAGTCTTAGTTGGACTCAGTAGACTCCCCTCTGTCATCTGGGACCTAGGTTTTGACCCGAACCAGTCGTCCTTTCACCCCGTACTGACAACTTGTCGGTCAAAGACGACCTGAGAACCGGGGTGAGCCCACGACCAACTTGGCGTATTGTTTACATGTCACCCTCTCGCCCACGAACCCGAGACAAAAATCGAAGTAAGAGTCCCAAATAGTCCGAAAGTGGATTGTAGTGAGACGCCCCGACTTTACCTTGGAAGAGGATAGAGATATAGGACCGGTAGACTATTGTAAGTCTTCTACATCAAAATTTTTTACCGTGAGGACCGAGAAAGGATAGAGACGGGAGGCAGACATAGAGGTTCTCCAGCGCGGGGAAGGGTCCTACAGGGTAGTGAGGAGAAGGGAAACACGGACGTAGAAAAGACCCTCGACGGCAGAGGTTCACATAGATCCGACTCTCCGGGAGAGTCCCCTATCCCCTTCGTTGAGACGTCACTTCACTACCGACACGCGAGTAACAGGTCAGCTGTTTCTGGAACGGACAAAAAAAAAAAAAAAATTTCCCAGTCTGTCACCCTCCTTCCTATTTCCTAGAAAGTTCAATAAAAATCCTACCCTCCGTTACAGTGAGACACCCGTCGTATCGGACCCCCAAGTGATGTTAACATAAAAAGTCAGGTCAGGGTGACCGAAATAGTATCCACCTTTATACGGTGAGATGAGGGGTAGGGGGTTAAGACCGTTAATCGACAGTTCTGAGCAAGTACCACTGTAAAGACACAAAAGGCATATAAACCCAAAATTAACCATAAACCTCCTCTCTTGCTAATTACCCCCGACAATCTACCACTGGTAAATTTTGACCTTCGGGACAAATATACGAAAAGTTTATATCGAGGAATGCGGGAACAGAGGCAAAGGAACTGAGGAACGATGGACGACAAAACAAGAACAAGTCAGTGATTCAACACAGGTTGAGAAACACTGGAGTACCTGACGTCGTGTGGTCCGAGGAGTCAGGAAGCCATAGAGGGTTTCAAGCGAGTTTAAGTACGGACAACTTAACCTGTTCCACCACGATAGATTGGTAGAGTAGGAGATGGTGGGGAAGAGGCAAAACGGAAGTCAGAGAGGGTCGTAGTCCTACGTTACTCAAACGAGAAACGTAGTCCACCAGTTTCATGACCTCTAAGTCGAAGTCATAGTCAGGAATGTCACTTATAAGTCCCAACTAAAGGAAATTCTAACTGACCAATCTAGAGGAACGTCAGGTTCCCTGAGAGTGTCCAGAAGAGGTCGTGGTGTTAAACTTTCGTAGTTAAGAAACCGTGAGTCGGAAGAAACGCCAGGTTGAGAATGTAGACATGTACTGATGACCCTTTTGATATCGACAGTGATATACCTGGAAACAGTCGTTTCACTACAGAGACGAAAAATTATGTGACAGAAACAAACAGTATCGAAAGAAAGGTTCTTCGTTCACAGAAAATTAAAGTATCGACGTTAGTGACAGGTGTCACTAAGACCTCGGGTTCTTTTATTTTAGACAGTGACGAAGGTGAAAAAGGGGAAGATAAACGGTACTTCAATACCCTGACCCACGTTACTAGAAGTAAAAAACTTACAACTCAAAATTCGGTCCAAAAAGTGAGAGGAGAAAGTGAGAGTAGTTCTCCGAGAAATCGAGGAGAAGTGAAAGACGGTAATCTCACCATTGTAGACGTATAGACTCCAACAACTATAGAGAAGACAGTTAAAACTAGGATCGAACACTAAGTAGGTCGGGTCGTAAAACTCGTTACATGAGACGTATCTTCAATTTATTTGTCCTACTGTTATATGCCGGAACTGCATGAGGAAAGGGTTAAAACTTGGTAAGACAAGGTACAGACCAAGATTGACAACGAAGAACTGGGTTTATTTCCAAAGAGCCCTCTGTCCATTCTACCAGACCATAAGGGTAGAGAAATTCTCAAAAGGTCAAAGAACACTAAGAGTGTCAGTTTCCGAAATCGTATCAGTTATTTCGTCTTCATCTACAAAAAGACCTTAAGGGAACGAAAGATGTACTAGGTCGTTTACGACCGTTAGATTTGGGTCGGACATGTAGACTTTCAAGAGCCAAGTGTATGACGAGTTCGGATCGGACTTCCTAAAACTCGTATTGGAACGATCGTATACTTTACTCACGTTAACATGTAAGTTTCTTACAAACTTGTAAGAAACCGTAACGGGAAAAACCCCAACCTTACTTTTGACTGGATAAGGTCAGGACACCGATGAGGGACGACAGATGAAAGAGACTTACGGGACTTCTGTGATCTTTGGAGGTGTAACAATTTCGGTCACTGTGACACTTAACAAAACAATGGGCAGAAACGAGACGTATACTGTGACGGTTGGTCGTAGAGGAAAACGACCATTTACACCATAACTCACGAATAAGATACGATTCGAGAAATATACAATAATTAAGTGTTTTAAGAGTTTCGTTCATACTTCTCCAGTAATAACAAAGGGTAGATACACATTCCCTTGACTCCGAGAACGAACACCTGGTCATCGATTATTGTCCTTCTCAGTGCGCCCTTGGAAGGATTTTCAAGAAAAGGACCCGAAGACATCGGAGTAAACAAGGACCAAAAAGGAGAGGAGAGAAACCGAGGAGGAAGGGTTCGAGGAGAAAGAAACGGACGGAGAATTCACACCAGTAAAGAACCCGAACAAAGGATTATCGAAACGGAAGAGAGGGAAAGACGTAACGGGACCCGTAAAAGTAGTTTAGTGGAAACTTACCGAGAGTCTAGAGGTAGAGGGAGGACCTAGGGAAAACACTCGGAACCCTGGTGACCACCCCAATCGGCGAGTACAGACTGAGAAACGCTGGGGCACCGGATATCGAGTCGTCCGAGGAGACAGGTACCCTCAGAGGTCCGTTCTTACAACCTCACCCGACGGTACGGGAGGCAGTCCCCGAGAAGGGCTGGGTCCCTACCTTGGGTCCCTAACGTCCGCCCAAGAAAGGGTCGACTCGGCAGTCCCTTCGGGACCCTTGGTGAATGGGTAGGCGAAAGGATCGTAGAAACGAACCCTTTGTGAGACAAACTGGGTGTGACCTTAGTACCTCTTCGAAAAATTTTTCTATCATTACGGACTTAGGGTGGGGTGTCTTTGTCTAAATTAACGAAACCCAACACACTGGACTCGCAGTGATAAAAAAAAATAATACCATTTTTTTGTATATTGTCCTTTATATGGTTTAATTGACAAAAATCACATGTCATGTCATCGTAATTGATATACGTACAGTAGTATGTTGTCTGGGGATATCTGAAAAAGTAGGACGTTTTACGTTTGATAATTTTTTTTTACGTTTGAGATATGAAGAACTCGTTGTTGAGGAGAAGGGGGGAGGAGGGCCTGGGACCGTTGGTGTAAGATGGAAGATTCTCAAGTCGATGAAATCTATCGAATACATCTTCACTTTGGTACGTCATAAACAGAGAAACACTGACCGAATAAAGTGAGTCGCATTACAGGAGTGTCAACTAGGTACAACATCGTATACTATCCCAAGGGAAAGAAATTCGACTCATCATAAGGCAACATACAGATACAGTGAAAAAAAAAAAGAAAGATGGAAAAACTCTGTAGTAACTGTGTATTGAGACACATTAAGATTCCACACTACTAAACCACGTACACACATAACACTTTACTAACGGTCCCCTTCCAATCAATTGTGTAGGTAGGAAAGTGTATTAATGTAAAACACGTACCACGTTTGTGACTACTAGACAGAATCGTCGAAAGTTCATGTGGTACTATATGTGATCTAGGGGTCTAAAATAAGAATATTAACTTTCAGATCTAGAAACTGGTTGTAGAGGGACAAAGGCGGTACAGGATCGAGAACCGTTTTTAGGTTAGATAAGAGACAAGAGACTCAAACCGAAAAGATCTAAGATGCATATTCACTGTAGTCCGTTATAAACAAAGAGACAAAATAAAACGAATCGTATTACGGGAGTCCCAAGTAGACACGAAAACGATTACCTTCCTAAAGAAAAAAAAAAAATTACCGACTTATTGTATAGTAATTTATATATATATATATATATATATACTAAAACAGAAATAGGTAAGCAGACAGTCGTCTGTGAATCTAACAAAGACATAGAACCGATAACAGTTATTGCGACGTTACTTGTACTCTCACGTCATCAGACATGTTTTAACACTAAAGTAAAGGAACCCGACATATGAGTCTTCTCCCTAACGATCTAGTGTGCCATCAAGATAGAAATAAAAAAAAATTTAGTTATAAAAACAACTTCATATCAACTAAGTGTTACAATACAATCAAAGACGATATGTCGTTTCACTAAGTCAATGTATGTAAATTTTTTATGAGTAAAGGTAATACCAAATAGTATCCTATGACTGCTCAAGGGACACGAGATGTCATCCTGAATCGACAGTAGGTAAGAGACATATTTTCGAATGTAGACGATGGGGATTGGAGGGTGAGACGGGGAGAGGTCTGAGAGAGGGTGGAACCGTTGGTGGTCAGACCGGAGGTATAGACTCCAAGACAAAATGTCTGTCCAAATAAACACAGTATAAAATCTAAGACGTACATTCGCGACAGTATAGCATAACAGAAAGAGAAATACTGAATGAATTATACCAGTAGAGATCAACCTAGGATAAAAATATAAAAATATTTTTGGAGGTATACAAAAGGTATCACAAACGTGATTAAATGTAAGGGCGGATGTCACGGGTCCCAAGGCCAGAGAGGTGTCAGAGTGATTGTGAACAATAAAGACCGAAAAACACAAAAAAAAAAAAAAATAGGATTGTCCATACTCCACTATAGAGTATCAAAACTGAAGGTAAAGGGAGTACTAATCACTATGACTTGTAGAAAAATACACGAATAACCGGCAAACGTGTAGAAACCTCTTTACAGATAAGTGTAGGAGACGGGTAACTTTTCTAAATACTAAATAAAGAATAAAACCGAGACAGCCCAGAAACAACGACAGTGCCCGAAAGAGATCAACTTCTCTCATCCCTGACGAGAGACAGTGCCGCACGTCCGAAGAGCGGCACCACCGAGGGAACAACCCCTCGTGCCCGAGCTCTCGTATCCGAGTGTCAACACCACACGCCCGGAGTGAGCACACTCCAGAAGGCCCTCGTCCCTAGCTTGGGCACAGGCAGCGTGACCGTCCACCTAAGAGTTGCGACCTGCTGGTCCCTTCAGGGACGGGTAAAAATTTGACCCAATAAACACCCCAAACCACAACGATAACAACTTAACTTCCTCAAACAAAATTTAAGACCCGTAATTGGGGAATAGTCTAGACACCGATCATTTATAAAGGGGGTAAGGCGCCCAACGGAAAAGTGAGACAACTAACAAAGGAAACAACAGGTCTACAAAAATTCAAACATTTTTGAAACGGTAAACAACAAAAATGTAAACGACAGATACGAAAAACGAAAAACACAGTATAAGTTCTTTAGACGGTTTAAGCCATAGTACTTCGAAAAGGAGATATAAAAGAAGATCTTCAAAGTCCAGAATGTAAATACAGACATTAAGTAAAACTCCAGTAGAAACATACATTGATTCCCGTGTTGAATTAAGAAAAAGTGTACCTGTAAGTCAAAAGGATGGTGGTAAACAATTTCTCTGAAAAATAAAACATTATTTGAATTCATTCACCCTAAAGAAAGAACTAAAAGTGAAGTATAACAAGTATCACCCACCTTTACACTTACTAAAAGACACTAAACTAAAACATAGGACGTTAAAACGGTTGTCATAAAAGACACCTTGGAAATCACAAAAGATGCATATTCTAATACAGTAGACACCTGTCTCTAGTAAAATGAAGAAGGTAAGGTTAGACCTTCGGAAAATAAAGAAAAAGAACGGATTAACGTGACAGATCCTGAAGGTCCTGACACAACTTATCTTCACCGTTCTAAGGATTAGAAGTTTCCTTTCGAGAGTCGAAAAGTGGTAACTCATACTACAATCGACCTCGAAAAGTAAATACCGGAAGTATAACAACTCCATTATCTACCCCTTTGTCACCTTTGTCACAGTCTGAAATAAAACCCCCCGAGGCTTTAGTGACGTCTACCATTAACGGTGGTCCTTTAATTTTCTGCGAATGAGGAACCTTCCTTTCAATACTGGTCGGATCTATCGTATAATTTTTCGTCTCTGTAATGAAACGGTTGTTTCCAGGCAGATCAGTTCCAATACCAAAAAGGTCATCAGTACATACCTACACTCTCAACCTGACACTTCTTTCGACTCGTGGCTTCTTAACTACGAAAGCTTGACACCACAACCTCTTCTGAGAACTCTCAGAGAACCTGACGTTCCTCTAGGTTGGTCAGGTACGATTTCCTCTAGTCAGGACCCACAAGTAACCTTCCTGACTACGACTTCGACTTTGAGGTTATGAAACCGGTGGAGTACACTTCTTAACTGAGTAACCTTTTCTAAGACTACGACCCTCCCTAACCCCCGTCCTCTTCTTCCCCTGCTGTCTCCTACTCTACCGACCTACCGTAGTGGTTGAACTACCTGTACCCAAACCCACTTGAGACCCTCAACCACTACCTGTCCCTCCGGACCGCACGACGTCAAGTACCCCAGCGTTTCTCAGCCTGTGCTGACTCGCTGACTTGACTTGACTTGATTAAAGGAAGATAAGGATCAAATAAACTCATATAATGGAGAACTGGTCTGATAATCTTATCAATTCATCGAACAGAAGGACAGACGACACGACAGATCATAAAGGTTCGGTGTCTCGTACATCTCTATCGGACCCCCTTAATCTTGGTCGGTGGACGTCCCTTCGACCTCACATCCCCCACCCGTTCGTCGTGCACCGGACGACGAAAGGACGAGTCTTGGTTCCTTCGGTTCTCGATACCTCAGTCTCGAAAGGAGATCGGAGTCCTGCTGCGATAGGGAGTCCGGGGCGGGGAGTCCTCGGAGAACGAGGTGGGTGTCGGGGAACCCGGGGCGGGGTAAACCGAAGGGTGCGTGCGGCGGAAAGGTCGGGGGACGGGGACGGGGTCTCTTGGAGCGTAATGAGTTGAACGTCGCGGGACCCTCCTCCTACTCTAGGCGTCCCTGGCTCACCTCGGGGTCTCGCACAGAGACAGCACCGCCCTCGGGTAGGGGCGCCCTCGGGGTCCCCGGTTGCCGTGTCTCATACTCTAGGCTATGAAGCTCTTCCACTCAGACCCAGACCCTCCCTGCACCCCAACGTAATGGTCGACGCTAGACAGGGGGAGAGGACGGCCGAAGGAAAATAAATGTTCCGGGAGGGTCGTATTCAGGAAGAACGAAACAGAGATTTGTAGGAGTGACCGGGGGATTCGCCGGAGGGGTCGGCCTCCAAGAAGGACCGGGGAGGAGTGGCACCTGTGTGTCGAGAGGGAGAAAGGAGCCCCGAAGAAAGCCATTGGGCAGTAGCACAGGTAAAAGTGGTGACGACGGACCACAATCCCACCTGTTTTTCGAAGGAGACCCCCGACTAGGTCTGAAAGACCCCGACCTAAGACACGTATCAAACGTCGGGAAAATTCTTTTTCTTGCGTCTTTGGATGACAAAGTTTAAAATACCTTTTCATGGTGACACCCTTGTACAACGGTCCAGACCACCACACGGTCTCGAGTCGTATTTATTATACGACTATTTATTACATGACTATTTACAAGCCTCTTCCGTTACCGTGGGGTGAGGTCAGGAGAACGGACCTTTTAGGGTACCCGCCTCCTCGGACCACCCGACGTCAGGTACCCCAGCGATTCTCAGTCTGTACTGACTCGCTGAAGTGAAAGTGAAAAGTGAAAGTACGTAACCTCTTCCGTTACCGTTGGGTGAGGTCACAAGAACGGACCTCTTAGGGTCCCTACCCCCTTAGACCACCTTACGGTAGAGACCCCAACGTGTCTCAGCCTGTGCTGACTTCGCTGAATCGTCGTCGTCTATTTACAAATTGTCAGTCGAGAGTGTCGTTACTTACATACGTGAGCGTAAAATTAAAATGACTACACCTCTGAGACATCGGTCAGCAAATGTTTATTATTATCTTTCATATGTCACAAGGAATAACATTTGAGACATCCCGGTCGACTAAGAGGATCCTATGAAGAGAACTAAAACCGACTGAAGAACATAGACACCAGTCAGATACCAACGTCGAGTTCCCACCAAATTGTTCACCTCAATCCAGGTCTAGGTGAGAGAGAAAGACGTATTCAACTACCAGAAACTTAAACTATCCATTAGATGTCCATTTCACAAGAGTGAAACCACTACTAACATGAGCAATTTCGTTTTGAGACGAAAGTTGAATCGTGATGGACGCAATCCTGAAGTGGGGGAGGAGTCACTGGGGTCCCTCAAGAAACGACTTAGTCTATTGTCTAAAACTTTTCTCTTTAGACCTCTCGACACTCGACTCTCTCTCTCTCTCTCTCCTTCAACCCCCGAAAGTTGGGTCTCTACCATCGACTTCGGTTTCCTGGACTCCCCTACCGGTTCCCTCCCCCCGTACTCACTCTTTTCGTCGACCCTGTCCCAAGACCCCCAGGGACTACAGTTCCTCTGGTGTCACTTCCAGGGACCCTTCCTCGGTCCGTCCGTCGTCAACGAATCTTTCCCGAGTGACTTGACTGTGAGCCCCTAGTCTCACATCTACGTCAGGGTCACGACTCGACCCACCTACGAGGGACCGGGTACCCCTCACACTTAAACGACCCTTGTTTTTGGGAACTGTTCTCCTCGGTCTTGTTTTCCCCGACACAAACTTTCGGAAGTCCCTCAGAGTCCCTCGGACCACTGGTCCTCGTACCGTCCTCAGTCGTCGGGGAGTAGAGACTCAAGAGAGGTATGGTTGGGGTGGAGGAGACGTCCCTCCCAACAAAGATCGTGGAACGTCGGCGGGTCCGACCGTCGGGGAAAAGGGGGAGGGGAGGGGCTCGGACGAATATTTAAGACGTCGGTCCCGGAGTGACAGAAAGGTACCATACAAGTTTACGGGTCTTCACCCTAAGACTAACCGGGTCGAACCCAGTCTCAGACGGGACTAAGGACTTATGGCCCGGACATCTTCACCCCCGTGTCTGTATCCCCTCTTCATGAGAACGGACCTTTGAAGGTACCTACCTCCTCGGACCTTCCGACGTCAGGTGCTCCAGCACTTCTCAGCCTGTGCTGACTCGCTGAAGGGAAAGTGAGAAGTGAAAGTACGTAACCTCTTCCGTTACCGTTGGGTGAGATCATAAGAACGGACCTCTTAGGGTCCCTACCCCCTTAGACCACCCGAAGGTAGACACTCCAGCGTGTCTCAGCCTGTACTGACTGTACTGAATCGTCGTCGTCGTCGTCGTCGTGGAAACCCCCGACACTCACACCGTCTCCGAGATTAGTCCCCCACACGCGTCTCTACCTTACTACCGTCGTGCAGGTCGTGCGTGGTACTAGTCTACACAACCCCCGTCCTACTGCATCACGTGTCTTCCTTAACCCTTCCACAGTGGGTCGGGGAAGGGACGACCCTCGTAGTGGACATACTCCTCTATCCTTCCGACCACACTCCTGACATCCTTCAGTCGAGGATATCCCAGATCGGGTCGTCACCCGTCACTTACCCGGGAACCACCCCCCGACACCCACTCGGAGAGTCGGGGAGACTAGGCTTAAGGAATAGACACTTAGGTGTGGAACGTCCTGTAACACTTTCAGGTTCCTGTTCCCCTTTCTTTTCTGGTTGTTCCCGGCCCGTCCACAGTCCCGAGTAAAGGAAGAAGAAAGGAACCTCCCCAGTCCACATCAAGGAGGAGATCTGACGGCAAGTAGGATCGTAGGGGTTATTCCGGTCGTAGAAGAGATTTCAAAGACAATGAGTCTCCACCCCGACAAGAGTCAATTCCATGGTGGCTCATATCCACCTTTGAACACCACCTCTTTCCCCGACCCCTAGAAGACCTTCTTTCGACACTCTAAGGAGGGTCTACTCATCTCAATGAAGTCGTCGGACCCGAGGAGGAGGGTCTCATGGAGACGGTGGAGGGATGGGGAAGGGAGGTGTAAGAGGGTCCTCGTACCCCGGTCGGGACCCAGACCCGGAGTACACAGAGACAGGGAGGGGTCCCAGTCTCACTCGTCTGAATGAGCTGCCACTTCTGTCCCCGCGGACGCCAGTGACAGTGATTGGACTTCGGCCGATGGGCGATGCAGAAAGTCTAGGCCCGTCGAAGGGGTCCCGGGAGGACCCTCTAGGTCTCGAAGTTGGGGTCGTAACTTCACGACTGGGGTCCTCTCCCATTCACTGTGCACGTTCTCCTCTCTTTTGGGTCGGACCCCGACCTCGTACCTCCGTTTAATTCCCCAATAGACACGTTGATTCCCTTGGACGTCTTGTCAAGCCAACGTTGGATTGATTGCTTACTCTGACCTTAGGTCATTGATCACCGAGTCTAACCCATGGACAGGACCTTCTTGAGTGTCCCTTCCCTAGGTACTTGTCGATCTTGGGTCCAGAGTCGACCATAGAGGGAGGGTACAGAGCTCCTTTATAGGAGACGGGAGAGGTTCTAAGGAGAGAAAAGAACCCTCCTGAAAAGAAGAGGACCAGTGAAGAACAGGAACTGGTGATTTAAGAACAAGGGTAGGACGACGAAAGAGAGACAGTACTGTGTCTGAGTTTGCACCCGTGGTAGGGAGAAGGGTAATGCGGAATCGCACACTTCAGCTCTCCAGCCGGGTCGAATGGGAGACCTGAAGGTCCAGGACCCAGGTAGTAGGGTCGTAGGTCGGAGACGACTCCCAACCCCGTGTGGTTCCCTCACAGTGGACGTCGTTATTTGGTTCACTTTTGTGGTCTTCGCCAATTCTGAGGCTCGAAAGTGATGACCCAAGTTAGGGACCAGTCTCTTGATTCTGGGGTGTTCGACGCACCACACCGGCTTCCGTTTGTCTGGTTGTGTTGTGGTCCTCTTGACGCGTGAAAGTTACCCGCTTAACATACTACACTCTTATTAAAGAGTTATGTCAACAATAGTTTTGTTTCGTTTTGTTCTTGACTTGTAGTCTATAAGGACTAGGATTTTGTCAAGGTCGAGAGCCGGCACCACACCATGACGGGGAGGACGGGACCGGAGGGACGGGACCGAGGAGGAGGGGCGAGGGGGTCCGGGGGTCCGGGGAAGGCCTACACGTGCCTCGTAAATGACGAAAGAAAACCAGAGGACGGCGATTGGGTCGGGAGTCCCGGAGTGGGGATAGATGGGGCTCGTCGAGTACCTTCATAAAAAGGACCTGTTTTCCGTCAAACGGGATTCTCCGTAGGACCGTGGTCGACAGTTCTATTATTAAGAAAGGTTGGACGATGTACTCAGCTTAGGTTCTATCTTTCTCAAGACTCGCGTCTCCCTCCACCTCTATTTCACAACTCCCTCAAACGGAAGACCCTTCCTCTGTCGTGAAGAACGAGCTTACGGACAGAGACGATCTGGGGTCGGTCCACGACCACTCTCCTCTAATCTCGACCCAGAACTTCCGACCCCTTGTAACCTCAAGAGGCACCCCTCCACCCGTCCCTTCCGTAGAACCTCTCACTCTCCGTCGTCTTGTTTCCGAGCACCCAACCCGACCTCACCTACACCACCTCCCGTCCACGACCCCCGACCATCGACTTCTCCTGACTACTGGACAATTATACCACGAAGAGTCATCCCCCTAGGGACCCAGACCTTCTAGGGGACCTCTTCCTTTACCGTTGGGTGAGGTCATAAGAACGGACCCTTTAGGGAACCTGTCTCCTCCGACCACCCGATGTCAGGTACCCCGGCGTTTCCCAGTCTATGTTTACTCGATGACTCACGTGTGTCAGCCATCTGCACGGCGAGTCGGGGACCGGAGGAGACAACACCGGGACCGATGTCTCTCACCAAGGGGTTAGCGTCTCGTGAAAAAGGTCACTCGACACTGGGGTTCAGTTCTAGTGCTCCTCCTGGTACGACGTGGTGACATGATCGATTGGTGACGACACATCGGTTAATGGGAGTTGAGTTGTCGGTTTTGGTTATAAGTAAGTACTGGAGCACCAAAGACACCCAGTCCTTACACGCACGCCGAATCGGGAGTGACGTCGGGTCCACAGGAGAGGACGTCAGTAGAGGTCCGAGTCGACCCCGCCTCATCTCCCCTCCCTTCCCCTCCCCACACACGAAGGAATCAACCTGGGAACGACCGACGAACGACCTCCGTCCGCGCTCTAAGGATCCGAAGAGGTTCCCGACGAGTATTGGGTCGTCGGTCTAAGAAGATCTCTGACACTCTCTCTCGCCCTCGTTCTCCCGCGGGTTCTGTCTTCGGCTAGAGAACATTGAATTAGTACCACCACTGTAGGGTAGGGAACACGACATAAGACAAGTAATCTTCGTTTACTGACACAAGTCGGGTACGAGTACCCCCTTCCTTGTGGTCCTTCGCCTCTTAGGACATCCCGACAGAGTCTCCGGCGGCCGGTGTGGTCAAAAGAGACGTAGGAGGTAAAGACACAGGTGGTCCTGTCGAGTAAAGGTTGTCAGGAACCGCTGTCAAGGTAGAAGACGGTGGTGAGTCCGGGTCCCGGGATAAGGGGAAGAGACCTTTACCCCCGAGACTTTAGATGAGAAAACTGGGACTGGAACAACCGGAGACTGGGAGGGAAAGAGACGACAGTGAGAAGGAGTGAACGACACACTGTAGGATTATCGTCGAGAACTCTAGACTGGTGTAGACAGTCCGAGGGTCGGGGAGGACCGGGGTACTAGCAGAGAGGGGTCGGAGACGTTTGAGAGGACCAACTTCGTGAGAGGTCGGGACGACCGGGGGTAAGGGGCTTGTAATAAAACGTGGGTGGGGTGACAGGGGTCCTGACCGAGAGGAGGTAGCAGGGAACGTTTCCGACGGACGATTTCACAGAAAAAGATTAGGGTCAAATAAGTAGTCCCGACGCATCGTAGAAGGGGTAGGGACTATCAATAGGGTTTGGAAATAGAGAAGGTTCGTGGGGGACAGAAAGGGGTGAGGACTGGATCGTCTAAGGGAGTAAGGAGAGGAACACCCTTCCTTGAGACAGGTGACGAGACCCGAGGGACAATGGGAGTTCTATTTCGAGTAGGAGGACTGGATCGTAAGTTCCGGGAAGACCCAGACAGTGGAGGGGGTCAAGGGAAGTAGGAGGACGGAAGGTCGAAATAGAGAAGTGTAGAACGTAGAGATGGAGGTACGTCGGACGAAAGGTCGGTGTACCCTACCGGACAGCAAAAGGTCTGGGTCGTTCACGTAGATTCGTAGTAGTTGTTGGGACAGGTAGAAGGTCCAGGTCATGTCTACTACGGAAAAGACGTTTTGGAAGGGGTGACCGAAATCCTTCTTTACTAACACGGAGACGAGTCGAGACTAACACGGAGACGAGTCGAGACGGGGACAGAGACAAAGAAAAAAAGGTAACTAAAAAGAAAAGACAGAGGGGACGACCAGTCATGTAGGGAGGTCCCGTTCCTAAGACCGAGTAAGTAACGGCTGAGGGGTCCTGGTGACGGTCGGACCACGTGCACAACTTACCTACCTACCCACCTACCCCGACTCCCGGACCCCAGGAGAACCGGGGAGACTACCCCTTTATCAAGTTTCGTCTCCGAAATCCTTAGTCCAAACTTAGAATTCCAGTGACAAATAACCGAAACACTGGAACCCGTTTAATGTATTGAAAAGAACTACAGTCAAAGGAGTCGACGTCTTACCTCTGTCAAGTGAAGGGACCGAAGAACACTACTACTTTGTCCTAACAAATCAATACCGTGTATTCACACGTAATTTACAATTGAGTAGTAAGAATGACAATCTCTCCTACTCTACCAATCTATCACAGTCACTGAGTTACCTGTACGTTTGGGGTCCTCTGTCACCTCCTGTCCCCTCGGACCCGTATGATGTCGGTAACGACATTTCTCAGACTACACTGAATCGTTGACTTGTAGTCGTTTTTAACAGCCACTGTCAAGACCAAACCCCAACCCCTCGAGTCTCTTTTCCGGTACGGGGACGTCTCGGTGGAAGGAACACGTAGATATTCCGTTTTTCCTTCCGGGCTCGGACGGACAGACCTACGGACGAGGAGAGAGAGTCTCGACCCGACGTCATCTTCACTGGGGCGGGACCTTTTCCTGCTTCGAAGTCCACGGTAACGCCAACCACCCCCGTCGGAACCAGGGGCCGACGACCCTCCGGTCCGGCTCCCACCTCCACGACACCTGTAGGACGACACCCCACTCCTGTCCTCAGACAGGACCCCGAATGGGTCCTCGGACCAGGAGACGGAGAGAGTTGGAGCACCAAAAGGAGGGTCGGTGGAGGCCCAGGTTCCTGGTCTCGGGGCGCCAACAGCAGTGGCACCATTGGTAGAGTCGGGAGGAGCAGGACCCGAGACACTACTCGCACGACCGGTAAACCTCCTCCATCCACTGACCAAGGTCGGACCGACAGGGGACCGTCCGACACAGGGACGGAAGTCCATGGACATAGACATAGGCGTAAACGTGTACACGCCTAAACGTGTCCGCTCGTATGGTGACACATCTCTGTCCGGACTGACCACGACAGGACCGGGGAGGGGGGTACGGGACGAGGACGAGTCGACGACACCCTATTTCCCCTAAATCGAGGAAGTGAGTAATTTACCGTCTTCCGTAGCGATGCCTCCCTTACTTCGAGGTCGACGAGGCCACATTAACCCTCGGAGGGCTCCGCGATCTCCGGGGGTCGGGGACGGGGGTTCCCTAGACCTCCGGGAAATTGTGTCCGTCTCTCTTCTTTCCGTCTTTGACGCACACGCACACACCCCCCACCCCCGTCCCTCTCGTCCCTCCCCTCGAGTACACGGTCTTTGGGGGTTCGGGGTCTCCTTCCCTCGAACGTCCTCTCACCCGTCTCTTTCCCCTACCCACCTCCCCCCTTCTATACCTCGAACCCAGACCGAGTCGTTTCTATCTCAGGGAAACCGTCTCCGTGGGGTCCACCCAAGGTCCGACCCCGACTCCAGTCGTCTGACCTCCCCGACCCTTCCGACGTACACTGTCCGACCTCATCCCCCTCGTCTCCTTTCCTTACTCGACCAGGCCCTCCGTGTGCAGTCGTAGGACCTTGACGGACGCCCGGCCTCCCCGTCGCTCGAAAGTAGACCGAGTCTACCCCAATAAACGAACCGGAATTCACTCCGTGACTTTCACTGACTCCTCCTCTCCTAGACCCTCGGTCGAGACGGGGTCGGTCCACTCAGTCCTTTCGTCCTGTTCTCATTTTAGAGGAACTAGTACCTCGAATTTCCAGGTGTCTACTCTGCGCAACCTTTTCGCCCTTACCTGTCCTCGACCCTCGTCGAACACGACCGACACTCGAGTCCCGGAGGCCCTCCGTCCTCTCCTACCCCCTCTCCACTCGTTCTTCCCGTAGAAACCCGTCTCCGACGTTCTGTCCTCGCCGACGGGTCCTCGTGGAGTCTCTGGCGACGTGATCTCGTCCGCCCCGTCCGGTCCGCACCTAAAGGTTTGGATGAGTTTTAGTTTACCGTGGTCGTACCCTTAGACGGTCCAGGTCGTGACTACCCGTCCCTGTGCGCAGAGGTCGTGCGTACGGGGATGAAGGGAGCGGGTGGAGGAGACGAGGGGCATAGACGTCGGGGGGCGAGACATGTCACCCGGGGAGTGGAGGTGAACGAGAGGGTCGGATAGGACCGAGTGGGGTCAAGAGTGATCCCCCACAGCAGGAGTCCACCTTCGCAGAGCGAAAGAGACAACGAGGAGGTGGGTGAGCCGGAGCGGGGGACGTAGGGAGGAGTCGAGAGGGCCTACAAGTACCTGTAGGACAAGGGTGCGACCTACTGGAGTGATCGGTAACCTGTTGGACGGGGTCGGGAACCGGAGACCCCAGAAACTGAAGTAAAGGTGTCTAGGGGAGAGGACAAGGCGGAGTCGACGGGAGAGGGCAGAGAACTGCACCTGGTCCGATAGTCGGGTCAAGACGAACACGGGACGTCTGACGACCAGGAGCGTCGAGTGAGAGAGTCGACACAGACGACGTGGACGAGAACCGGACGTGGTGACTCAGTCCGTGTGGACGGACAGAGACGTAGGTAGGAGAGGGAGGAAAAGAGATCTCCTTCACGGTAGGAGGGCCGACCCTAGTCAGGAAGATGGACACTAACTTTGGGCGGGGAAGGACGGAAGAGTCCTCGGGAATGATAACTAGGGTAGATGAAGAAGGGATATACGACCGATTGTAAACAACTCACGAAACATTCGAGAACCGCGGTCACACTAGTCCGTCCCGACAGAACTAGGATTAGTATAATTTCTCTTTTGGTCGGTGGACTAGGTGTCTGTCGCTCCCTTCCTGGATCCCTCAACCAGGTACGGTAGTCTAAGGTCTCGGGTGCGCCCCCTGGCGCCAGTACTGGTGAGGTAGGACGCACTAGCGGAGGTGACCGTAGCTGTCCACCGGTAGAGAGAGCTCAGAGGGAGTCGAGAGGGGGAACTCAGAAGTGCACTGGAACGAGAAGACTAGGACAAAGGAAGGAACGAAGGATACTGTAGTGGCGGGGATGGTGGAAGACGGGGGCTAAAGGGAAGATGAAGGGACGTCAAAGAGACCACCGAGAAAGTGCCATAGGAGCCACCGAAGGAAGAGACAACACAACAATCAGCGAGTCAGGCTGAGAAACGCTGAAGCACCTGCCATCGGGTGGTCCGAGGAGACAGGGACCCTAAGAGGTCCGTTCTTATGACGTCACCCATTGGTAAGGGAAGAAGTCCCCTAGAGGGGTTGGGTCCCTAACTTGGACCCAGAGGACGTAACGTCCGTCTAAGAAGTGGTAGACTCGGTGGTCCCTTCGGGAGGAGAGGAGAAGGGATAGAGATCTACCCCCCCTACCCCCCCGCCCTGCCCAGGAGTCTGAACAAGGGGTAGGGGTAGGGCGAAGAGTCCGAGGGAGGAGAGGGACCTGTTCCGGGGGTCGAGATCTTGAACATAGAGGTCTCGTCTGGGAAGAAGATTTGATGTGGGGGGCGGGGGCGGTGTGCGTCGATTGAGGGACGAGTGACTAGTCGGGACGAATAGGGTCTCCGCGACGTTTGAGTTTAAGGATTTGCCCTTGAACAGTAGCGAGGCGGAACCACTTACCATGGACGGAGCGAAGTGACCCGTTCGACCTTGTGATGTCACCAAGGACGGAAACGGGAGAGGGAAAGACTGGAGGTCGGAAGGGGTTCGGGGCACCGGGACAGTGGAGTTACAGTGAGAATGAAAAGAGGTAGGGACCAGTGGGGCATCGGACTCGGTAGAGGACGGTAGAGGACGCCCCTGTTGTCGTCGTCGACCCTACCAGAAAGATTTCACGTCTAACTTGGCACCGTGAGGGGACGAGTTTCGACGGAGGGGGACCCCGAGAGGAGAAGGGGTGGGGGTCTTATTTTGGATTCAGAAATACACCCGGACGTTCTCGGACGGAACCCCCGGGCCCACGGTCGGGTACTGAAACAACTAGTACTACATCAGGAAACCGGGTGCCACCGGAGAGAGCCCTTCGGTAGGAACTACCAGAGTTGGGACAGAGTCGAGGTACAAGGATGTCGCGTGGCGGGAAGAGGAAACGAGCCTAGACACTCACCCGAACACCAAGGAAGAGTTCCAGACAAAAGAACTGATCTGGCCTTCAACGGGGACCCGCGTTCCGGACGGACAACACAAGTCGACATCCGTCCCTCCGTCGAACCTGAACTTTAGTCCCGTACCTAAACCCACAGAGACCTCAACGTTCTTAAGTGTCGTAGAGTTTCACTTTTATTGATCCTTACGCCTCCCCCACTCACCAATCCAGCCCCTGACTCCAATGTACACACGACCCCCCTCTTCGAAGGTCTGGGTGTCCTGTTCTTCCAGGGAGGGGACCCCGTGTCTGGAACAGGAAAACCTCCCTGTTTCTCCACGGTGGGACCCACGACCATTCTACCCTTCCCGACCCTGTCGGACCGAGTTTCCTACTGTCACCTGTGGGGGTGAGAGTGGGGGATGGGGTCCGGGACGTCGATACCGTTTCCTCCAGCCCTGCGGGTACTACTCCTCCTCGACATAAAGGTGACACTCAACAGACCCGGACCCGACCCCGCCCCGCCCGTGGTAGAGTGGAATGAAGGAGTCAGGAGAAGGACTGAGGGGAACGAAGTCAAGTCAAGTCAACTCAACGAGTCAACACAGGCTGAGAAACGCTGGGGTACCTGACGTCGTGTGGTCCGAAAGGACAGATAGTGGTTGAGGACCTCAAATGAGTTTGAGTATAGGTAACTCAGCCACTACGGTAGGTTGGTAGAGTAGGAGACAGCAGGGGAAGAGGGCGGAAGTTAGAAAGGGTCGTAGTCCCAGAAAATTACTCAGTCAAAAAAGATAGTCCACCGGTTTCATAAATAACCTCAAAGTCGAAGTCGTAGTCAGGAAGGTTACTTATAAGTCATGACTAGAGGAAATCCTACCTGACCAATCTAGAGGAACGTCAGGTTCCCTGAGAGTTCTCAGAAGAGGTCGTGGTGTCAAGTTTTCGTAGTTAAGATACCACGAGTCGGGAACCTATGGAGGGGAGGGGGTCGGGTGACGAGGTTCGTGTCTCCGGGAAAGGGAGTGAGGGCAGAGAAAGAGGAGTAACGATCAGTTTCAGGGTTGAGCGGCGTGCAAGCATCTAGGGGTCTCGACACCCCTGGGCGACGTCCGACACGTAGACAAACGGTTCCTCGACCTACGCTTTTCGCAGTGCGACCTCTTCTCGGAACCTTGTCCGTTTGACCCGTGGGCCCCTTAGGAACAGACACCCCTTCGGGAAGGAGATGGGCAACGATCGGGAGGGACCTTCGGGGAGGATGTAGGGTGGGGTGGTGATAGGACAATCGGACGGAGGTGGGGCTCAGGGCGGCGGTAGAGACGTCCGGACCGGAAGTGGGTCGGGGGTACGACAGGTCCTTCGGGGGCGGAGGTGTAGTTCGACCCGGAGACGGGTGGTCCCAGGTCCCTCCCTTCACCGTCTCCTTAGACACTCGGACGGAAGGATGGGAAACGGACGGGGGTTCCAGTCTCGAGAGAGGGACGTCCGGGAAAGTCTCGACCGAGACGTCTGACGGTGACCGTCTTCAGACCAGCGTCCGAAAGTTCCGGTCACCCCTCCCCACACGTTCGAACCCAAGGTCCGTATGGACTCGAGATCGGGACCGAGACGGTGACTGGTCCCCGAGCAGGCAGAAGGCGAGACTCGGAGTCGAAGAATATACAATTTACCCGTACTATAGACGGAGTCTCTACGACACCCTCGCAGGGTCACGAATCGGGTCCCGGACCGAGGATCACCCACTCACGAGAGAGTGGTAGTCACGGGACTGAAGGAACGAAGCACAGACGTTCGGGAGGCGGGGACGCGACTCTTTCGTCGCGAAACTGGTCCTCGGGTTGTGAGATGGGATCGTGACCGCCGTCTGAGTGACCCGTCTCCGACCTTTCCCCGTCGCACCACCTTGTCTACGGTACCAGAGGGTCGTGCGGAAACTACACGACCGTGCGCGTATCAGGAAGGAAACTCCGAAACTTTAAAGGGTGGTGCCCTCCGTCCCTCCTGAGGGGTAAAGTGTCTCCTCTTTTGACTCCGGTCTCCTCCCCGTCTCGTCTACCAGTCATGAGTCAAGTGGTCCTAAACTTGAGTCCTCGGGACTCAGGGTCCGGTCTTTCCCGGGCACTCGGTGTTCGACGAGTGGGACGGGACCAACCGACTCCGGCGCCGGAGGCCACCCACAGACTCCACGACAAGAGGGGGTCCCGCCAAACCTCTCGACACGACGCCGACGGACGTCGAGGGCCCGGCGGTCCTCGAGGGACACCGGCACGTGTGCGACTCCCTCCCGACGAGGCTGAGCGTCTCCGAGTCGAAGGACCGGCTCCGGGAGTGGGACCCGGTCAAGCTGGTGTCGGTGCACCACGCTGACCTCCCGCACCAGTGGGCTCCATTCCGGCCACGAGGTGGTCGCACCCACCCACCCTCCCCCTCCTCAGGCACCACACCCTTCACCCCACGCGGTGCGGGAGTCCGGGAGACGAGTCAGAACCCTCCCGCGGACTGCGCCGGGTCGCACCCCTCTCCTCGAGTCGAGAGATAGTGACTGAGTCCACCGGAGACTGGGACGCACTGGAGACCGATACACCACTGTGAGACCCTCACGTAGGGACCACTAAAGGCGTCGATTGAACGACGTGTAGGAGTGGGACCGGAAACAGGGGGAGTCTGTGGTGGAGAGGACGACAAGTCGTCCTCTCCCGTCCGTCCTCTCCCCGCTCTGAGTCCCTCGACCCGGAACCAGGACCGGTAGAACCGCGCCCCGCTCCTCACCCCCCGTGTACACGAGTGCCTCCCGTCGTCCGTGGACTCGTATATACAGGGGGAGGGACTCGCGTCCTTCGTGGAACTACTAACAGTGGCTCATGTACCCGGTACCCCGGGACCTACCGAAGGAGTCCCACTCACCGGACCCGGGGTCCCCCGTGACTACTGACTCCAAGAGAACCAGGGAGTGAAAAGGGAAACCACCCTGAACCCCAACCGGAGTAGGAGACATCTCTACGGGAGACCGGTCCGACTGGACCGTCCATTGCGTCGGTTGACTTCGGGTCTCTTCCGGTCACTGAAGGGACCCCAGTGTGTCGTGGTCCCTTCGCTCCCACGTCGGCCGGAGGTAGAGGAGGAGGGAGGGTCGCCGTACTCCCGGTCGACCACCGGTGCGTCGACTACCCCGACGACGGGCCGGACCGCAGCCGGTACTTCATGGACAGCCTTTACCCGATGCAGGTGGCCCCGGACCGGCGTGCGGCCCACGACCAGTCGTCGCTCGAGCAGACGTTCTAGAGACCGAAGCCGGCCCCGGGGGCCCTGGCTCGTCTCCGCCAGATGTGGTGGTACCACTCCCCGGGAAGGGGCGCGGGGGGAAGAGGGGGTGAGGGCGGGGAGGGAGGTCGACGGGTGCGGTCGTGCCCGGAGCGGACGCCGGGGGAACACCCAAGAGGGAATCTACTCGTCGACGTCCGTCCGTCCACCCCGCCCTGGGGCTCCGCGAGACGGCCGCCCCGTGCGACCGACACTGAGGCCGGGGAGGACGGGGACTCGCCGGCCGGGCGGACGGACGTCTCACCGGCCTCGGGCCGCGACACCCGGCGGGGGCTCTGCGAGGTCAAACCGGTGAAGTCGAGGCGGTCGCTGCACACCTCGAAGCCACAGCAGTACACCCTCCACTACCGGAAGCCTCTCGCCGGGATGACCCTGTACAGACCGGTTCTACACTCACCGACGCCACCGAGGTCGCGGACCGGAAGGCTAGGACGACGGGAGACTGGAGTCCGGGGTCGAGGGACTGGAGACGGGTACTTGGGAACAGGAGGATCGGGGTCCGGGAAGAAATGACAGACAAAGGTCAGGGACGGACCGGTGGTAAACTCAGAAGGACCCCTACCCCATTCACACACATGACCCCCGGGATTTTGGAGGACAGACGGGTGGTGAGGGGGTGACGGCGGTGCCGGATCCACTAGTTCCGGCACCTCCTACCGAAGGCCGACGGCGGCGGGTCCTTGACGGGGAGGGGTGACGTGGCTGACTACGAACGGACGACCGTCTTCCTGGGCCCACTCGCCGGGTCCAAGAGGGTCTAGGTGCCGGAGGACTCGTTCTACTACGTCCTGGGTCTCGGGGGCTTCACACGACTGTGGTGGACACGGTCCATGTCGTAGTGGAGTGGACAGGGTCCACGGAAAGGTTGACACGGTTGTGTCGGCTTGAGAGCGGAAAGGTACGTACGGGAGGGAGGGGTACATCCACGGGGTCCATCTACGGAATCCGTGTATGTCGGAAAGTAGAGTCAGTAAAGACGAACAGGACCCAAAACGGGGTGTATAGGGCCCATGTCACTGGTGCATTCATTCACACCACTATCAGGATTGTTTAGACATCAAGCCTATTATGTTCAGTGGAGGGGTTGAACGGACGCATATGGGATGGGATCTGGTAAGGTCTGGGAGGACCACGGAAATCGACCGAGGACATGTCGGAGAGGTGGACGGGATCGCAGCACTTGGGGGCGGACCGAGACTCTTGTGGACCTTGGGACACACTCGGTCCGGACGGGACCCTGAGTCAATAGAAGAGTCTGTCGGACAGGAGTCTACTGTAGCGGACAGCAAAGAGTCTACTAGCGAGGAGTCCTCTCGCTGACTCAGACTCGGGGTCTAGGGATGACAGTTGACTGGTGTCGAGGAGGTGGGGGACGGGGTCCGGAGGGTGCGGGGACCGCCTGGCACGGAAGAGGTGGAAGGGGAGGAAACCGAGGCACCCGCGCACCGACCTCCGGGACCTGGACCCGGCGATGTTTCTGTCGAAGCGACGACGCCCGATACCCTCGGACCTCCGACACCGGCGGTACTGACGGGTCACTCAGACTCCTCGGCCCCTCGGGACGGGGACGGACGTACCCTCCGGGTCGAACAGGAGTAAGACCCAACAAGGGACCCCCCACCTCACCTTCCCTCTCTTCTGCCACCCCTACTCGGTCGATCTAGACTGGTCGGAAGAAAGGTCCCTGGACCACTCGGACCCGTAGAGTAGCCACCTTGTGGCCCTCCTGGAGGAGTCGCCCTAGTCACGGGACGCCCGGGCTCATGAGGTCGACGTCCCGGCCCCCCATGTCCACACTCGTCGGGGTGAGAAGACCGGACCTGGGGTCCCCCCGGCGGTCGGGGGTCGGGGTGGGTCCTGGGGACGACCGACACAAGGTGGACACGTCTCCCCTCTCGGGTCTCGAACGTACCTTGGCGTCAGAAAGGGTGAAGGGACGGACAAGGGGAGTGACGGGGGACAGACTCGTGGAACCGACTGAGTCAGGGGAGGATCTTTTTTCCAAGTTTAGGACCCCTCCTCGGGACTCTATTGTCACCCTCCTTTATGTCCCAGTGTCTCTGGTTCCACCCGTCCCCGTCCCTCCTTCTGTATCGAAATTTACCGGACCAAGTACGGGAAGACAGAAGGCGTGGGTGACGTCAGACCCCGGGTGGGGTTTCCCACGACGTGAAAGGGAGTCTGGTCGCCCGTCGTACCCAGGGGCTCCCTACCCGACGAGACCCTGGATCGTTCCTGGTGGGTAGGACACCCGGCACCGAGAAGTCGAGGGACACCAGGTCGACCCGGTACAGACCTGGGACCAGGACTCTGGGTCCGCCCGTCTCCACCACGACTCAAGTCCCCGACTTGGGACTCCTAGGGTCTGAGTCCTCGACTAAAGACGAAGGGGGTGGCAACCCGTCTGGTAAGACCCACTCCCAGGGCCACGAGAGGACTCCAGGGTGATCCGTAGGGGATGATGAAACGTAAGGAAAATATTTGAGTGACCGGTCCTGTAGACCCTCCTTGTACTCCTATCTCCAAAAGACGGGCCCTAAGGTTCTCGAAACGAGGGTCGGGACACCTATCACTGAGAGTCTCTTCCTCGAAGAGATTATCCGGTCAAGTCAGGAATGGTATGTCCGCCCTTTTGGTTCCGAGTTACTCCTCAGACCCGGTCTCGACCCGAACTCGGGTACCCGGGTTAAGGACTAGGTCTCACACCGAGACCTCTCAGGAACCAGGAGACACACAATGGTTGTGAGAAGGGACTCCGTCGGGTCCCCATGAGACTCCACTGGGGAGAAAACCTTTGAAGTAGGGGACATGGTGGGTCGGGTGTACTTTACGGAGAAGGGAGACCCAGGAGAAGACGTCCCGAAACCGTCCTCACCAACGCGACTCGACTGAGGTCTCGAGGAGTAGGTCCTCCCGAAGGACCTCCACCCCCACTAGTACTCCGGTCCCGAAAGTGTCCTGTCGTCCTTCCGTTGACCGGGACCTATCCCAGTGGGGACTGTATGTGGACGAGACCCCACACCGACACACACCCACCCTACCCTACCCCACCCTTCCCAAGTTCCCGATGTCCTTCCCCACTTCCTCTGTGTCGGTCGGGAACCTCCCCGGTCTGTTCCGTCCCTCTACTCGAGTCCGAGGTCCTTCACCACGTACGGGTGACGACCGTCTGGAACCCCGGACTCCCGAGCACCCGACCTCCCCGTCTACCCGTGAGAACTACACACATATACCTCCCCACAGACCCTTTCAAGGGACCGACTCAGACTACGTAGGTAACTTACTCTGGAACCTCCTCGGCCCCCTCCCGAGAATTCCAACTACCTCCCGGATCCTGTTTTCCTCAGGTTCGTCTCCCCGGACGTCTCGTAGGACCTCCCTCCTCCTCCGTCACATAGGGACCCTCACGAGGCACCACCCCCACCCCGGAGGGTTGTCACGGAAATCGGAGTAGGACGGTCGTCCCGTCCTCAGGGGGTCGGGGCGAGAGGTAGAGGACTCGTGGACAGAACCGAGTCACAGGACCCCCACGGTCCTCTCCGACTCTGTGACGAAGATGGAACCTGTTTCGACCTCCCAGGGAACGGTCACGGGAGGTCTGAGACGGGGCTGACGGGGGTCTTCTCGGACCTTTCCTGTGTGGTCGTGGGGCAGAACCACCTCCCTCGGAGGGGGGTAGACGTCGACGTAGTCAGTACGAGACCCCCGGTCCCACAGGGGGGGCGGTGGTCGACAAGACGTCTCAGGAGACCGACAAAACCGTCCTGAAGCCACAGGTCCCATCTGGAGGGAAGGGCACTCCTCACTCCAGGGTCGTAGGACTGCCCAGAGTCTGGAGTCGGGGCGTGTCCAACGGCCACACTACACCCGACTACCGAGGGACCCTCGGGAGATGTCTAGATAAAAATATACCTTGTATTAATAAGTTACCTATCTCTCTCCACCGGACGTTGGACGAGGGTCGTGGGTATAGACTCGGGTAGGTCCCTCCCTTCCCCGACCAACCCCCACCCCTCTCACCAAGGAAACTGATTAAGACCTCTACAAAAATATAAAGAACCCTAGATATACGTCCTGTTTCATTATTTTTGAACAGACACGGATTTTTGAACAGACACGGACAGTCATACCACGGACAGTCACTGTTGACGAATTTGTAATTTGAACATACCCTCCCAAAATGTGGTGATGAGGGGATGTTTCGCAAACAGACGCTAGAGAGTCGATCTCTGTGTAAATCCTCTATCCCGTCACACTAACGCCGATGACATCCCCACTCCCTACCGAAGGGACTCTTCCGTCGTGAGACTCCACGGTAAGGGACTCTACCTGGTGAATTTCCCTCCCCTCGGTCCACCTATTCCCTACTCCTCCCTCGAGTCAAAACCTGTTCGATTTTACATGTAGCCTATGACACTTATTTCCTACGGCCCCACTATAGGACGGTATGGGAGGGGTTCTTGATCGGGAAGTATACTTACTGAATTTAGATTGGGAAGTATCCCGGAAGGGGCCACCGCGATCACCCTTTCTTAGGTGTTTGGTCACGTCCTCTACATTCTCTGTGCCCAAGTTAGGTACCCAGTCTTTCTAGGGGACCTCCTCCTTTACCGTTGGGTGAGGTCATAAGAACGGACCTCTTAGGGTACCTATGTCCTCGGACCACCCGATGTCAGGTACCCCAGTGTTTTTCTTAACCTGTGTTGACTTCACTGAATCGTGTGTATGTGCGTTGGGAAGTATTCCGTTATGCAAACGTGAAGAAGGTTGTCCTTCAGGGTTCATCCCGAAGACCTTTCTAGTCCCCCAGACATTACCATTTCGTACTGTGAATGACAAGTGACCTTGGGATCCTAAGAAACTTTGAGGGGACCACTACCCCTCCGACGGTCCGACGGTGGAGGAGGAGGGAGTCGAGTCTCGTCGAGTCGAAAAAAGTATGTGTGTCGTCTCCGATGTTTCATTTGACGGGTGTCCCTACTCCATTCTTAAGGGGACTTACCCTTCTTACTCCCAGTTCCTTTTAACGATATGTCGAGGACAACTGACACCGGGGACAACGACTTAGAATAAAAACCACCGATCACTTGTAAAAACACTTTAGAGTGGTAAATTTAACGATCGATAGTTAAACCTTTTTTTTTGTAGATTTGACACTTTTAGACAAACGACCTTGAGAAAACTAAACCCCAGACCGTCATTCTGACTGAAAAGAAACGTCGTAGGGTCGGACCACTGTCAAGTCGGGAACGAAATTTAGGACCCTTCCCTTCGAGCAAGAGTAGAGGTCGGGAGTGTACCCTACCTGACCGGGTAGAAACAGATACTGACCGTAGATGAGCCGTGGACAATGCATGATGTGTAAGGGACGTTGACCCAGATCCGTCACCACGCTTGCCTCACTTGATCCCACTCCACCGACACTCATTTCCGACAACCTAGGACAAAGGAACTACAGTCCGACATGAATTGGGACGCGGTCTACTACGTCCTTTTCCATGTTCGGAGTCGAAACCACTGAACTAGGGAACTTTACTCATTGGCGATGAGACTTACGACAGTGACTGACTTCCCGGAAGGGGCCTTTGACAGTTTTGGTGTCTGGAGGATTTGACACTGGGCTCAGACGGAAGAGAAGGTGACACTCGGGGTGGAGCTAGTAAAGTCACTTTTACGGTCCTTCCGTATAGACGGTCTCGGACTTGGAACCCTTCCCTCTACGGGGTAGTGACTTAGTGAACCCGGGGACGAAACAGGGACCGACTGCTCTGAACGATGTGTCCATTTGATATCTATGGGATCAACAACACGGGGGTTTTTACATTTAAAGATCGAGTACCTTTCTTCCACAACCCTCTTTTGAAGAACCCGATCTAATGGTAAGGGACGAACCCCTCTCCGGGGGGAGAAGTCCATAGTCTCTCTAAGACGGACTTCATTTCCGAAAGTGCAGACGTCATTCATCGACAAACGCCTGGGAGGCGAGATTATCGAAGTCGGGGACTTGACAGAAATCAGGTCCATCGTGTAAAACCCTCTACTGTCCGTCCACCTTATAGTCAATTTTTGTTTAGGTTTAGGTGTGAAATAACTTTTGGCCATGGAAAGTCATCGAGGCTAGTCTTATTTAGTCGAATGTCTATGGTGCTGAGTCCTTTTGTTATACATGTTTTCAGAGTCCTTTCCCTCTTATTTTGTTGAACTTTTCTTGTATAGAACCTGTCCTGACCTAATGATCCTACCAGCACATCGTTTTATCATGTTTCATGTTGTTTCTTGGTGTGTGTGTTGTGACACGGGGGTTGACCCCCGTCCTTGAGAGCCGAGGGTGCATGAACCTGGTGTAGGGTACTAAGAAGCCCCGTCTTCCCGACCAACCCCGCGTCCCCAGAGGCACGGGTGACCTGTCGGGTGTGGTTCCGTCTCCGGTTTACGTGTCTTACTCCGGGGGTCTGGTCGATGTGAGTGAGGGGGTACTTGGATTCTCTCTTCGCGAAAGTCGTTTCAGATGCCTTGACCGTCTCTGATCTCTCAAAACTCAAGTTGACGTCGGTCAGTACATTTCTTGGGGTGTGGTTAGATTTGGGATGTTAAGGGAATAGGTCTAAGGGTGATTGACTTGATTGACCTCTCCATCTCCTCGCTCTGTGCCTTTGACGGGAGTTTGGTTCAAAACCAGAAACCATTTGTCCCTATTATGTGTCATGACCAGGTGTTTAGTCGAACTCTGTCTTGATGACTCGTGCCGCCCGTATTCTGGCGTCTCGGGGCCGTCGTCGGTGGCGTCCTCCCTCCCCTACCCGTGCCCCCCCTTCTACACAGGACGACGCCAGTGTCGACACCGACCAGGACCGGGGTAGGCGTGTCAGGGAAGGTCGAAGCCTCGGCAGGAGAGTACCTCGAGGGAAGAACCTCGAATGTCGAGGGTCGGAGATCCGACCCTCCGACCCTCGGGTCGACGTGTCCCGAGAGACCACTCTCACTAACCGTCAGGAGGACCTTGTGTTCCAAGGAGACTCAGCCCCGTCCCGTTTCTCCTGCGCCTCGACGTCCTCCGTCTCCGCCGGTGAGGTCCTCGTCCTTCCTCGTAAGCCAAGTCTCTTCCCGCCTTCAAACCTGACATACCTGCGTCTCCGTCACAGAAACAGTGGGCCGAACCCTCCACGGGTTTCGTTTCGAAGGACTCAAGAGGTTCTCCTTGTGGTGCGGCACGAGACCCTGAAGTGTGAGTTTGTTTGTCATTCGGTTTTCCTTCTCCGAAGAAGTCCCAGGGTGTTCACGGGTCACTTCCGGGTAGGACAGGGTAGAACCTTATCGTCAAAGTAAAAACTCAAGCATACCACGGTGTCTAAACTCGTTCTGCCGAGACTTTCCTCTTCCTCTCCAGCAAGTCACCCACCACGACCCGTCTGTACGGGTGGGCATGGAATCAGATGAGTCCCTCGTGACTGAGACCCTGACCCGGTCAGACTGACGTAGAGTCGAGAGGTAGGAGATAAGCATGTACTTACTTGATTGGAAAGACCCTCCGTCGATACGAGTGGCGATCTGGTGGTTGTGTGTGACTTGATTTGAAAGACGTAGAGACAAAGAGTAGACTTGTTTCGTCGTTTTACGGCAGAGCCTACTCTGTCACTTCCATAGTAAACCCTTGTCGTCACGACCTCCAGGTCGAACCTACTTCCTACAGGGGTCCAAACCCACCGACCATACACGGGTCAGAGTCGTGGCCGGACACAAGGTTTACTGTGCAAACTCTTTCGTCGAGGCGGGAGTAGGCGAAGGACCTGTACTGGAAGTGTCTGGGATGGGGTTGTCGTCGGTGCAAACACGATGCACAAGGGCAGGGGTTGTGATTCGGTCGACTGTCCTGGTCCCACCGGGTAGCCTGGTTTCGACTCTTGCCTTAACGCCTAAGAAGGAGAACTCTTAAATTGACTCCTGATTGTGACCTGTCGGGTGCGACCCGTTACCTCATTCACACTGATGGGTCTTGACGTAGGTCTGGCGTCCATCCCCCCTCCTCTTGGTTGTCGGAGTACCTCTTCCACTACAAGACGAATCCCTCCTTCCTGTCCACGTCCTCTTTACTCACGAACCCGGGGTTTCTGTCTCCACGATTTCCTCGACTGCGTCGTCTCGTCTCGGGGTGGTTGGGGACCGTGACACCAGGGTGGTGGGTGTCCCGGACCGACCGGTCGTGGGAGGTTAAGACACCCTAAGGAAGATTGTCCAAGGAGTGGGAGAAGGACTTGACGACACTCCTTCAAAGTCAAGGGTCTCCAGTTGACGACACGGTATTGTATGTCTTTGGTTGACGGACTTACTTCGTCTTAAAAATAAAAGAACGCCTTGAAGACACCATCCGTGAGACCCAACCTAGTTTTAAGTTGTAGTCAAATCCCTGTCTTAACGACGATCCATTCGTCCTCTTGGATCGCAGTTTTAAGGAACCCCCTTTGTCAACATTCACATTTCGTCATCGGGTCTGGGTTTTCCGTTCGGATTCTTACCGATTTGGGTCTTCGGAGGTCGGACACACACCTCTCCTCGTACTTACTGAATGCCTCTCGAAGAATTACAAAGGGTCCCGGAGACCTAGGTCGACCCGTTATAGCTAGGAGACGTTCAGTGACCGGTTATTGGCGTACGAGACACCCCTTCCCTCTCCCAATTTCACCGACCAGGGAGTCTCGTCCTTGGAGACGGTCGTCGGGTCCCACGGGACCCCCAGGGGAACTACAGGACGTGAACACCCCCCACCACCGTTCCGTCCGTCCTCCCCACACTCAGGGTTCCTCTGTCACTACAACCGCAAATAGTGACCCAGTCACCGACCTAGTCGACTTCTGTTCCCCACGTACAAGCGAATCTTTACGGGACGTCTGGAGTACATTCTATTTGGTAGGGGAGGCAGGGGCTCGCCTCCAGTCGTTGAACGAGACAAGACGGACGAAGTCTGAGGAGTTTCAATGTGGTTCACCTTCTGGGAGTGCGAGGGGAAAAATCTGATTTTGTACGTGGGACGGTCACGGGAGGAAACGTGTGGGAAATTTTAGAGGGAGTGACGTGTATAGTGTACGATACAATAATTGACCCTCGGATCGAACTGATGACTGACGATGAGCTCCCGTCCTTACAGAAGGTGTAGACGATAATTATGTTCTATCTATGCACCCGGATACAATCGACTACTCGTTTACCTTGCGTCTCGACCCGTTCTTAGGAGGGTCAGACCTCGAGATGGGACCCTCTCCTTTACCAAGACTCAGGATGTCTTCACACCTCTACTGCTCGGTCCGTTGGTTTCCTGAAACCCAAGACCCTCTCTTTACCCACTACCTGTTTTCTTTCTTTACCACTCATTCGTCGAGTGCCACCGGACTGGGTGGGGAGGGACCTTGTGAATGGAGAGGCGGAGGGTGACCGTGTCACTCCTTATAGAGAAACGACAGCCGTTCTCCCGACGGTAAGTGTCTCTGCAACATTTAGGCGAGAGACCGACGACCTCATGCGTCCGGGCCCCAGAACTTCTAGGATATTTCACCCCTTTACAGACATTTCTACCGAACCGTCTAACTTACTGTGGTCCGCGATACTCGGGAAGGTTTGAGGTAGACCGGAGTTCGACGTCAAAAGTTTAGTGTAAAGATTCTTCCGCGCAAGATTTAAATCCCAATTTTTCGTCATTACTGAGTTGTGTCGACCTATTTCCTCCGACATTAATAGTTTGTATGTAGATCGTTTTCATTTAAGAATAGGTACATTTAAAATCCAGGTCTCGAGGTATACCTCTCGTCAGTGGGTGGGTAGGTAGGTGGGTGTTTCGGTCTTTATTTGCCACCGATTATATAAAGATTCTCACCGATACACGAAGGTAGTCCTCTTTAAAAGGTCCTAGTTTCCTCCTACCAAGTCACTACTGTAGTAATATAATTAAGGGTTTGTCTGAAAGAACTCTAGAAATTTCACGAAGGTAGAGAAAAAGGGATTTACAGGAAACGATATATGAGTACGTTTTTTTTTTCAATTCCTCCTCACTCTTAATCTTCATCTTCCATCCAGAAGGAGGGAGAGGGTGAGGTCTCTGTTCGTACGGGTCGAGGACTGCGTAGGGAATAGTTTACCCTAGCAGACCCCGCACGACGAGACGGCGGACACACCTCTCCGAGGACTGGTACTCCGAGAAGGTAGTCGTGTACGCCTCGGTGAATAAAAAATTACCGATGTGTCGTAGACGATAGATCAACTGGTCGTGACATCTTCCCTAATTAAATACGACATTCTTGTAGGAATAAATATAACCAGAGGGTTTTCCACCACAATTAAAAGTGAGGATGGTTCCCATACCCTTCTCATGGATGGTTGAATTTTATTTGAATTAGTCTTAGTATTTCCTGGCTTTATCAGTGATCTCCGGAGGTTCAGTAGTCCCTGTCTGACCAGAGGAGGGAGAGTAGTCTATTTGTTAGTAAAACGGTGACTTTTGTCCACTTGGACGAGAGTCCCCTCTCCGTTTGTAATCCTTTGCGAGGACTCACTCCGAAAGGTCATAAAAGAATTTATGAGAAGAAAAGACTGTTTACAGTTCATAACCCGAGGGTGGTTTTAGGTTCGCGACGACGGTCATGAGTGGAACTCAGTTTGGACCCACAGTCCGGGCCTCAACCAAAGTGGTCTCTGTTGAGGTCAGCCGGGTGTCGACCCCATTGCCACCACATTACCGAACTGGATGCCCTTTCTGTGTCGGTAATCCACGTGGTTGAGAGTCCAGGTCACTGATGTCACATCTTCGTCCATTGTGACTCGTACAGCCTCGGACAGGACCCGCGGAAGGTGTGTAATCGAGTACGTCGGAGAAGCGGTGGGACACTCTGCGTGGTAATAGGAGTAAAGGTCTACGTCTTTGAGCCCCTGTAATCCCGTCTCGGTCTTGGGACTTGGGTCCGTCAGACGGAGGTCTTAGACTGAAGAGTCACTTCGATTCCCTTGCTCTCCTTCCTCTGTCGGGGAGACGTGGGACATCCGGGGGAGCGACCTCGAGGACAGGAGAACGGTCTGTCGAGGGTGACGGGTCCCTCTTCTCTCTCCTCGAGTGAGAAGTGTCTGTGCGAGGTCACTGAGGAAAGGACTCGAGTAATTCTCCGTCGGGGGAGGGGGTGGGAGGGTCGTATTCTTTAAGTTCAGGTACCACTAAGTAATGAATCGTCCTGGTCCTCCTTAAAAAGTTCTTTGATCGGTTTCCATCCACTATCGGTGAAACACTGATTGGTACACCCATCGAGATGTGTGCCTAACAGACCGTTGACTTGTTTTATACGTCACGAATGGCATACAAAGACACAGAATAATTAGAGGGACAAACGTAAAATTTTTCTCCCCCTCTGTCTCTTGTACCCGTCTTCTTGGTCTCTTCCACAACCCAACCTGCCAAAGATCTCCGGGGGGTTCGAGTCTATGGAACTTTTGTTCAATGTTTTCGGGGAAATAGCGGGTAAGGACGGTGCTACTTACACCGAGAGGTTATTTTGGTTTTCGTGTAGACTTAAACCTTTTGGACAATGGAAAATAAAAACGGAAAGGGAACATACCTGACCCAAGAGAAGAACCTACCTCCTGTGGAAAATCGGACTTCAGTGTTTGTTTACTTTGACTCCAATGTTTTTCGGGGTGTTTCCCCTTTCGAATCCCTCTTCCTATGGTCGAGACCTTTTCTTGACTCATAGACTTGTAGTCTTCCATATGGAATGTCTTGAGTGTCACTGAATTTATTAGGTCTCGTCTTAACCAGTTGATTCTTAATATGACGGACTCAGAAGGTTAATCTCTTGAAACTGGTTCTAATTTCCATTCACGGAAAACTTGACTCACGTCGAACCAACCAACGGGATGGGACGAGGGTGGGGGAGTATGTAGTAACGACACCGTCAGTGATTCCCGTGGGTCCACGGGTTGTGTTCCTTGGGAGTCGTCGGGAGTGGGAACGCTCAGGAACCTCCATGGACTGTTCTTAGTCCATGGAAGACTACTAGGAGGGAACAAGACTTCTAGCTGGGTGGTGGGAACGAAAGGACCGACCGGAAGACGAGACGTCCGACGGAGTGCTCGAGGAGAAAGATGGAAGGGAGGTCTCAGGTGGGAGTCCGAGGGGAGGTGTAAGAGGGGCATGTTGGAGTGACTGGAGGGACGACCCTGTTGGTGGATTTCTAGACCCTGAGCCACAGAGAGTTAGAGAATGAAGACGGACTCGAGGTCCGACTCTAAAGACAGTCCCGATCTGTACGACCTCTTCATAATGTGTGAGTCGTCCAGTTTGTCGACTGTCTGATTGACGAAGGGAAACGGGACCGGGTCGTGGGGAGGAGGAGGGTACGGGGTCAAGGTGGTCTCCCTTCAAGGGATTCGGTCTTTGGTGGACCAGCAGAGTCCAGCGACGAAGAGAGGTGGTTAGAACGGGTGAGAGGAAACATTTGGAATAGGGAAGAGAAAAGTGTCCCAGTCCCGGAGTCAAGTTCTTAATGTCGTCGGGGACGTATCTTTAGTTATTTCGATCTTGTGTGGGAGTGTGACACGTTTTTTTATTTGCGTTTTGCCGAATTTCTGTTTGTATTCTGTACTGTGGTATTTTGAGAATCTTCTCTCGTAACCGTTTTGTAAGAGACTGTATTTAACATGGTTACAAAAGAATCCAGTCAGAGGGTTCTGTTGTCTTTATTTTTATTTGTTTACCCTGACTTAAAACCCTGAATGTTTAAAACGTGTCGTTTCCTTTGTAATTTTTTTTTTTTTTTTGTGTTTGGATGTCTTACCTTCTTTTATAAACGTTTACTACAGTGTCTGTTCCCGAATTAGAGGTTCTATATGTTTGTCGAGTATGTTGAGTTGGTGTTTTTTTTGTTTGTTGGGTTAGCTTTTTACCCGTCTCCTGGAATTCTGGAATTGTCTGTAAAGAGGTTTCTACCGGTCATCCGCGTACTTTTCTACGAGTAGTAATGACTAATAATCTCTTTACGTTTAGTTTTGATGCTCCATGGAGGAGTGTGATCAGTCTTCCTGGTGACAATTTTTGATGTTTACTATTTACGACCTCTCTCACACCTCTTTTCCCTCGGGAAGATGTGACGACCACCCTTACATTCAACCACGTCGGTAATACCTTTCGACGCACTCCAAGGAGTCCTTTGATATTTCCGTGTTAGTGTGAGACTGGGTCGTTAGGGTGAGGACCCGTGTGTGGTCCCGTTTTGATGTCGAGTTTTCCCACGTGCGTGGGTACGCGAGTGTCGTCGTGACAAGTGTTAGCGGTTGTGTACCCTCGTTGGATTCACAGGTAACTGTTTACCTATTTCGTCTCCACCATATGTGTGTTACCTTATGATGAACCGGCGTTTTTTCTTATTTTGTTACGGTAAACATCCTTGTACCTACGTTGATCTCTAGTGGTATTTTCACTTATTCGGTCTCTTTCCGGTGTATATATAGTGTACACCATAGATTTTATACCGTGTTTACTTGTATAGATGTTTCGTCTTCGTCTGAGTGTCTGTGTCTCTTGACTTGACACCAACGGTTCCCGCCCCACCCACCTCCTCTCTTCATGACCCTCAAACCCTAATCGTGTACATTTGATAATATATGTTCTACCTATTTGTTCCAGGATGACATATCGTGTCCCTTGATATAAGTTATGGGACACTGTTTGTATTACCTTTTCTTATAAATTCTTTCTCACGGATAGCATATATTGACTCAGTGAGTCGATATGTCGTCTCTAAATGTGTTGTGACATTTAGTTGATGTGAAGTTCATTTGTTTTATTATTTCGAAGGGTTGACCGAGGGAACAGAGACTAAAAGAGAGAGAGAGCAAATAGGACTTACGACAAGACTTTATGGATAGGTAGTACAGTGAATGGTACTGGATGGAGTACTTTAGTGTTGGAGATTCGAACCGAGTGTTCTGGTAACGAAAGGGGTCTAATGGGAGTGTCGAATACAGGAACGGTGGTGTGGTTTGGTAAAGGACAAGGAGTTTGTCGAGAAAGTATGGAGAAGGACCTTAAGGGAAGGAAAAGAAGAGGTCGACCACTTTAAAGTGGGTAAAATTTCCGACACAGGATTCTCCTTACCATTTTGAAGGTCCCCGTCACCCCATTCCATTTTTCCTCCATATGATTTAAAATGCATAAAGGAACAGACGACTTTCCGAGGGCGGGGTTTAGACTCACGGATGAATGAGAACGTCAAACTCCTAAGAATGACTATAAAAGAAGGAGAAGAAGAAGGTAATAGTAGAGTAGGTGAACGTAATGGAAGGCACGATATTCTCAAAATTGTCTCACTATAAAGAGTACCCTTATTTGAAAATACGTAAATGTAAAGAATGTCCCTTATTTTGAACTCGTTAGAAATCCAACATTTAGTTCTTTATCTAGGTTGTCTTCTACTAATTTTTTTTTTTTTTCCTAAATCGGTGTGTGTGTCTGTTTTTTCCAGAGTCTCACCAATTTTTTGGGAGATAGTACGTAAGACTAATTCTTATACCCGTCGGGTCGTAAGACTAATTCTTACGTCTGGGGTCTCGGTCTCTCGGAACTCGGACTCCGGACTAGGACGGAGACTGATACGGCGTACCAAAGGTGGCGATGGGAGTTAAAGAAGAAGATATTCTACCTCCTCTGTGAAGTACCCCTATACTACTCTGTACCTTGCACACGAGGTGTTTTTGCCGCAGAAGCAATTAGTAGGGTTTGAGATCTTAACAAAGATATTCACGAATAATTTATAAACACCCTTCTTACTTACATTTCAGGGAACTTACTATGACTTGTGTAACATTCATAATTACAACAAGTCAGCGATTCAACACAGGTTGAGAAAAGCTGGGGTACCTGACGACATACGGTCCAGGAAGTAATAGAAAGTTCTAACGAGTTTAAGTGTAGGTAACTCAGTCACAACGATAGATTGGTAGAGTAGGAGACATCGGGAGAAGAAGTTAGAAAGAGTCGTAGTCCCAGAAAAGATTACTTAATCGAGAAGCGTAGTCCACCGGTTTTATAACCTTGAAGTCGAAGTCGAGTCCGGAAGGTCATCTATAAGTCCCAACTAAAGGAAATCCTAACTGACCAAACTAAAGGAAACGACAGGTGTCTTATAATCTCAGGAAAGATTGTTGTGTTAAGATTTCGTAGTTAAGAAGGCACAAGTCGAAAGAAATACTAGGTCGAGAGTGTAGACATGTACTGATGACCTTTTTGGTATCGAAACTAATATACCTGGAAACAACCGTTTCACTATAGAAATGAAAAATTGTATGACAGATCTAATCAGTATCGAAAGGAAGGTTCCTCGTTCACAGAAAATTAAAGTACCGACGTTAGTCATAGGTGTCACTGAGACTTCGGGTTCTTTTATTTTAGACAGTGACAAAGATGAAAAAGGGGAAGATTAATGGTACTTCATTACCCTGACCTACGGTACTAGAATCAAAAAACTGACAATAATGATAAATAATATTATTTTATGATAAATGTTTATTATTCAATGATGTTAACAGTAAAATCTTCCCTTTCCTTATACTCCCTACAAATTCTACCTACTAAGTTCTCCTTCATTATGGTCAAAAATTATAAATTCCCCAACAGTATACCTTCTATCGAGACACCCTGGAGTTTCTTGTCTTCGTCATCTATGGTGTTCCTTTGAAACCAAGTCTTAATCTTTTTTACAAGATTAGTAAGGTCGACAGGTAGTAACTTTCCCTCACAGAGTAACGATTTATGTATGTTGGTGTCCGATCTTTTAGGATTCGTCCCTAAGGTATGTCTTTAAATTGACTCCCCTTTCTCAAGTCTAAATTACTTAAAATTCGAAAAAAAAGACTGTGTTTATTCTTATGTTTATATAAATAGAAATTTTTTTCTCCATTCGACCTTATTCGTGACCCACCATAAAATCCGGACCGGGTCATCTCTTCCACGACGGACTACCCGTCGGACTTCAGGTCTCGAATTCTGTCGTACAGGTAACCTCTCGGGTAGGACCGGACTTAGATACGAGTGATTAATGTTGGTCGCAGGGGTTTGAAAGGGAGATTCTATCACAAAGGGGCTCACACCCCGCACATACCTTCTCTTGAAATGCACCTACCCAGTCGCTTGACTCATCGTACGTTACTGTGCGACTCTTTCAGCCAGGAAAGTGTTAAGAGAAAGCTAGGAAGACGGGGGTAGTCCCTCAGAACCGATCGCGATGGTGTAGAACAGTGTGGAGAGGTTTGGAACGAGCGGAGAGAGAGTCCCTTCCTTGGTCCGTTGTTACAAATCAAAGGTCGTGTCGAAAACAAAAAGAAGAAAGTAAAATCGAGTGTTTAACCAGACTTCTCAAGCCAATCAATAGTCAGGAAGTATATTAATTGACTTACGTCTCCTGTTTTAGTTTAAAAACCTAAAAGCTCTGACTCCTGGTCCGTAATCTCCCTTCTCTGAGGAGGTTCCTCCGGAGGGGTTCGCCGGTCGGTTGATGTGACCCGGAAGCGAGAGAGTGAAATTGTTCCCCAAAACTTTTCATGAGTGAAAACCGTTCAAAGTCCCCACAGGCTCATCGAAGACGACAATTAAACAAATAAAGACACTATAGGTTCAGTCGGACACGGTTTGTGTCAGTCTTTTGTGGTCCATATAAGGTAGTTTACACTCCTTGTTATAAAATTCTAATTTTTGTTGAATTTTTTGGTATGAGAAACTATGTATGTTTTCTAGTACAATGAATACTGTGTTTTATGACTTGAGGGTATTTAGGTGGTATGTTGGTTTCTGGGTTTTGTAACGGTTAATGAACGAAGATCGATACATGAAAAGGGACATGATAAAGAAACGGAGAGGAGTCTTCCACTGACCACAGGATTAAGACAGTAAGGAGTCTCTATTGGTGATAGTAAGGTAAACGGACTTTCTTTCACACCCACATAGTCAAGTCAGAGAGTCAGTACAGGCTGAGAAACGTTGGGGTACTTAGCTCGTGTGGGCACAGACATATAAAGAGGTGTTTACAGATACACGAATTTGTTATAAAACGAACCAAGACGAAAACTGGTGATAAACACTAGCTTTAATTAAACAAAAGGTGACGACACATTGTGGACAGTGTTACCTAAACAGGTCAGAGGACAGTTGTCATAAGACGATAATGTTTGTGACGACGAAACTTGACAGAATATCGACACAGACTACGTGTGTACGGGTCCGAATGAGAACCGACACATGAATCCCTGTCCCGTAGTCTCAACGTCCCATGTGTCCACAAGTCCGAATTATAATACGTTTTGACAAAAGGTTTCACTAACATGAACAAATGTACGGTCCACGTTTGTCATGTTCAAAGTTTACTGGGTATAAGGGATGTTGTGAACTACGATACAGTCAGAAGAGTAAGGTGGGGGTCGAAATAACTCCATATTAACTGTTTATACTAAGATTGTGTAAATTTCACAATACTCCTACTCTACATACCTCTCTCATTGTACCCTTGAATGTAATGGTATGCATTTTGTCTATCGTTTACCCTTCATCAACATACAAAGTCCCTTGAGTTTGTCCCCGAGACATGGTTTGATTTCCACACCCTACCCCCCGCTTTACCCTCTCTCCAAGTTCTCCTTCCCCTATATACATATGGATACCGACTAAGTTACAATTCCAAACTGTCTTTTGTTGTTTTAAGACTTTCGTTAATAGGAAGTCAATTTTTTATTTAAATTTTTTTAAGGATGTATATATTTCAATATGTATGTGTAGCACTTTACTAATAGTGTTAGTTCAATTAATTACATGGATAGTGTGTCAATGAATTTTATTAAAAAAAATTCACATCTCCCGGTTTACAAAAAGACGATACGAGGACATGGGAAGTATTTCCGAAGGTCAGTGGTAAGATTAATTCAAATAAGGGTCACCATTGATAGGTATACATACCCTTATCGGTTTTCGTCCGTACGAAGTGTTCGGAAAAGAACATCGCGTGTAAGCCATAGTCTTATCGGGAATGTCTGTTCCTTACTGTGTCAAAGTAGAGACTTGACCATCTCTGATGTACCTCATGAGTTTGTTCCTAAGACTCCGACAGCCCCGAATCGTTCTTCGGCACGGCCCGATCTCTCTACTCGCCACAGACTTTACCTCCTACTACGTCATCAGTATCACCGCTTCCTTGTACACTGAGTACCGATTACACAGACTCCTTGACTTATAAAATAAGTAAAATTAATTTCAATGTGCACAGACCACCGATAACATTGTCTGTCATGACTAGATTTGAGATAAGTCGGAGTATGACGGAACTCAGGATCATTAGTACGGCCCCCCTTCCTCCACTCTCCCTCACCCCTTAGGACTCTCAGGGTTGGTTCTCGTGTCGAAGATCTCATACTACACTTTTCCCTTATCAGAGAAACAGGGGATCGTTCGGTCCCCAAATTTCCTTGAACCGAAAGATGAAGAGGGGATCGGATCCTGAAAAGCAAGTTGATCACACTCTTTACGATACCGATCTTCTTACCCCTGCTAATTATAATCTTATAATTGATACTTGTAAAACAATTCCACGTTTCCAGTCCCGTTTCTCGACGTTCCTTGGACGGGTTTTATCCTGATAAAGAGATATTTGGAACCTTGATGAACCGGAAGTACATGAGTCGTAAGTTGTTGATATTAGAAAATCGACTGTAGTCATTACAGGGGAGACCTTGAACAAGGTGTCAGTCGTGGGTGGTGACTTAAAACACCTGCCTGATTTGACTTTTGATTGGTTCTCAAGTTTTTATCTTCAGTGAATGACAACGACGAAGAAGGTCCCGGACGAACAAAGGAGGTTCCCGAAACTTTTCTTGTTAAACGAACCAATGATCCAATATTATTAAATTAATTGTTTGACAGAAGGGATTATACTGGTGAAGGGAATGTGACCTGGTCTAATTCAGGAATCAGGTTGTAAGTCCTCGGAGATGTTGGATCAGATTAGAAAGAGGTTCGAACTGACAAGGGAAGTACTGGATGATGTTCAGGGTGATGTGGTTTCACTGACAATAAAGGGTTTGCACGGTGACAGAGTACTGAGTCACGAGACTATCAATAAAGAGGACGGACTTTATTAGGGGACGTGAGATGTTTGAACCTTAAGTAGAAAGTTTTGGGTCGAGTTTGGGGTTTGAGACGAATAAAAAGAGAGTGTCGTCTAACGACGTTACATAACTCAATCAACGAGTGATAGTAGTATAGGTCGTTGATGAGTTTCGACATCTTCACGGGTTGGGACGGAACTTGACTTGAGTCCTGTTTTTATTATAGGTGTCGAAGACCATTTTTCATACAGTAGTCATATATACTACATTTATACATAACTTCCTTCTCTAGAAGCGTTCTAAATCTACATCTTATTTTTGAATCCAATCTCAGGAGGACGACCTTCACGACCATCATAGGACATATTGTCAATTTTTGAGTCTGAAACCTTGGTCTTACGGATGTAAGTTTATACAGTGATTAACCGAATACTCTGAAATTCGTTTGTTAGAGACACGAAATTAGAACAGTAGATGTTTCGTCCTTATTTTTGTTGTTGATTATACAAACAATACTCCTAGTTTAGTCAATTATATACCTTTTGTGAACCAAAAAGTCAATTGTGATCTTTTGTGTTACGGACAGACCGTATCTTTCGTGATATATTTACACGAATAACTGGTGATGAAATGAGAGAAAACATCATGAATATTAAAATTATATATTAGTACAGGTTTAAAAATCTTGTTCAGAAGAGATGATTGAACGTTCTTATTGCAGACAAAATAAAGGGTTACGTAGAAGTCGTGGGTTATAACACTGATTGTGTACGAGTTACTTATAAATGTCTTTACGTGTTTATCTAATTATTTATTTTCTTTTTCAGGTTTTCCTAGTAATTTACTGTAGATACACTCGTCTTGCACGTAAAGATAGGTGCATCGTCCGATGGATCACCCATTAATTAGTATTCTTTTATCATTTTCCCATTGGGTCGTTTTCCTGTCGAAGAACGTAAAGAAACCTGCAAATTGGTCCCCCATCCCATCCCTTGTCCCACCCCAGAAGGAGACTGGTCCTTTTGAGAAGCTCAGGAACGTGAAACGTTAAACAAACGAACACATATTTAACCACTAAAGGTATTCGATTTCTTTCTCGACCAACCTCAATAGGAAGGTAGACACGAGACCATTGTTAGATAAGTAAGTAAGTGAAAATTTACCAATCTATTTTGTGGTGGGGGGAGTTTTTTTTCTCATAAAGTACTGTGTACCTTAGACTTTAGACAGTTTAAGTGTAAAGTCACAAAGGTATTTATCTAAAGACAACCTTTTGTCGATACGGGTAAGTAATGTCGACAAAAGCTTGACATTGTCGTACTCATCAAACCTGTCTCTTGGAAGACCGGATGTTTCGGATTTTATGAATAATAGAGGAGGAAATCTCTTTTGTAAACGGACGGACGTCTCCTTCTACTCCCTTTCACGATTCTTCTTTTCGTCCCTCCACTGTGCCTAACCCCTCCTCATCCGGACGTTAAAGGAAGATTCTGGAGTAACTCTTCTATTTTCGACGGTACCATTGGTGTCTTCCCGAGGTCCGGCTCCGGACCCCTTTCTGGTCCTCGAGAATGGCTTCATAAGCTCGGTCAAGTAAAGCGCGTCGCGGAACCCCTCAGCGTCCTAGAGTTACAACATGTCCAATAGGTTGAGAAACTCCTCCAAGACGGACAGACTGACTTAAACGAACCTAGCGTAAACGTGACGCTCTCCCGTCTCTCCTGTGCCGTGCCCAGTGGGGCGCCCCTTTTACAAGGGCCTTAGGGACGACGGGCGCAGGGTCAGGAGGTCGTGGGGCGCTAACGGGATTCACTGGCGCTGGTGGGCCCGAGGCGGGGAGTGGAAGTGCCAGCTTCAGGAATTCTTTCCTCCGCTCGAAAGACAAGGCGTCGCGCAACCAGAATCGGTGGGCTGACGGCGGGAAGGATCTGCCTCGGTACCGCGAAGCTACCTCCGACGCCCCTCGCTCCCCGCCTCCGTGTTCCGCAGTCGCCGCCTCTACCACTTCCTCTCCCCCGGCGTTCCCCCGCTCCCTCCCACCTCCCGGGGGGACCCCCAAACTTACCCCTGGGGACGGGAAGGCCCGGTCTCCTTATTTCCTAAGCGCTCCGTGGGTGGACGTCCAAGACTTTGGGCCTGACTCCTTTTTGGGCCGACGAAGTCGACTCTTCCTCGCCGAGGCCCTACTTTCGCTGCACTCTGGCGGCGGTGGTTTAAGTTTGACGGTTTCCGATCGGTTATTTTTCGGCGGCAGAATCCTCCCAAAGTGTTGTCGGTTAGTGTCTCTTCGAAGAGTTAGCCCGTCGGTCAGGTGTGCATTTGATGTCGTGGGTCTTCCGTAACGCCAGGCTGGTGTAGAAAAAGCGCTGAGACATTGGTGCAGACCCGTACGCGTCTCTGTATCGCCTCCACACGCCCCAGAACCTTAAAGGAATTGGACAATAACGAAGTCAAAACAAAAGGGCGACCAAATCTTCTCGCCGGCCTTTGGAGTTCATCTCCTCTATTCTAAGACCGAGGCCTTCGTGCCCAGTCGGGTCACTTGGCAGTCAGACTTTGACGGCCTTCGCTTCCCCATCAGGCCTTGGAAAGAGCTCCACCTTTTGCTTCCAAGACGGAAGGCTCTCGGAGAGACTTCCATTCTAAGCGCGATCTTTGTGGACAGCCCTCCCTACCTGCCGGGATGTACTCCTTTGAAACAAATCGACCTGGAGAGACTCTTGCCTTTATTGAGGGTGGGAACTGAGCCGGGAAACGGACAGCTGAACCCTGGGATTACTATAAACAAAAAAGGACCAAAAACAAAAACAAAAGTGGGGATGTTATCTTCTACTGACTTCTAGTCGGAAACGAACGGCACGTCCTCCGGGACTCCTTCACGAAAGGGCACCACCTGCTCGTCGTCCCGGACACCGTCTCACGAGACTCTCTGACGGGCGGGGAGGACCGGAGGGAGTCGTTGGACCGTCTCGTCGACGTTCGGCGTGTCTTGGACGCTAAACTCCTACACGGGAGTGAAGCCCGGAAGGGTCTGGATTTCCTCGCCGACTCCGCGTTCGTCGACCGCCGACCACTGTGATAGGACCTGTTCGATCCTCTCTCCGACATTCTCCGTGTCAGCGCGAGAAAGAACCGGATCTCTACAATTTTGACCCATAAATTATTAGATCCTAGTCACTCTTTCCCCCAAAAAGAGGAATGAATTCTCTTACCATAAACCCCTACACAGTCGGAATGGGGGAAAGGTAGATAACGTCACCCTGGAGAGAGACAGTTTTTTGGTAAAAGACCGTAAAGGGAATAGTCGATCCGTACTGTCACCACCTGAATCATTTTCAATAGTTTCGTCTTGTCTTTTCGTTACCTCTTTCGAGTAACCGGGAGGTGACATCAAAAGGAATCCATCTTTCGTCGTCCTCAATGTGACATTTGAATCATCCACGGTCGTCGTTCCTAAAATGTATGTAATAGAGTATTTTAGAAAAGTTGTTGACACTGAATTGGAGTGAATTAGGGTAAAAAGTTCACTCCTTTGACTCCGAGTGCGTTTAACGGACACGAGTCCGTCAATCATTTATCATTTCGACCCTACAAGTAGGTTCACGGAGACCGTGACCCCGGTCTTCGAGGATTGGTGGCGAAACAAGACGACATGTAACCACAGACTCGGTCCTCTTCGTGGTTACAATCCGGAAGTTATAATCTTAATGTCCATTAACCCCTATCTCTTCTCTCTTCCGTGTATACCGGAAGGGAATTGGTCCTACTTTCTTCCAAGATCACACATCCCAAACGGTATCTGACTATCCTTTGAGTTTCTACCCCCGGAAGAAACATAAATAGACATGATTTTTGTAATTCTTGGGTACCCTACGTTTTGTGTCCACGATCCTTATGTTACCTCTTCCGTTACCGTGGGGTGAGGTCATGAGAACGGACCTTTTAGGGTACCTACCTTCTAGGACCATCCGACGCTAGGTACCCCAGAGTTTCTCAGCCTGTACTGACTCACTGAAGTGAAAGTGAAAAGTGAAAGTACGTAACCTCTTCCTTTACCGTTGGGTGAGGTCACAAGAACGGACCTCTTAGGGTCCCTGTCCCCTGGGACCACCCGACGGCAGACACCCCAGCGTGTCTCAACCTGTACTGACTTCGCTGAATCGTCGTCGTCGTCGTCGTCCTTATGTTATCATTCCGGCTGAATCAAGGATTCAACTCATTTTCTCAGTCAATTCAATCCAGTAATATGTAAGATTCCATCGCTTGAAAATAAAGTCAACTAATGTACAAAAATACACCCATAACCCGACAATAAACATCAAAAATAACACTCAGTGTCAGTTTGAACTTTCGACGTCAAGATCCGATCCCTCAAGGAACGGGAAACCCTTCAACATCGGAAGCAGAACACCGATCTGGAGAACCTCAGTGATTACCTTATTATTGAAAAATTTATTAATATATTATTAAAAATTTTATTAGTACATTTTTATCATTTTAAACGGTATTCGATCCATGAAGGGATTACCGAATTATACGTAATAACATAAATGAGAAGTGTTGTCAGGAAAAGTAAGTGACCTGTTTACAAACAACGAAACAGCCGGTCAGAGTCACAAAATCGATGAATCCTACGTGTCACTTGTTTTCTCTGAACAAAAACAAGCACTAACTCTTATTCATTGAAAGGACTCTAGCTGTTATTAGAGTCCTAATTCTCGAGTGTAAAATGGGTAAGTCCTTAAGTGCTCCCACCCCGTGTTATATCGTACTTGCGTTCTGACGAGATAACGACATCAAGGGAGAACGATTAAGGAAAGTGTATACACCGGAATCTGATACACACTTGTAAAGGAGAGGAAATACCCTCAGGGTCTTTCGGACGAACCAGAAATGATAGAAACCGTCGACCCGGGTAGTGTGTCGAAAACTCTCACTACATTGAAGTCGGAGTAGTAGAAATTCAGTTAAGAATTAACAATTCGGTGGGGAGGTAGGTTCCGTGGACCCTGGTCATCTAGAGGAAGCCTCCGTCAAAAAGGGCAACCCTACACACCGTCATAGACCTCTGTCATAACTAACGGTGTCGAACTCTACCTACCCCTGTATCAAACGAAAACAGTAGATCATCCATCTCCGGGTCCAACGACGACTTGTTGGATGTTGGATGCCACGTCGGGAGGTGGTGTTCCTTAGTAGTCCAGGTTCTACAAGGACCATGGCTCCAACTCCTTGGACCGGTATCCGGAAAGAGTAGTATAACGGATTATAGTTAGAAAAAGGGAGGTCTCGGTGGGAGGAGTTCCACGCACTACACCAGTCGTCGGTACACCTCGCGCACGAAGTCTAGATACTCGTCGTGCGTCTACGCTAGCCGGAGCTACGACAGGACGTCCGAAGTCGAAGCTCGGGGAGACACCGACTTTACAACCTCACCAACGTCCTGTAACTCTCTGTAATAGCCTTAAGTATAGGAAACGTGTGCAAAGTGTCTCGACAAGGTCCTTCAGAACAATTAAAGTCAAAAGTGGTCTAATGTGTTTTTATGTACCACATTCAGTCAAAAGAAACCAAGGACCTGCACGTAAGGAGGACGTAGGGAAACATGCCCCTAAGGAGTTTAGTAAATAACTCGTCTACGGTGGAAGGTCCGAAATAAGATCCACCACCCTCGATCTGTAATGTTTCCCCTTTTATATCTTTTACAGTCTACTATAATTCACAGAACTTCTTTTTATTTCGTCCCTAACCCCTTTCGTTTCCAATTCCCATCCGAACATCAAAATTTATCCCACCAGTCCCGTCCGGAGTGACGGGACTTTCACCAAAGATTCTTTTCTACACTTCTCCCACTCCCCTTCTTAGCACACCTACAAACCCCCTTCTCTCAAGGTCCATCTTCCTCGTCGTTCACGTTTCCCGGACTCCACTGTCGTTCGAACCAGGCAAGTCCTTTATCGTTCCGTCGGTCATCCCGAGCTCGGTTCACTTTCCCCGGACCAGATTGTCCACTACGACAGTCCTCTGTCCCGACCCCGATCGTCCCGGAGGCTCCAGAAACCTTCCTCAACCCGAAAATAAGACTCTCTCTGTGTTCGACATCTTTCAAAACTCATCTCCTCATTAGACTAGTCTGGATACAATGTGGGTAGACACAAGACTCCCTTCTGAACCCACCTTCGGTTTTCTGGCAAAGCAACCTCAGGCGAGGGAAAAAGAGAGATCAGAACGGACTATCCGCGCAGATGAGAGACCGACCTCAAAGATGGAAGTAAATAAGAACGGAGATCAAAACTAAAAGTCAAAGGACGTCGACGGAGGACTGACCTTAGAGTACCTTGACGTCCGAGTTCACCTACCTCTAGTCGGGGGTGGGGTAGTCGAGGGAAGAAGTCGACATCGCAGTGCATCAGACATTTGGCCTCCCAACGGGGGCTCGGGTGACAAACGACTACCGTAGCCATCGCCGCGACCGACGTGACCGCCGTCGTCGGTCCCGTCGGGAGTGCTCGAGAAGGACACACGGCCACGACAACCTTCCCACAAACCGAGGTGACAGACCAGGAAGGCGAGACAAAGGAACCACAAAGAACCTCTAGGGAAGACATAGGGGTGACGGACACGGTGCCAGAGTGAACCTAGGAAACAGCGTACGGTAGAGATCCGTCCAAAGAGACTGGGACCGAGGAAAGGAATCTTCCTTCTTCGATGGAGGTCCAGCACCGGTGTGAGATGTCCAAATAGAAGTCCTCCGGGATAAGACTAGGATGACCCATCCCGAAGAGGCATCGAAGAACACAGGGCCCCCACTCTGGGGTGAGTGACCAGACACAGAAGAGGGAGGTGGACGGACGAGTCGACGGAACGGACGAGGGATGTGTGCTAAGACGTGGAACAACCTTCTACACGACAGGACTTAGGTAAGGCACGAAGGGGAGAAGAAACAGAACCAAATTCGAGAAGGATGGTCGGCCTTAGAAGGATGACAGGAAACTTCGTCGCCAAGAGGTGGGAAGAACCGCGACCCCTGACCAAAACACTTTCAGTCGAAAAGGTGTCAGCCCCCACCCTCCCTGCCAAGTCTACCATTACGCTCGTCACCCCTCACCGTCCACTTAGAAGCGAAAGACCTGGTGGCGAGTGGAGGACGACCCTCCGAGTCAAGGATTGTCCGGTGTCTGCCCATGGTCTCTAACCCCTGGGGACGAGATCCCGCCTACTTAAATAGGACACTTGAAGGTGATTCAAAATAGAGAAGGGTAAATCTCAGAAAAGCCAAAGACAACACAAAAAAGGAGTGGTGTCACTCTAGGGTCAAACGTCCCGTCACAAAGTAGGGAAGGGACATCGGGTCTTGGAACACATATCTCCCCGAACCATTTCTAGACATCGTCTCCACTCGGATGACGACGACGACGATTCAGCGAAGTCAGCACAGGCTGAGACACGCTGGGGTATCTACCGTCGGTTGGTCCGAGGAGGCGGGTACCCTAAGAGGTCCGTTCTCATGACCTCACCCTACCTCCACTCGGACGGGTGGACCATTTACATTACTATCGACACGAAAACGAAAAGGTCGAGGACCCTTACGAGAGGTCCCATAAAAGAAGGAAATCGTGTAAAGTAAAAGAAAAACTCGTGGAAGGAATTGAGGGTCCTTCCATGGACTTCTCCTTCATGGAGGACAGCAGTTAAGTTACCCTTCTGAACCCTTTGTAGGTTCGAAACGGGTCTCGGACCCTGGCTCAGAGTCTTCTACTTGTGGGCCTGGAACAAGCTCCACGACCAAAAGTGCGTCAGGAAGGACAGACGAGGGGAGGAAACACACAGATCGGAGAAACCTTAGTGCTTCTCCAAGGGGGAGGACCACGGAGATCGAAAATGTCTAGACCACAAAGCACAAAAGACCTCTCGACCATACGGTGCACAAGAGAGAGAAGGACAAGATCTACAGTACAACTTACAAAGAAAGAAGGACCTTCTCACTTCTCCGGTACACAAATAGCCCTCTGAACCCCCTGTGTCCACTTCTGGCTGTAACGATGGGAGAACATAGATTTTTTACAGTCATGACGCAGGACTGAATGACTTTTACAGTCACGGGTCGCGGACTCCTGACCGAGAAGTCGCCTAAGACGACCTGTAAGGACTACAACCCCGACGAAGTACGACCCAGTACCCACTCCCGTGTACCAGTGGGGAACGGGAAGGGATTCTGAGTCCTCTCACCTGTCTCCGTCTCTCCTACGTCCTTTCCACCACGTCTTGTGGTCCCTGTCTTCGTTGTCGGCGTCTTCACCATTCTTTCCTTTCCCGGTCCCATCTCTCAACCGTGGTGGGGGTCGTAGTAGGTTCCGAGACTCGGAGTAACTGTGGTCCAGGATTAAAGGAGAGAAAAACAGTCACGGACTGAGGAACTACCTTTTTTTACAGTGAAACTACTAAATTTCTTCACTTCCACTACAACTACCTTTTTAACAAAAGGTCAACGTTGCCGAGGAACAGTAGTCCTGTGAAAGATCTCGTAAGGTGGTCCCCCTCCACCACATCGTACTTAAGACTCACAAAACGTAAACCTAGACAAGGGAACAACGAGAATGACTGTCGTTCATTGACCCCTATCACCCCGAGAATTTTATTGTACCAAAAGAAAAATGGTTTCGGTCGTCGGTTAAACGATGTCCGGGGACTAGAACCTCATCGACGTACCTACCCTCCAGGGGTCAGGTCTCAGTCCGTTAGTCCTAACACAAAGACTCCGGGTCACGGAATTAGACACTTTACCAACACTAAGAACGTCTGGACAGTCGAAGGACCCGACCAATTTTTAGAACCAATAACCTACATTTCCCTGAATTCTTTCTTACATCTATAAAAAGTTTTACTTTTACTGAAAAATTCAAAATTTTCACTACTATACGAAAAATTTTTTAGTATCTCTTTAATACCTTTTGTAATTTTACATCTTTTCGTATCTTACCTTGAGGTAGTCTCTCTAAAATATACATAGAAAAGTCACAGGTATCAGTGTCAAAAAAATTGTTTTGTTAAACCCATAGTAACTATGTATGACAATAAATTTAACAGAAATTTCTTTGTGGAAATATATCAACCCGATCAAAAAGTATAGAGAGAGACATATATCGAGTTACGTTAATCTATGGTAAGATACCTAATAATATCATAATTACAAAATGCACATAAAAAATTCAGAAGTACAAAAGGATGGACACGCCCGGACGATTCAGTACAGGCTGAGAAACACTGGGACACCTGGTATCGGACGGTCCGAGGAGACAGGTAACCTAAGAGATTCGTTCTTATGACCTCATCCAACGGTGCGGGAGGAGGTCCCCGAGAAGGACTGGGTCCCTAGCTTGGGTACAGAGGACACCGAGGACGTAACGTCCGCCTAGGAAATGTGACTCGGTGCTTCCTTCGGGTACCATATATGTTATTAACATTTATTGGAATTCTGGAAATCCATAATCCAGAATGTTACATGAGACCCCTGTCTCCATTTCCTCTTGGGTCTTTCTAAAGATCAAGTTGGTTCCTTTCTAAATTTGGTCATAAAGAGTTCGAACTCAAGTCAAACCAAGTCAACGAGTCAGTACAGGTTGAGAAACACTGGGGTACCTGACGTCGTGTGGTCCGAAGGGACAGGTAGTGGTTGAGGGTCTCGAATGAGTTTGAGCAGGCAGCTCAGCCACTACGGTAGGTCGGTAGAGTAGGAGACAGCATGAGAAGAGGAGGGTGGAAGTTAGAACGGGTCGTAGTCTCAGAAAAGGTTATTCAGTCGAGAAGCGTAGTCCACCGATTTCATAACTTCAAAGTCGAAGTCGTAGTCAGGAAGGTTACTTATAAGTCCTGACTAAAGGAAATCCTACCTGACCAACCTAGAGGAACGTCAGGTTCCCTGAGAGTTCTCAGAAGAGGTTTTGGTGTCAAGTTTTCGTAGTCAAGAAGTCGCGAGTCGAAAGAAATACCAGGTTGACAGTGTAGGTATGTACTGGTGCCCTTTTTGGTATGGAAACTGATCTACCTGGAAACAGTCGTTTCATTATAGACGAAACATCATACGAGAGATCCAACCAGTATCGAAAACAAGGTTCCTCGTTCGTAGAAAGTACCGACGTTAGTGGTAGACGTGACTAAAACCTCGGGTTCTTTTATTTCAGACAGTGACAAAGGTAACAAAGGGGTAGATAAACGGTTTCACTACCCTGGCCTACGGTATTAGAAGCAGAAGGTCTGGGACTACGATCCTTTCTAACTTCGGTCGTCCTCTTCCCCTGTAGTCTCCTATTCTACCTACCGTATATTTAGTGGTCAGAGAAGAATTTTAATTCTAAGGATGAGACATCCAGGTCCCACCCCGGGACCTCAGACGTAAAGATTGTTCCAGGGTTCGCTACGACTACTAGGTCCCTGGTCTGAAAATTCAACTTCTCTAAATGGAACATCATGCTATCACTTTCACATAAACGTCAGTTTTGTCTCAAAACACCCTCTCATCTCCGCTGTTGGTTGACGAACCCCCTGATGAAGTGTCATTGGCACTGTAGAGTCAACCCGGAACTCCGAACCTCTCCTCACGTCCGACCAGGTGCGGGTCCTTGTCACATTCGTTTCCGTCCCAAACTCTTTCTGACCTTCGACTGTGGAGGACCCTCAAACGACACACGCCCGCAGCACGAACACCGAACATGCGGTATCTTGACCTTTGCAATTGTCAACTCATATCGTTCAGTGATCCCAAGTGTCCCCCTATACTCTCACCGTCCATTACCCAGACATTCCCACCTGACCTTGCTTAGACACTTCTCGGGACTTACGGAACGAGTTCTCATACACAAAACGTTTACCGTCAACGAACAGACACACACATACACACAGACTCATATCATTTCTCGAACAATTTTGGAGGGAGTAAGTTTGTTCATTACTACTGACTTATCGATGTTCATACAAATACCACCATTCATTATTGATACATAATAAATTCATATTAACAAGGAAGAATTGGTAAGAATACCATAATTTAACGATAGGATTAACAAGAAAAATTTAAATATTAATTAAACCAATTAAAAATTTCATTCACTATGCAAGTGTAACACGTTTTAAGTTTCCCGTATCCACGTATAAGTCACTTTTCAAGGGGAGAGGGTAATCAGTCCGGTGGAGTGACCTCCGTTGATTCCAATTTACAAAACGCACAGGAAGGTTTTTATAAGAAGTGGAGATACTTGTGTCCCCACTCATAGGAGGTTCTATCGGGGTCACTAGGGTTCCTGGGTACGGGAACATATCAGGGAAGAGGAAGTCACACCCGACGGGAAGGTCTAAACGAAGATTACTTGTTTTTTGCCACCTTCACCACCCTCCAGTAAAGACCTTCATCCAACACTTCTCTCCGACACCGAAGGTAGCTCCCGCGACGGGGAGTGAGGGAACCCCCTTCAGGTGACACTCCGACCCTCCGTCGGGGTACCACTGGAGTACACTCTCGAACTACGGACGGTCTTGGGACGGACTCGAGCCTTCGTCTGGAAGAGGGGTTCGACTCGGAAATCTACTCGGGTGTCGGGGTCGATTGTTGACTGACATTGGAGCACTCCTGGATTCGGTTTCCGTTGGGTCGAGTCGACCCGGGTCTAAGAACTGGGTATCTTCGTTCCATTATTTACAAATTCAGTAAATTCGAACCCCATTAAGAAAGGTGTCACTATCTACTGAATATGTTCGTTTATAACATAAAAGAGGTATTGAAGATGTTTATCATCGTACGACACATAGGTTCAAAATATGGAACAAAAAAGATGGATGAAGGACATAGAATCTCTAGTAAGAAATACTTATACATTTCCCGAAGGAGTTAAAAAAGACGTTCTCAAGGTATCAAAAGACAACACACTCATATTGTATTAAATAAATCGGGGAAACAACAATAAGTCAGGGAACTCAACACAAGTTGAGAAAACACTGAGGTACCTGATATCGGACGGTCTGAGGAGACAGGTACCCTAAAGGATTCGTTCTTATGACCTTACCCAACGGTAAAGGAAGAGGTCCCCTAGAAGGACCGGGTCCCTAGTTTGGACACAGAGTATGTAACCGTTCACACACACACCCCCCCCCCCCCGCGCGCCCCAACCAAAACAAAAATCGGTGACTCTGTGATCCCTTCGGGGTAAACCGGGGTATGACTACCGGTAAATCCAACAAAGGTTTCGGAATTATGGACAATCTAAAACCGTCGGAAGAGAGAGTAAGGGTGGTGACGAGTACCAAAAAAGGGGACCTTAAAAGTTAATCGATTATGGTGGGATAGGTGAGAGGGTGTCATTTTTTTTTTTTTTTTTTTTTCCTTAACAACTATAAAAATGACCTTAGAGCATAATTTAAATATTTGATTAAATCCCTCTGAGTAGTATCACCCTTAGGATCGAGAGGAGGAGGTTGGTACGGTGACCGAGCAACCAACTCTATAGTTTACACTCAAGAAAAGAGACAAAGGGAGTCCACCCCTTTATCCGAGAACCACAAGTCTTGGCAACTAATCTGTTACATAACCCTGCCTTACTTCTTAAACACAAAAAAAGCACGGGGATGGGGTAGTTGTAAATCGTACCTGAAGTTCTAAGAAGAGAGTCCGTCTCATCCCGTAGGACTGAAGAGAGTCCGTCTAATTTCGTAGGACTGAAATTAGTCCCACTACCCCCGACCCATGGTAGAGGTCGAACAAGTCCGTGACCCCACAAACTTTAAGGAAGAGGGACACTCTTCCGTCCGTCTCGCGTGTAAACCTCTCCGTCTAAGTCCCTACACCCCCTTCCTCGATCCTGCGACTATTGGCCGAGTCCCCTTTGGAACGACTTAAGTTCACCGACCTGGTTCAGAGTCCAGTCGGAGACTGATCGGTCCACTAGAACCCGTTCAACAAAGGGGAGCAGACTCAAAGTCGAAGAAGTAGACACGTTATTTTATTACCACATACAGGAATGTCTCAACACTCCGAGTTCGGGTGTTCACTCCCGAACACCATTTAAATCCTTGTAACCTCCCCTACTTTAAGTGAACTTTGACTAATCAATGGATGATTCACGTATCCCAATAATCTTTTCTAGACTGGGACCTCTTCTAACTTCTCCCGTCCTCCTCTTCCCCCGCTGTCTCTTACTCTACCAGACGTAGTGACTGAGTTGTCTGTACTCAAACTCGTTTGAGACCCTCTATCACTTCCTCACCCTTCGGACGACACGACGTCGGACACCCCACCGTTTCTCAACCTATGCTGAATCGATGACTTGTTGTTTGTTGTGTTTCACGTATCGAAACCCGAAACGGGAAAATTGTAGAAGGAGTTCCGAATTGTTCGGTACTATGCTCATACGAGACACTCGACCACTCAAGGGGTTCATCGAAGTCGAATGGTCACCGTAACGGTCGAGAGCATGGTCCCAAAAGAACCAAGACCACTGTCCCCAGAGAGGGACTGTGTGCCGACAAAGGAGAGACGGTGTCTTCCGTTTTCGTGGGCGACTGTGAAGGAATCGACGCTGTTCTCAACCAAAGGGCTTACGGGTCGGTACGGACCCTGCGCTCAGGAGGTCCGCGTCGGTACTCACGCCGTGAAGTGGGTAGACCGAACCGTCCCGTGTGCTCCGCCGGTTCCGAGTCCCGCGACGTTGGAACGGTCAATGGGAGGGAAGACTAGGGTCTCGGTCCTCCCGACCTCGCACAGGACCCCGACGGACGGTCTCGGAATGTGAACACGGGGTATACGGTCCCCGACCCTCCTCTTCGGTCAGGAAGGTCCGTGAGAGGGAGGAGGGGTAGCAAGGACCTTCCGAGGAAGAACCAAAGACGGCCCACGTTTCCTTTCAGTGAAAAAGACTCTGACCATGGACCATGTCGTATCCTCCCACGGGGTCTCTAAGACTTGGTCATACACATCCGTCCCGGTTCCACACACAGAAGTAGTTCTTGGAGGAGTAAAAAAACGCCCCAGTAAGAACTTCTTTATCGGAATTCGAATTCTTTTTTCGTCGTCGTGTCTCTCGATCCATCCCACCGGTGTTTCTAACGTGACGAGATCCTTTCTTTGTATTGAAGGAGTAACGCGGAGAAGAAGGGAAAAATAAGGACCAGGACTTAAGGTTGTCCGTGGAGCCGAGACAAGGGGGTTGGGGAGACACGACAAGCCTTGTTCCATCATCAGTGTATACATGTATCGTGGAATGGACGGTGTAGGTATAAGAAATTAAGCCTTCACAGGGACGTACGGGTCGTGTCTTGTTTGACGACACTGTGTTTCTATTTGTTCTCTCTACATGTGTCATCCAGACGTCTATGCATTCCGGTGACACTATGGCACGATAGTGTTTCTACACGACCGCTACGTCTCTTACCTCTCTCTACCTGGGAAAGAGACCCGAGAACACCCTCCGTTCTTTTCACTCGTATTCCTATCCACTACAAGAGGTCGTTGAAGTTAAGTCGAAGGGGCACCAGACATTACCTCACTCACTACCCCCTCCCTCCCCCGACTGGGCCGGGCAAGCGGTAGTATACTTCGTCCCTCGTTGTAGAAGGACCAAGTCTACACACGTCATGAAGAATCAAACGTGTCTCTCGGGTCTGATTATTTAGGTGGTGAGTTAACGTTAGGGGTGTCGCACAAATATCCGTCGTCGACTGAAAATAGTCGAGCAAACAAGAAAGTATATTCGTCTCAAAATACTCCCAGAGGACTCGACCGAGCATTGCGCTACTTTGCCGACGTTTTGAGTTGGTATTTGGGAGTCGTGGACGGTTCGTCTCCTACGACAAAAGGTCCGTGTAAAACAGGTCGACCGCCGAGACAGGGGAACGGGTCAAACGTAAAAACGTGAACAGAGAAATTTGAACCCAAACAAAAAGTCGAGAGACACCGGAGAAATTTCCGTTGACTTTTTACTCCTCATCCTTTTTCTTTGATCTTTCATTGTAGACACGATTTTTAATACAGACCGAATACAACAGGACTTTCGACCAAAACTAGGGTGACGACTTTGTCTCTGGTCCGAAGGGTCGGTGTGCTTGCGGTCCCGGCCCCTGACCACCTGCCACGGTCGGTTCGGACAATTATGAAACTAAGAGAAAACCCGGTAATGACAAACAAACACGAACGGTTTCCGGGTTAGGAGGTAACAGTCAAGACATTTACGTTCCTTGTCGAGGTCTCCGGAAAAGGGGACTACCAGAAGTTCGTACTGTAGAAAAAGGTCGTAAAGATCTCGAGGGGGTTCTTTCCTATAAACTTACGGGAGAGAGGAGGTTTATTCCGTTCTGGACCGGAAAAACTCCTACGACCAACTGACTCCACCTGATCCAGGAACCCTTTCGAATGTTGACGGAGGTGTCTCGTCCGACAGATCTTTTACGGAGTACCGGGGTCTAACACAGGAGTCTTAATGAGTGGAAAGACAAATGTCCCAAAACCAATCCTCTGGTCATCCGGGTTTCTTCTGGGGGTCCCAACGACAAGTACACCGGGGTAGAGAATGAGTGAAAGGGATCCGGGGGACACTTCCACCGATGGACTCACACACTGGATACGAATGTTCCCAGGAGGTTGAGCCGGATTACGAGAACGGTAGTGGGAGAAATTTAAGGATCATCAAAAACTTATTATCTGCCCTGAAACTAAAGTGGACCTCGGGACGTTTACTGTGACGGTCGGGACGAAGCGAAGAGAGACCAGGATGACGTTCCTCGACGGGGTCCCGATACCTGTCTGGGGGAAAGAGGAGGGTTCAGGGTCAGGCTCGGACACCTCTCGTCCAAGACACGGACAGGTACTCCTTAGACCGGTATGAGGTGAGGGGTTCCGAGAGTAATGGGTCAGAAGACCAAAGTCGGTGAGGGGAGAGAACACTGTCGTAGAGATTTTAGGGCCTTCTCCGGAGAAGGTTCGGATTGAGTAATTCACAGCAGTGGAAACGGACCGGGAAGTAGTAGAAGGTCTTCTTTAAACCCCAAGTACGTGTGACGATCCTCATTCGACGGACGAGACTACCTCCCTGACTCCGGAAACTATCTTTTCTACCGACGAGTGGGGGTGGGGGAAGGGTTTCTGTTCTATGTCAAGGGACGACGTTCTTTCCCTTGGGTGGAAGAAATAGGTTCGGGTTGACCCTATGGTAGACGAGGTACCACAGGAGAATAAGAGGATGAGTCTTGTTGGGAAGGAGTTGGTCGTACAAGGAGTGCAGATCGTGAAGTAAAGAATACAGGTAGGAATCCAGACATGACCGGGCCACTCTCCTAGTCGTGGAGACCCCTAACTTGACCCACCGTCTTTACGACCCCTCTGGAAACGTAGAAGGACTGGACCTTTTCCACCTGGACGGTACGGACTCCCGACCCTCACCTCCACGTCCCTCATCTCCGCGACCAGGAACCGACCGGGGACCACCGGTACCGGAGACCATTTCTGTACCACAGGACCGTTCTAGTGCTCGAAACCGTCTTATGACCGAGATGGTGGATCCTGGCACCCCGGAACCGAAGTGGAGAGAAAGACACTTTATTCCTATTGTGGAGTGGCTTGATAATACTTATCGCACACGTACGATTTAGTGAAGTCAGCACAGACTGAGAGACGTTGGAACACCTGGCATCGGGCGGTCCGAGAAGACAGGTACCCTAAGAGGTCCCTTCTTATGACCTCACCTAACGGTATGGAAGGAGGTCCCCTAGATAACTCGAATAAAGAAGTTTCGTGTCTCTTTAATCCGGGTCGTGTGTCAGCCAAGAATCATTGACAGACAAAATAAGACGGGGGGAGGTGGGAGACTTCCTGAACTCCGGTTCCGGAAAAGGGACAACACACGGTCGACCCGACTCCCATACCAGGGACCGATGAGCCCGGACCCTCGACCCGACGACTACCTTTACTTTGTCACGTCCTCACCTGGGGGTGGGGTTACTGTGCCTCGGTGTCCGGTCCGCTGCGTTTTGTAGGACGGAAGGGTTGGGACGGACCGAATCCAAGGGTCTGGGTGGGCCGTAATGGTGTGGTTGCCTTTACCACCAACGGCTTACCACCGTCGATAAGGTCGGTTTGGGGTCCTGACACCGCTGTCGGGATTGACCCGGACCGACGGTGTAGTTCCTGTGTCGAGGTGGGAGAAAAGACGTGGGGGAGGGTGGAGTCCGAAGGGGCAGGAAGAAGGGTCTCTTCGGTCCCGCCTCGGAGGGGGACCCCGACCCCAGTCGGAGACCGGGGACACCGACAACGATGACCACGACACATCACCTCTTCCAAGACCTGTTCCTCAGTCCTGTAGACGGTGAACGGGGTCACCCTGGACTCGTCCACTGTGTTGCAGAGTCCGGGGATCACAGAGGTAGTTTTTTCGTTTTTGTGTCGTCCCACCATCTGTTTTCAAAGTTGAAGTATTCCTAAGACGACGACGTTCTTAATTTCCCCGACCTGAAGGACTCACCAGGTCACTAACTCTTAGGTGGACGACCCGAAGGGATCACCGAGTCACTATTTCTTAGACGGACGGTTACGTCCTCTGTGTCAGGCTAGGGATTAGACCCTTCTAGGGTGTGCGACACCTCGTTGATTCGGGCTCGCGGAGCTGACGACTCGTGACGTCGACGACTTCGGGTATGCGGGAGCTCGGCCACGAGGAGTCGTTCCCTTCGGTGACGTTACTCTTCAAGTCCGTGGCGTGGTCTCACGTCTGGGACGCGCGGCGTCGGTTCCTTTTCGATCGTCCGTAGTTGTTTCTGGGTCGTGTCGGTTTTTATTATGAATAAAATTTTTTCTTAATCTACCCGATTACATTTTCTTCAAGTTCAGTATATGTTTATCTTCACTACAAGGGGACTCCTCGTCGTCCTACACTACCTTTCTTCTCCCTAAACCCTTAGGTGGTTCCAATAATGATATTAGTGATAAATAACTCGTCAAAGAGACGGAGTCTGAATATAGAACACGAAAGTCTAGGTAATGTTGGTGGACACTCCATCTATATACAAGGACCAAAATGTCTATTCCTCTGACTAAATCTGTCCAGTCCACTAAACTGAGGGGTTCCAGTGTATCTACTAGACCCCAAATTAGGAACTCCTTGAGGACGGAAGGTTAAACGATGTATCGGTAGACTCTGTCGGGACCGGTCACAGGAATCTGGCCAGTTGCTCTGGAGAGACACGGAGTCAAAGGACGAGACACGTTACTTCTGGGAAGACAAGGAGACTGTCCGCGACCCTCCTTCACTCGGGTCTTCACCTCACCTCGACCATGTCTCGTCCCGCACTCCCTACGACTGACGAGGGGTGCGGGGGATGGGGTGGGGTCGTCACCAAGGGTCGTTCCGAACACTGAGGGGTAACGTCCGTCCCCAAGGCCCCTGGCGAGTCACTCCCTTTAGACCGAGTCCACCCTCCAAACAGTAAAGGACCGATGTGAACCGTTGAGAACTCTCCGTTCCGGTCACCTACACTCGGTGGTTCGACGGGTCCCACCAGACCCTGGACGGAGTGAAGACAGAGATCAGTGACTTTAGAGGTAGTGTGAGGTACTCAGTGAGTTCGTGGTCTTAAGGTGTGGTGACGAACCTTCTTTCACATGGGTCACTGTTCGGGGTATCTGGACAAACACTTTTATTGGTCGTGGAGGGAACACTCAACATCTGGGGTCACGTGATTAGGTTCCGAGTCCCAGACTCCTCCCTCCCGTGAAAAAATGTCGGTTCCTGGGGTCAGATCGTGTCATCCAGGGGATGTATTTAAGGGGGTAAGTTCAACGTTTGAAAGTTTCTACACTCGTACACAGATCATTGCATTCAATCAAGTACACAGACATTCTAACGATATGACATTCTAATTTTTACAAATAAAACACACAGACAAAAAATAGATAAACACATTTTTCATAATATTTGGACAATCTCATGTCAAGATATATCGGTTGACACAATCAACACACACACCTGAAACAACCTGAATACTTGTTTACTGAATGTTTGTACGAGAGTCTTACCTTGAACAAACATACATCCCCTGAATTACGTCGAAAGAGGTGGATCAAGGGGAACCGGATCGACGACTGGGTCTTCCTCTGTCCGTTCTCCACCTCACCGGTAGGAAATCTAGGGTACATTGAGGTTGGTTCGCTCTTTCTTCGACAGAGAAGGAGCCCTAACTCTTGTCACCCAGTGAACCCCTCGAAATATTTCGTGACCACGGATACGGGTGTGGGTCTAAGAACAAATTAACCGACCCTACATCCGTAATATTTTCGTGGGAGAGGGGTACTCAAATTATAAGTCACTTCCGTCTTTTGTCGACGAAACTAGGTTAAGTAAGTAACTTCTTAGAACAAAAACTCACAGTGGGACATAACACGTAACACGATTCGAGACTCACTTGTTCTCAGACCCAGACATGGGAGTGTCCAGGACATAAGATCACCCCTCTGTTTTATTCGTTCGTTCACCTATTACCGTCCACCATTATTCACGACATTCCCTGTACCTAGTCATTACGTTACTTTCTTTACCCATAACAGACGCCGAAGTCAAGAGTTTCACAACAGACCCCTGAGACTCTGGGACAGTCCCCTAAACGTTCCGCCTTTGTACAATATTGTGACACCAAGGAACCATGCGTACCCCCCAACTAAGGTCCTGGGTACTCCCGTGGTTTTAGGTTTCCATGAGTTCAGGGAATATATTTTATCGTATAATAAACTTATATTGGACGAGTGTAGGAGTGCAAGTGAAATCTAGTAGAGATCTAATGAATATTATGGACTATGTCGTATTTACCATATATTTACCAACGGTCCCTCTCTTTAAGTTCAAAATGAAAAACCTTGAAAGACCTTAAAAAAAGGGGTTGATAAAAGTTAGGAACCAACTAACTAAAACGTCGTCTTGACACCCATGTCTGCCAACTAATATAATTCTACGACAAACGGAAAAGATGAGAGTGCGAGAAGGATCACACGTTACCTCTAAAGTCTATGAGACACTCACACATTACTGGAAGAGTGAGACTGTCGATGACTCCGACACACAAGGTGACAAAATTTTGTAAGAATATAAATTACAGAGAAGACCGTTTACAACTATCAATGTTCGGTACACTTGTGTTTGTGATCGAGAAACCCCAGGAGTTTAAAATTCTTATATTACCTCAGTACTCGATAAATTTTAGGATTTTATACTACGACAAATTCACGACGTGAGTAATACGGTCGTTTAAACCTTTTAAGTCGTTACCGGTGTCCTGACCTTTTCCAGTCAAAAGTAAGGTTAGGGTTTCTTTCCGTTACCGTTTCTTACGAGTTTGATGGTATGATAACGTGAGTAGAGTGTACGATCGTTCCATTACGAGTTTTGGGAAGTTCGATCCGAAACTGTCATGTACTTGGTTCTTGAAGGTCTATATGTTCGACCTAAATCTTTTCTGTCTCCTTGGTCGCTAGTTTACGGTTGTAGGTAACCTATTAACTTTTTCGTTCCCTTAAGGTTTTTTTTAGACGAAGTAACTGATGAGGTTTCGGTAATTGAGACACCTAGTGTCGTTTGACACCTTTAAAAAAATTCTCTACCCTTATGGTCTGGTGGAATGGACGGAGGACTCTTTGGACATACGTCCAGTTCTTCACTGTCAATCTTGTCCAGTACCTTGTTACCTGACCAAGTTTTAACCTTTTCCTCATGTAGTTCCGATATGTGACAATGGGACGAATAAATTGAATACACGTATGATATAGTACACTTCAAGGTCGGACCTACTTAGTGTTCGACATTAGATCTAACGATACTCTTTATAGTTGTTGAAGTCTATACGTCTACTATGGTGTCTACCGTCTTTCACTTCTCCTTGATTTTTCGGAGAACTACTTTCACTTTTTCCTCACACTTTTCCGAACGAATTTTGAGTTGTGAGTTTTTTGATTCTAGTACCGTAGGTCAGGGTAGTAAAGTACCGATTATCTACTCCCTTTTCACCTTTATCACTGTCTAAAATAAAAGAACCCGAGGTTTTAGTGACGTCTACCACTGACGTCGGTACTTTAATTTTCCGTGAGCAAGGAACCTTCCTTTCGATACTGTTTGGATCTGTCGTATAATTTTTCGTCTCTGTAGTTAAACGACTGTTTCTAGACAGATCAGTCTCGATACCAAAAAGGTCATCAGTACATGTCTACACTCTCAACCTGGTAATTCTTCCGACTCACGTCTTCTTAACTACTAAAGTTTAACACCTCAACCTCTTCTGAGAACTCTCAGGGAACCTGTCGTTCCTCTAGTTTGGTCAGTTAGAATTTCCTTTAGTCAGGACTTATAAGTAACCTTCCTGACTACTACTTCGACTTCGAGGTCATAAAACCGGTGCACTACACTTCTCGACTGAGTGACCTTTTCGGCACTACGACCCTTTATGACTCCCGTCCTCCTCTTCCCCCGTTGTCTCTTTCTACCGACCTACCGTAGTGGTTGAGCTACCTGTACTCAAACTCGTTCGAGGTCCTCTACCACTTCCTGTCTCTTCGGACTTCACGACGTCAGGTACTCCAACGTTTTCTCACCTTGTGCTGAAATCACTGACTTGTTGTTGTTGTTGCTACCTCGGTACTCTGGTTTTTCAGACTTTTTACGACAACGTCACCTGTCCCGAAGGTCTCCCACGACTCCACACCCTTGGTCGAACTGTACAGGTTCCTTCTCGTCTTTCCGTTCCCTTGGTCCCACTTCTTTCTTTCCCCAACAACCCTCTACTCCGATCTCCCTCTCTATCTCTGGTCCGTACGTCCCTAGACCTCCCTCCTTATGAAGTCCGTTTCCTCCTAATCCTCCGACAGGTCAACACTCTATTTTCTAGCTTGATCCTATTGTCAATACCTCTAACTCACTTCAATTAGGTCTCTCCCTTCCACCTCAATTACCCACAACGCAATCAGCAAGTCATCACAGACTGAGAATCTCTGAGACACCTGACTTCAGGTGGTCGGAGGAGACAGGTACCCTAAGAGGTCCGTTCTTGTGACCTCACCCAACGGTACGGGAGGAGGTCCCCTAGAAGGGTTGGGTCCCTACCTTGGGTATAGAGGACGTAGAGGACGTAACCGACCACCTAAGAAATGGTTATCGTGGTTGACCCTTCGGGTCTCAGTTGTCCTAGACCACTATTTAGTTTACATCTCGTATCTCCTCCTACCGAGACCGAGCTACCGGTAAGTACTTCCGTCCCCGGTGTCCTTGACCTACTTAAAATCCCACCCACCACCTCCTGTCCCAACCCCTACAGGGAGACCGATATCTCAAAACGGTTCTTTTACGTGACCAGTATCGTTTGTGGGAGAAGGTTGTTGTGTTCTCTTCTAAGATGTGTACCTGTAGTGGTCTACCAGTTGTGGCTTTAGCCTAACTAATATAAGAAACGTCGGTTTCTACCTCTTCGAGATATATCAGTTGTTTTTGTTCTGGTCCTCGACTGACACCGAGTCTAGTACTTGAGGAATAATGGTTTAAGTCTGAGTTTAACTTCTTTCATCCCTTTTGGCGATCTGGTAAGTCCATACTGGATTTAGTTTAGGGAATACTAATATGTCACCTTCACTCTTTATCTAAATTCCCGGATCTAGACTATCTATCTCACGGACTACTTGATACCTTACTCCAAGTACTGTAACATGTCCTCTGTCCCTAGTTCTGGTAGGGGTACCTTTTCTTTACGTTTTTTCGTTTTACCGACAGACCCTCCGGAATGTTTATCGACACTTTTCTTCTCTCCTCTTTTCGTTTCCTCTTTTCCTTTCTATATTTGTAGACTTACGTCTCAAGGTTTCTTATCGTTCTTCTCTATTCTTTCGGAAGGAGTCACTAGTTACGTTTCTTTATCTCCTTTTGTTGTCTTACCCTTTCTGATCTCTAGAGAAGTTCTTTTAATCTCTATGGTTCCCTTGTAAAGTACGTTTCTACCCGAGCTATTTCCTGTCTTTACCAGACCTGGATTGTCTTCGTCTTCTACAATTCTTCTCCACCGTTCTTATGTGCCTTCTTGACATGTTTTTTCTAGAAGTGCTGGGTCTATTAGTACTACTACACTAGTGATTAGATTTCAGTCTGTAGGACCTTACACTTCAGTTCACCCGGAATCTTTCGTAGTGATGCTTGTTTCGATCACCTCCACTACCTTAAGGTCAACTCGATAAAGTTTAGGACTTTCTACTACGACACTTTCACGACGTGAGTTATACGGTCGTTTAAACCTTTTGAGTCGTCACCGGTGTCCTAACCTTTTCCAGTCAAAAGTAAGGTCAAGGTTTCTTTCCGTTACGTTTTCTTACGAGTTTGATGGTGTGTTAACGTGAGTAGAGTGTACGATCATTTCATTACGAGTTTTAAGAGGTTCGGTCCGAAGTCGTTATACACTTGACACTTGAGGGACTACAAGTTTGACCAAAATCTTTTCCGTCTCCTTGGTCTCTAGTTTAACGGTTGTAGGTGACCTAGTACCTTTTTCGTTCTCTCAAGGTCTTTTTGTAGATAAAGACGAAATAACTGATACGGTTTCGGAAACTGACACACCTAGTGTTATTTGACCTTTTAAGACTTTCTCTATCCTTATGGTCTGGTTGATTGGACGGAGAACTCTTTATACATACGTCCAGTCCTTCGTTGTCAATCTTGACCTGTACCTTGTTGTCTGACCAAGGTTTATCCTTTTCCTCAGGCAGTTCCGACATATAACAGTGGGACGAATAAATTGAAGATACGTCTCATGTAGTACTCTTTGCGACCTGACCTTCTTTGTGTT